>JARHVA010003241.1:1117500-1547500 GCA_037957365.1 Torreya grandis
ATCAGATGTTTACTTAACATGTTAGTGATTTTTGTATGTGTAGGAGCTCTCGATCTACCACAGATATAATCGTGTGTCATTTTACTCACTTGTTACCCTATTTCGATAGACCACGAATGATAAATGAAATAAAAAATAAAAATGGATTAATGGTTTAACTTGTTCTTAAATTCAAAACTCCCTATGTTGAGTGTTGCTTACATACCAATACTCTGAAGAAGGATCAAACTCCTTGTAGTTATCCCATGTTATGGTAGTGTGTGATAAATATTGGTGTAATGTTAAATGTTAGTGTAAATTTGGTGTGATTAGGTGCTTAAACTATGACTTATGATATTGGAGGTGTATTCAAACTTTATCTCAAGGATATTAGGGTTATTTTTACTCATAATTGGGAGAAAAATGGAATCTACTCTCAATGTACAATTATAATTCAATTTTTTTTCAATGTGTGAGCCTCTTGGGTATAAAATGACTTGAAATTTTGGCTTTCTAGTGATCAATTAGGAATTTATTTTGATACAGATTGTTAAACATGTTGTCATATACCTCCCAAACATGTAATAATTTATGTGTTTAGTTGTGATGTTTGATGACAATTTTAGACTAATGTGACACTAATATAATGTTATTTTACCTTCTATGAATTTATTTTGTTAGTACTCTATTTATCTCATTTTCAAAATTTGATTTAGGTTATAACATATCAAGCCATAATTGTTGATGATATTTTTATGATTACAAGTAATAGTTGAAGAACTAATATAGGTTCAGGCCTAAAACAATTCATTAGACACAATTTCAATTCATAAAATTAAAATGAGTGTTGAGGTAAAAATAATGAGATCCAATTAGTTTACCCTTTTATTATTTTCATATAATATGTTGCATGATTCTAGTACTATGATTGTTGTTTTAATTTATTATTTGGAATCCATCAGTGGAATTCATTAAATTGTGCCTCTTGGTCCTTGATGTTTCTCGGTTATGGATGCATTCATTATTGCTAAGTAAATTTGTGTATAATATTATAATGATTGGATCCATATATATGTTGAATTCATTTAAAAAATTTGGAAACCTAAGGACTTAGTGCATGGTTGTGGAAATCATTGGTATAATGATAAAATATTATCTAAGGTTGGCATTTTCAAATACTTTCATAATGAAAAAATTCATGTTAAGTACCTTAGGAGCATGATGATTATGTTTTTGACATTTGACTTAGTTTTAATAACATATCATTAGGTTATGGTTTCATTTGTGTTGATTTAGAGATTGGTCATGTAGTTTTATTTTCATGGATTTTTAAAACTTACACTTTTGTTATTATTTTAGTGAGTGGATTGAAGGAGAAGATAAGGATAATGGGTAGAGATGGTATTGTTTATTATGTCCATGGAGGTCATGAAACTCCCTAATCTAGAACTAGAGTTGGAAGAAGTAATAAAAATGAGAAAAGGAAGGTTAAAAAATCATTTTGGTGCATTGTGTGAGGAGGATAGTAGTTTGGGTACAAGTGTAGATTGAAGAGGAGAAAACAAGGAAAAAATAAAGATAAAGGAATAAAATAGCATTGGGTTTTAGCACTTAGACATTTTTTTTTGTAATTAAATTCATTTTTGCAAAATATTGGTTATAAATTATTGTGGAAAGCCCTAGAAGGGTGAGTGGGTTGCGAGAAGAGCAACCTATCTTATTAAAATTATTGGTAAACCCATTTGGGTGTGGATATTTTATAATCATATTTCCCTTTTGATGGTGTAAATATCAGTTATATGTGTAAATTCCATTATTTATTTTATTCTTTCACTTAAAATGGTGTTGGTTTATTTTATCTATCATTGTGTTTCTTGAACTGGTGTGTTGTGTGTTTTACATTATTTAGCTATTATTATTTTTATTAATTATTACAATATTTAATTTTAATTTGTATCTCATTATAAAACCCACTTTTTCATTTATCATTATTATTTTAGAGCCTCTATGCAGTGTCTTATTCTGTCCCCAAACAGATGGTTATGGTGGTAACTATACCACCAATGTATGGGCTCAGATTGTGCATTTCTTGGGTTTCATGCATATTTATTAGATGGTTATAACTGATTATTATTCAAGTATATTTGAATTGGATTCAAAATTGTACCAATGATATTGAGGCACTTAATATCTATTAAGTTTTTCTTGTTGTATCATACTCCTTGAAGGAAGTTAACTTGTATTATATTGTCAATGATGTTTTTAATATTATCAAGAATAAACTTATATTATATTATATGGTTTTTTCCTCTTGATATTATATTTATTTATATTATTTTACCTCTTTATTGATGAGCAAAATTTTAATAGAGCTTAAACTATTTAATCTTATTGGATAATACAAATAAGGCATTATTGTAGTGCTTGTATGATAATTTGATTGTAAGATGGCTCATAAAAATTACAAGGTTGACTTATATTACATAAATTCCTTTAAATCATTATGTGGACTATATCTTAATCACTTATGGTTAAGGTGATTGTGTTATTGTGTTATAAGTTTTATATATATATATATATGGTGATTGTGTTATAAGTTTTAATTTGAATAATAGCTTTTTGTTTATGAAGGTTATAGTTGTAAATAAGTTAATGTTGTGTTATGATTAACTAGATGTATTCTAAGGGGGAAAAATTATTATTATTACTATGTAAGTTTTAATTAATTACCTACTTTGATGGAAGTTTGGAATATATATATATATATATATATATATATATATATATATATATATATATATATATATATATATATATATATATATATATTCCAGAGAGTTAATTGGGAGACTTATAATGGTTTTAACTTCTTTTTATAATTTCATTTTGTTACATATAGATATTAAGGATAATGTTATAAAAAAAATAGTTTTCATATGATATTGTTTATTTTACGAATTAATGTGATACATAAGAATGATAATGAATCTATTTATAATAACCAGTAATAATCATGTTAATAAATAGATAAGGCATTGAACTTCCTTATTGTATTATGATTATTGCTTTGTATTTTACTTCACTGAGGATAGTTATTTTTGGTAAATAGATAGTTGGTAATTGTGATGACTTTTTGATTCAAATAATGACATAAAATAATGAGAAAAATAACCTATACTTCATCATTTTATATGGTTTTATTTAGTCTCGTTTGTGTTATTAGATTGAAGATGCCTTGAAAAAATATTAATGAATGATTATACATTATATATTTCTTAAATTATGAATTCAAAAGGAAATTATGGAATGTTTTAATGTTAGTTATGAAATAGTAAAGGAGGATCTTCAGATTGTGTATTGATTTTAAATATGAAAAAATATATAATTTATTTCATTTAATTATGATCATCCAATCCATATAGGTATATCTAGTGGCCTATCAACTTGGTAGAGCAAACCTAAGGTGAAGGTTACTAGATTGATGAGTAAAGTGTATTTATTGTTATTTTAAGGATTTATTGGGTGCATTTAAAATATGTAAAACATAATTTTATTGACATAATTATATGTTTTTATATGTCTAGTACATTTCATTATATATTACTTTCTTGACGGGATTATAAGTTAAAATTGTTTATTGTTTGCTAAATATGAGTGGTGTCTCTATTTGTATGGATAATTTTAATATTTCAAATAATCGACATTGATAATCTTAATATACACCTAAACCTATTTAAAGAGATTTAATTTTAATTTGACTTAGACATTTAACTATGAATATATAGGGATTGTTAGATATTGGCAAGATTCGATGCATGAGTAAATGTTGACATAAAAGCCTATAAATTAGATATTGATATTGTGTTATTTAATAATGATAATGAATAACATATGGTTTTGATTAGATAAATTAAATACCAATTCAACCAAGTAATATTAGTATTGTTTAATTTCATGAATGATAATTGAGACCTTTTCTTTTAACTTCATTGGTAAGTAAAGGATTATGATTATAGGTTATATCTTATTAAATAAATTATGAAAACTAATAAATGGATCTTTTTAACTACTATAGGGATGGTCTTGATGACTGATGGATGAAAAAATTATTAGGGGGGAAATGTGGACTTTCAATCAACAGAATGGGGACAAAGCCCTCATGTCAATCAACAACATGGGGATAAAGTCCCTCTCATATTATTAGGAGAAGTTAACCCTTATTTAAAACTAAAAAATGAAAATAGGGAAATATCTATTCACATCTATTTAGAGCAAAAAAATTATGTGTGGGTTTTGTAGTTTTAATCAAAAAGTATAGAAAGGAGATAGGAAGGAAATGAGGAAATGATGGGAAGAAGGGGAAATTGAGAAAGGAAATGATAAAGTAAGAATGGGATTATTATATCCATTTAAACAGAAAATTTTATATAATAATCCTGAATAAATATGAAGGACCCTAGGTAGTTAAACATAGAGAATCACTAGAATAGCCTAACATTTAAGATTGTAACATGGAAGTCTTTATCAAAGAAATGGGATGGGAAACACATATTCTGGACATAAGAATAAAATCCATACACCAAGGAGATTAGATAGATTTACAAATAAGGATATTCAAAAACCATGTATTTCCCAATAAAAATAAGTATAAAATCCTATTCATAATCCCATAAAGGCTTCATAATAGAAATAATTCCTAATGCATATTCAATATAACTTTTGTACTAAAATTCTACATTCATTGACTATCCAATAATAAAATTTTATCAAAATTAAATAAAGAGAATAAAAATGGATTGAAATACTCATGCATGTCATTCATCTAGAAAAATTTTTGGCACAAAATCTTTTAGATCATTTTTGTATTGATTCTTCATGGGGTTTCTCATATAAACTCCTTCCTTCCATATTGTCAAAATTTCTCATACTATAAAAAAACCAACCCACAAAAAACCAATATGAGCTTAGTTGAATTTCACTTTACAAAAGAGTCCCAAACTCCTATTATAGGTTACATTTCATGGCCACCTTTTCTACATTTTTAGTAGCTTGAAAAATCATGTTAGTGAAAATATACAACTTAAAAACTTACAAAGATGTGTTAAGCAATTTGCACAACTTTTAAAAGTGCAATGACCAATTTTCATGACTTGAAAAATTGCATTAGTGTTTTTACATGACTTAAAGATTGAAAACGTGCATTGAAATATTTTCAAAACTTTCAAAATTGCAATGACCAATTTTCACGACTTACAAAAGTGACTTGACAATTTTGTACAACTTGAAAATGTAAACTTGGCCCTATTTCTATAGTTATGATTCTCTCCTTGATTTTAGAAGTTCAAAATGAAATATTTTCACCTATATCCATGAGGAAAATTTTTATTCATCAAATTATATTTTCAATTCATTGAATGAGATCCATATCAGAGTGTGGATACAAAGGTTATGGCCTAAGGAATATTGGATCATGCTTGGACACATCTATAATTCTTTTTTGCTTAAAGAATTATGATTCTTCCCCATTGATTTTAGAATTTCAAGATGAAATTTTCTCATCATGTGTCCTTAAGGAAAAAAATTATTCATCAAATTATATTTAAAACAAATTGAATGAGAGTGAAAATGGAGCTTATATGTGAATTATATGACTCAAGGGAGATTGGACCCTTTTTTATTTTTATTTTTCTTGTCAGGGTCTCATATTCCAACTCTTCTTCTTGCAAGGGTGTTAGATTTTAACCCCTCTACTTATAGAGGTTTAATTTTCCCTCTTAATTTTATAAGGTCAAGATGAAGTTTTTATACCAAATTTTAATATTCAAAATTCATCTCTCAGATTTGATCTCTGTTTTGGGACAAAAATTAGGTAACTTTCTAAGAAGTTTGATTTTACCTTAAATTTTCACTCTGGTGTTGATAAGGTCAAATAAAATCCATATTTATCTCTTCTTTTCCTCATATTAATTATGAATTGTCATGAATAACTCTAGATACTAATTTGAATTTGGAAAGGTAACTACCTAAGTTAGTCCACTATCATCAATGCTTTGACCATATTTTTTTATGCACTATATTAATTATTTAATAGAAAATTGTAAGATCTATGAGCACAAAGTTTATATATGTGCCTTCTTCTATCAAGGGACCGAAAGTTGACATTTGATACAATCTAACTACCATTGTGGAGAACATGATACTTGAAATGATATTTGATGAAATCCTCTTATTTGGATGGGGAACTTGCATTACATTACCCCTTATAAAGATGAAATTTTGAAGGAATTTGATCAAAAAAACTTATTTTAATAAAAAATAGAAATAAGGTTATTAGAGTTTGATAGGGTTTCCTTTAGGGGTATTGAAATTTAAGGGTTGTGTAATAACATCGATTGAGATTTAAGGGTAGTGCATTCACACCTATCAATATTTGATAGTTATGTCAACAAAAAATATGGGATATGATTGGTTACGATCTGATGGGTGTGTCGGCATTGGTTTCAAGCTCTATGATTTTTTATTTTTATTAGTATTAGACTCTGTGGGTGTTTTCATTAGTATCATTAGACTTCATTGGTTGTGTTGGTAGGCCCTTTAAGATTTGATGAATTTTATTGTAATGGCATTAGAATATGGTAGGGTCTTTGGCATGTTTTTAAATTACCAAGTAAAATATAAGGAATTAAATAATTTTTAATCTTTTTGCATTTCAGACAAATCTTGACGTTATGAAGACAAATTTTCAAAAAACTAATAATTTTGACTTTGACCAACTTTGACTTATTTTGAATTTTCTTGATCGATTATGGTAAAAAAAGGTACAACAAATGCACAACATACCTTATATGGTTACTCAAAAAACTTCATTTATATCATAATGCAAATGATGAAGAATTCACTAGTCATATAAAATCCTCTATTCTCTTTGACCCTTAAAATATCACTTGATCCCATATGCAAGAATAATATTCATGCCCTATATTTATTCTATCAAAATAAAAATTATTGAGATATCCTCAATAGCACCAAATTTTTGACTCAAAACTCCTAAATTAGAACTAACCAATTGATTCTCCTCAAATTCATATCAAGTCATAATGCTACTCTGAACACCACTCAATGGCTCACCATTTGGAAAGTTGAAGGATAAGTAGATTTGAGTATGTGGCCCAAGCCTTTTCTATTAGGCTACAGAGTTGATGACCCATTTTTTAGAAAAAATGCTATCCCTAACATTAAAACACCTCTAATTTCCTATAGGATATAATTAGGAGTGTTGTCATGAGATGTGAAAATTCATGAGAACTAGCTTCGACTCTAAGACCACGTTTACCAAAAGAAATGTAAGATAACTCTAGAAACTTATATGACTAGTACCTCATTAGCATAGATTCATGAAGACTTATATGCATCTTTAATTTGCTCATATTGATCTAAACAACTAAGAACCAATTATCATATCTCAATCATATGATAAATGAACATGTCTTTTTGGAATAGATCCCTTGTTCTAAAAATTTACATATTTTAATTTGACCAACTAATAGCCAGTTTGCCTATCTTAATTATATGAAAAATGAACATGTGTTTTTTAGTATATATTCCTTATGAAATTTTTGCATGTTTACCACCTATTCACTTGAATATATTCATGAAAAATGTGTCCATTATATCACATTGAGGAACAACATTTATATCACCATTATTAATAATGTAAAAACTATGTTTTGAATACACTATCAAATGTCTATCCTAGAGATTAATTTAATTGAAATGTTTCAAAGTTTCTATTAAGCATCCATTCCATAAACTAAAGAAACTTCCCATTATAGAACTGGTATAAGATCAGGTTCAATTCATTTTTATTCAAAATAGGTGTTCAAATTGTTAGGTTATGGAGCTAAAAGCTTCACTGATGCAGACATGGAGAAGGCCATTGGAGGGGTTGCTAAAGGTTGTTGAGTGTCAGAGCAACATGCGTCAGTCTGATCAGCCGACGTCGGTAGGATAGTGAAGAGAAGCAACTGATGTCGGTCAGGAATCGGCTGACGTCGGTCACCTCCAGGCAGACAGGGACCGACGTCGGTCGCCTGTGTGGTTCGACTGCGAGCTTATTACAAGCAGTTAGCTAACGAACCAAGTGTTTGCATGATTAGAGCTATTTTTAGATTGAGTGATATAGATCTAATTATTGTAATTAGATGTCTAATCATTGTTTGGATGAGATCTATATAATAGACTCATGGTTGTATTGGAAAAGTGTTCTAGTTTGAGTTGAGCAAAGTTAGCTCCTTCTGTGTGTGAGGTGAGCAAGGGTGTTCCTCCTAGTTCCACAGCAGTACCAAGGTGGGTGTTGGTTTTGGAGAGTCAGCAAGATTCTTTAGGGGTGTAGGATCTTGGTCAGCAGGTGTGCATGGCCTATATAGGAGATCTACATGGTAAGTAAGATCATTGATCTGTAGGTGTATGTGTGTACAAGGTCAAGGTTCACAGGTGTGCAGAACCAGGTTGATTTGCAAGTGTGCAAGATTAGATAGGATAGCAACACAACAGGGAGTAGAATCAGGTAGGATCTACTTGGAGTACAGGTGTGTACTTGGATAGAGCAAAGAGGAAGGCAAGGGAGTTCCTTCCATAAGTTATGGTCTATTGAATTGCAGGTTGTTGCAGGTTCATGGGAGATCTACTTGAAGTAATTTGAGTACTTGTGGAGTGCGTGGAGCACTTGTGGTGTGCGTGGAGCATGGGAGGTGAACACCAACTCTGTGTTTGAGTTGTGTGTTGGGACCTGAGAGAGAGAGCTTTGAGGAGAGAATTACTGTTCACTTGAGGTGTGGGAAGCCTCTGAAGAGGTGGTGGAGAAGAAGTGGCATCTTCTTTATTGTATTATTTTCTATATAAGTATTAATACAAGTTGTGTATTGTCTCTCATATCATGTGTTATTCTAAATTCTAGTTACTTGTTGATTCTGGTTATTTCCGCATATTAAGTTGCTTGGTTTGGTAATCAACTGTATGCTTTCGGTGTTTCACGTATCCTGACAAGTGGTATCAGAGCTAAGGTTGCAGGAAGCAGGTTTTGTGTTTGGTTACAGGTCACTCTCAGGGGTTTTTGATTGAGTGGGAGTAGAGCAATGGCAGATGAAAGTAAGCTAAGAATGGAGGAGTTGAAAAGCACAGATGGTTACTTACGGTCCTATGGAAAGAAAGAGCAGGTAAAAGACTATTGTTGGTTGGTAGCAGATCAGCATGAAGGAACTAAAGATGCAGATGTTGCAGGTGTTATTGCACAGGATGCTTTTGGAGGTTTCTTGGATAAAGTTGAATCTTGGATAAAAGATTCGGTTGCCTCTTTCCATGTAGCCCCAGGTAGAGGAGCTGGTGAGCCTTGCTAAAGAATTGGCAAAGGGGAAGTGAAGCTGAAATTGCAGGTAGCCAACACACATGTGTTGATGAAGGTCATGTAGGTCCCAGGTTTAGAGATATGGCTAATTTCTTTAGAAAGATTGGGTGATGAGAGATGCACAAGAACTCTCACAGCAGATGCACTTGAATTAGCTAGTGGTAAGAAAATAGGTACTCTTTATCTACTTCTTTATATTACTGATTCTTCTTCTATTGCAGAGACGTGGCTTCGTAGGCTTGGTCACATGAGTAGGAAGGAGATGCATGTTCTTAAGCAGAAGATAGATATATTTGACAGGCTTAAGAACTGGAAAGCCTTGGTGTTTATGGAGGAGATGGCAGACAGAACCAGTGGATGGTGTTGGATACTTCTGAGCAGAGTAGTTTGGACATGGGTTTTGATTCAAAGGAGCTCGCGGGTAAAAATTCATCACTCACAAGTGAACACAGATACCGGTGTCAGTCAGGAGGAACCAACGTCAAACAGACAGGTGCCGATATCAGTCATGTGCAGACCGAAGCTGGCGATGTCGGCCAGGGTAAGACCGACGTCGGTCAGGAGGACCGACGTCGGCAGTAGGTAAGACCGATGTCAGTCAGGTGGACCGACATCGGCAGTAGGGACACCGATGTCGGTAGGGTCGGTAGTTAGGGACAGACGCATGGGAACCAATGTCGGTCGGATGCAGACTGTGGGGTGATCGAGGTCGGTCACTGTAACAGATTTTGGGTGGACAGCGAGCTGTCAAGGAGTCTCAAACACCCATACAGAGAACTGAAGATGTAAGTAGGCCCTCAAATTCATTGTTCCTCTTCTTTATACTTGTTGGTGATTTTAGAGCAGGAAGGATCCAGGAAACAGGTGGGAGTATGGCATGGATATATTGTAGAACCAAGCGGGAGTTCTTGGTAGGGTTGCCAGCGGGAAGAAAGCACAGAGATGAATGGATTCCTTAGTTGAAGAATAGAGTGAACGGACACGTGAGATGAAAGACCAGGTATATGGTCTTGAGGAGCTGCAGGACAGTGGTACAAGTTTTGACAGGTGGAGGACGAAGCATGGCTTCAGTCAATGTCAGGGTAACTACTATGGTTTGTCTTACCAGGTGGATGATGATTGCAATATCATTATGTTGTTGTATGTGAATGGTATGTTTTGCTAGCAGGATTGTACATACAGGGTTTTGCTAAGCTAAGGGTAAGGTTAGTTCAGTGGCATGTCATGAGGAGTTTGGAGCAGCAGAATTCTTTGACATGGGAGACATGGAGATCACAGGTTGATTTTGTCTCCAGTGGGAGCTGATGTGAATCAGGTGTTGGTGAGGTTCAGGATGCAGAGCCAGAGCACACTAAGGGCTGGATAGGTACAGTGTCTGAAATCACATGAGGTTTGGTATAGACCTGAGTATTCCCATTCAGTGGAAGCTGTCAGAGAGTTAGGAGCCAATTCAGGGAAGTGGATTCTCAGGTATTTGAGAGGGACTAGTAGCAGGTATACATGTAGGGTCAGGACTTCACTACATGTGTTTGTAGGTTCGAATGTGGCAGGGTACTCAGATGATAGGAGGTACACCATGGGATGTGTGGTGGGTTGTCTTCAGGATAGATCTTGAAGAGGGATACAAACCAGGAAACAGATTAGATAGAGTACAGGTACAAGTACAGTGTAGCTATTTATCTCCAAGTGGGAGATTGTTAGGTTATGGAGCTAAAAGCTTCACTGATGCAGACATGGAGAAGGCCATTGGAGGGGTTGCTGAAGGTTGCTGAGTGTCAGAGCAACTGGCATCAATCTGATCAGCCGACGTCGGTAGGATAGTGAAGAGAAGCAACTGACGTCAGTCAAGAATCAGCCGATGTCGGTCACCTCCAGGCAGACAGGGACTGACGTCGGTCACCTGTGTGGTTCGACTGCGAGCTTATTATGGCCAGTTAGCTAACGAACCAAGTGTTTGCATGATTAGAGCTATTTTTAGACTCAGAGCTGCGGATCTAATTATTGTAATTAGATGTCTAATCATTGTTTGGATGAGATCTATATAATAGACTCATGGTTGTATTGGAAAAGTGTTCTAGTTTGAGTTGAGCAAAGTTAGCTCCTTATGTGTGTGAGGTGAGCAAGGGTGTTCCTCCTAGTTCCACAACAGTACCAAGGTGGGTGCTGGTTTTGGAGAGTTAGCAAGATTCTTCAGGGGTGTAGGATCTTGATCAGCAGGTGTGCATGGCCTATATAGGAGATCTACATGGTAAGTAAGATCGTTGATCTGCAAGTGTATGTGTGTGCAAGGTCAAGGTTCACAGGTGTGCAGAACTAGGTTGATTTGCAGGTGTGCAAGATCAGATAGGACAGCAACACAACAAGGAGCAGAATCAGGCAGGATCTACTTGGAGTATAGGTGTGTACTCGAATAGAGCAAAGAGGAAGGCAAGGGAGTTCCTTCCATAAGTATGGTCTGTTGAATTGCAGGTTGTTGCAGGTTCATGGGAGATCTACTCAAAGTACTTTGAGTACTTGTGGAGTGCGTGGAGCACTTGTGGTGTGCGTGGAGCATGGGAGGTGAACACCAACTCTGTGTTTGAGTTGTGTGTTGGGACCTGAGAGAGAGAGCTTTGAGGAGAGAATTACTGTTCACTTGAGGTGTGGGAAGCCTCTGAAGAGGTGGTGGAGAAGAAGTGGCATCTTCTTTATTGTATTCTTTTCTATATAAGTATTAATACAAGTTGTGTATTGTCTCTCATATCATGTGTTATTCTGAATTCTAGTTACTTGTTGATTCTGGTTATTTCCGCATATTAAGTTGCTTGGTTTGGTAATCAACTGTATGCTTCCGGTGTTTCACGTATCCTGACACAAATAAATATAGCTATAGACATTGATCTAAAAGACAATAATTATATATCCCCTAAAAATGTGATCCTACCATCCATTATAAATCAATAGTTGTTTTGACATATTTGAAAACAATGTGATTATCCACTCAGAATTTCTAGGCAAGGAACATAACTACAAGAATGTGTAGGAAAAAGGATCAAATCATGGAGAGGAATGAACAAAAGATGACCTATTACATCTATTAAAAAATAACACATGCACACCAAAAAAAATATAGGAAAAGGAAACATGCCAAAATAAGGAAAACAAAACTATTTACAAGGGACAAAGGAAAAGGAAAAGACTATACAAAACAATTAAATAGTCTGGATAAGAGCATGCCATTTCAAAACAATGGATTTGAATTTTAAGATTTAAATACATTTAGTAATAGTGACCAAGCAAGTGGGAAGAAGAACTTACAATCATCATTCACATAGGGATGATGATATATGAACAATTCAAAAATTTCTTCATGTCTTGGAATATAATCATTGTAATTTATCCAATCTTATATGAGAATTCTTGAGTAATACTATACTTTGTCAATATCTTATTTAGTGGCTTTAAATGTGTGTATACCAGGTACTAAAACTAAATTAGATAAAAGTGTGTTTCATGTTTCTTTCCAAGTTCGAACAATAATAGAGATATCTTTCATAATGAATTGAGTAGAAATATTTTTTTTTATAAATTTATTCCCACAACAGAGATGAATTCATAATTGAATGATTATAATCAGCATCTTCATAAATTTATTCTACCTTGATAGTTTCCATTTCACTTGAAATGAAAATTATGAACCATTTATTTTGTTCCACATTCACATCTTCTTTGATTTCATCCTTGACATGGTTATATTTTTTAATCTATGTATGATTAACTACATTGGATTTAAATCCTTCAAAAAGTTATTCTATAGTAAAACATGAAAATGAATTCTAGGAGAATCTTCTCTTTTATCCATTGAGTTTTCCATCATGATTCAAGAGGAATATTCTTATTTTCTAAAAACTAGTTCCATAATATCTTCTCCTTCAAAAATTATAACATCACAATTTGTATTATTACTCATTTCTACTTATGATTCAATCAATCAATCTTTTGATAACCCATTTTATTTTAGTTACACAAGGTTTGAGTAATCTTTTTAAATAAGTAAATATTTCTTTTATTTTCCAAGTGGGAAACTAAATTATCCACCTATTCTATGATCAATCATTAATTCTTCCAAATGTTCACCTTATTCCACAATTATGAAATTGAAATAATCATATGTGATAGGAGTCACATTATATTTTTATTTGCTAGATTTCCAACATGTTTGATCAGATTTTTCCTTTAAAATCTCTTTCTTGAATGTTGAGGGATTTTGATTATATCAGGTTCTATTACTTAATCACCACTAATAATAGTTTTAACAAGTTTTAAAGTTTCTTTATTAAACATTATAGATATAATAACATCATCTTTGATTTTGATAGATTCTTGTTGTGTGGTTTCCAATTCATTTACCTTGTTCCTCATCAAGATTAGTTTTATCTCTTGGTGTAGAGAACCAATGAAGACATAGAGTCAGTTGTTGGACTTGGTTGATCCATCTAACGAATCAGTCTCAATAATTTTTTGAAGTGTGCCATAAACTCTCTCATTTGTTCACTATCTTGCTTCTAAATTTGGAATAAATTTAACAACAATGCAAACACATCCATAGCTTACTTTAATCCATTCAATAACTTATTCTTCAAGGAGTCCCAATTCAAAATTCATCCATCTTCTAGGTGTCAGAACCACTCGACAATAGGTCTAGAGAAAGTTTTAACAAAAAGACTTAGAGTGGCATCCTCATGCATAACTTCCAAAATGATGTAGATATGATTATCTACATCTTGACCATTTTCTCTAGAAAAAATCAAAAATCTCTTCCTTGAGAATAATGGTAACTCATTGTACTAGACCAAAGGCAATGGCCCAAAATATTTCCCCCATGAGACACTTGGAACATTGGGGTTATATTGAGCCAATGTTATTTATTTAATCAAAATTATGCAAGAACTATGTATTATTTCTCAATAGAGTCACAAACCTCCATTTTAGGGGAGGTTCCTTAAAATGCCTAAAAATTACATGCATAAATCACCCTGATCCCCAACAGAGTTACCAAAAACTTTTGGATAAAAAATGTTAGGGAGACAAATGTGTACTTTCAGTCAATAGTGTGGGAACAAAGTCCTCACATCAGTCAACAACATGGATAAAAATACCCTCTCCTATTAGTAAGTGGAGCTACCTTTATTTAAAACTAAAAAGGGAAAGTAGGGAAATATCTATTAACAAATATTTATAACCAAAAAAAAAATTGTGGGGGTTTTTTACTTTAACCAAAAAGTATAGAAATTATACAGGAATGAAATGAATGGAATTATAGGAAGAAGGGGGAAAGGATAAAATAAAGTACAAATAAATAATGGGATTATTCTATCCAATCAAACATATAAGTTTATATGATAACCATAAAAAATATGAAGGACCCTAGATAGTTAAACACAAAGACTCGCTAGAATAGCCCAAGATTTAAGATTATAACATGGAAGTCTTTATCATATAAATAGGATAGGAAAGACATATTCTAGACATAATAATAGAGTACATCACCAAGGAGATTGGATATCTTTAAAAATAAGGATATTCAACAAACATGTATTTCCCAATAAGAACAAGCATAAAATCTTATTCTTAATCCCACAAAGGCTTCATAACAACAAGAATTCTTAATGCAGATTCAACATAACTTCTACACTAAAAATTCTACATTCATTGACTAACTAAAAATATAATTTTAGCATAATGAAAGAACGAGAATCAAAATGGATTTACATACTCTTGCATATCATTCATTTAAAAAAATTTTGCCTCAAAGTCTTGTAAATAATTTATATATTTATGCTTTATGGTGTTGTACATACAAACTCATTCCTTCAATATAGCCAAAAGTTCTCATACTATCAAAAAACCAACTGATAAAAACCCAATGTGAGCCTCACCAAATATTACTTTACGATGGAGTCTCAAACTATTATTTATAAGTTACAATGGGTGGTTACATTATGTAACCATATTTTATATTTTTTTATCATCTTTTCAAAGCATGTTATTGAAAACATACAACTTAAAACTTGTAAAAATGCATTGAGAAATTTGTATAACTTGTAAAAGTGCAATGACCAATTTGCATGACTTGAAAAAGTGAACTAATTTTTTTACATGAATTAAATATTTGAAAAGTGTGTTAACATATTTTCATATCTTATAAAAGTGAAATGACCAATTTTCACAACTTTCAAAAGTTACTTGATAGTTTTACACAACGTGAAAACTATGAACGTCACTTTGTTTTTGCAACTGTGATTCTCTCCTTGGTATTAGAAGTTAAAAATAAAATATTTTCACCAAGGATCCTTGTTGAAAAAAAATATTCATCAAATTATATTTCCATTTCATAAAAATAGAGTAAAATCATAAGTTAGATGTGAAATTTATGGCCTAAGGGAGATTGGACCCTACTTGGACACATCTGGAATTCCACCTTGCTTGAACATGTGTGATTATCCCGCTTGATTTTTTTATGTTCAATTTTATAGTCATATGTCCTTAAGTAAAAATGTTATTCATCAAATTATATTTATAACACATAAAATTAGATTGAAAATAGAGTTCATATTCATAAGTTATGACTTGATGGATATTGGACCCTATTTTGACAATTTTTGCTTGTTAGGGTGTTAGATTCCAACCCTCTGCTTTTAGGGATTGATAGGTTTTAGTGCATTATGTATGAAAGAGCCAAAATCTCAAAGTAAACATAGAAAAAATTCTTAGTAAATCATCTTCAATTATTTACTAACAATACAAGTTATAAATTTATAGGAGTTCAACTCTAACTCTTATAACAACTCCTCAAACCACTAACACTAATCTAGGTAGGTTATTCCAACAACATTTATTCTCTCCCAACTAATCTCACACCTAAAATACTATGAGAATTTTTATACAAATCATTATTAAATATTTAAATTATATTTTTTCTCACATGTTAATACTAATTCCTAACATTTCCCCCTTAGTTATAACATGGGGTGTGAAACTCAAATGTCAGTTTCAACTGATAATGCATTTGATTACATAATGTAAAAACTTGTTTTATTAAAACATGCCTTTATGGCTCATTTTAAAATTAATGAAAATATTAAAAAAAAAGTAATTTTTGACCAATGATGACATATGTAACAAAATACTTTCTAATTTTGACAATAAACCTATAGACCTTGAAAATTTTATCACCATGACACTTTGAAAAATTCTTAATAAAAAACCAAAATAAAAAATTATAATTATTGTGACTTAATAAAAAAAGGCATATGAAAAAAAATTAATGCAAATAACAAAATACAAAATAGACTATATTATTATAACAATTAAATATTTATTTGACACAAGATAATAAAAACAACAAAAAATTAAATATTCTTAACATGACTTTACCGTGTAAAATAACCTTTAAAAAATGAAACTATTAAAATAAACTAAATATAATACATATTAATTTAAAACTTATTTCTAAATAAAACCTAAACTAATAAACATATTGAATGAAATAAAACTAAATAAAAATAAAACAAAACCTAAAATATAAAACAAGACCTAAAATGAAGACTCAAAGATATACATGCCATAGAAGATGACTCCACCATGTAGAGAGCATATCGATGTGGGATAGATCTTATAGAGGTCATTGATCTAAGGGGAGTATTAGGATGATCTCAATTTTTGGGTTAAGATGAATCCATCAAGAGATACAATGAACTAGAAGCCACCTATAAGAAAGTTTCAGAAGAAAAATCCTAACACGGGGATGGATCTAGGAGTAGCTTTATTGAGGCTGCCATTATGTGAGAATGAATCTGATGATAATAAGATAAAGATGGATTTTGAGATTTAGTTTGGGTATATGCAAGTTGATAATGATGTGCACTACAACAAATTTGAATCTAAGTGTTGATTTATGCCGAGTTGAACATGTGTGAGGAATGGTTATCCAAACTATAGTTTTTGGAAGGAATTCTCAAGCTATTTGGTTTACTAGAGAAACTCTCTGATAAAACAAGTGTGTATATGCAAAAATCAAGCCTATATAATGCTGACATCTAAAATTTTATGGTAGTGATTTATTCGATCCAATAGAAAGGCCAAGTCACATCAACTGTTAAATCATTAGGTTAGCCAAGAAAATCAGGTTTTGAGTTAGAATCAAAATATTAGAAGTCCTTCAAAACTACCAACAAACAATATGGTCCAATAATTTTTCTACCCTACTTCACCAATGTACTTGTATGGTAATGTGAAAACTTATGCAGAATATATTTGTTTACATTTTCCTTTCCCTTTTTTAATTTTTCATAGAATTTTGATAAATATCTCACAAAGATAAATCAAAAACACAAACTAATATATATAATTTTGTAAGATGTAAACAAAGAACAAGATGGAGCATTCAAACTAAAAATAAGATTAATAGATTGCAAAGGAGAGAGAAAAATATAAGTGGTTATTAGACCTAGTAAATGTGCATGTGGTCTTCACTACAATTTGTGGATAATGTGAAAGTAGGGGTGAAAAAATAAATGAATAGTAGTTACATGTGGTCAGCACAATAATACAAATAAAAAACTCATTTTGATGTAAAATAAAAATGAATGTAACATACAAAGAGATCCCTCATAATCCCTAATTTGATACCACTGATAGGTTTTATCCCATAATGTATGAAAGATCCAAAGGCTCAAAGTACACACATCACAAATTGTCATCAATCATTTTCAATTATTTTCTAACAAGATAAGTTACAAATTTATTGGAGTTCAATTATAAATCTTATAACAACTCCTCAAATCACTAATGCTATCTAGGTAGGTTATTATAACAACCTTTATTCTCTCCCAAATAATCTCACACTTAAAATACTATGAGAGTTGTTATACAACTCATTATTAAATATTTACATTATATTTATTTGCACGTGTTATGACTAATATATAATAGGGGGTGTCAGATTTCAACCCTCTACTTATAGAGGTGTAATTCTCCCTTTTAATTTTAGTAGGTTAAGATGAAATTTTTATACCAAGTGTTTATAGTTAAAATGAACTCTTGACTTATCTCTTATTTGCATCATATTACTTAGCCATTTTTAGGACTAGCTCCGGATAATGCACTAAAGTTAAAAAGGTAACTACATGAGGTATTACACTATAATGAATACTTCAACCATAATCTATTTTATGTACTATATTTATTATTTACTAAAAAAATGGAAGATCTATAAGCCCAAAGTTTGTATATGCCTTCTTCTATCGAGGGGCCTAAATATGACATCTAATGTGATCTAATATAATATGTGGACAAAAAGATGCTTAAGTTTATATTTGATGAAATTTTATTGTTTGGATGAGGAACATACACTACAATACCCCTGAAAAGAATGAATTTTAGAAGGAAATAAATCAAAAACCTTATTTTTCAATAAAATGCAAATAGGGTCATCAAAGTCCAAGAGGGTTTCTTATAGTGGTGTGAGACTCCAAAGGTTATGTAAGCACACAAATTAGGTTCTAATTTTATTAAAATAACACCTATCAAATTCTAATAATTCTATTAATAGAATAGTTGGGATCCAATTAGTTTATGAGTAGAGGAGTAGGTTCTAATGAGTGTGCATGTAGATAGGCCAAGATCCAATGGGTGTGTCTGCATTGGTTATGGGTCACGTGAGTTGTGCCTACATTGGTATCAAACTCTATTGGTCTTTTTAGAACTAAGATCAAACTCTGTGAGTTATGTTTGCAAGTCCTTTAGGATCTGATGAGATTTTTTGTAATAGCATCAGAATATGATAGGGTATTTAGAACATTTTCAATTTACCAAGGAAAAATATAAGGACTTATAGGATTTTAAATATTTTTGCATTTTAGACAAATCTTGACCTTACAAAGATGAATTTTCTTAAAAAAAAGAATTTAACTTGGACAAACTTTGACTTAATTTGACTTTTCTTAACCATTAGTGGTCAAAACATTGGTACAATAAATGCACAACAAACCTTATATGATTCCTCATAAACTTCCTTTCTACCCAAATGAAAAATATGAAGAATTCAATAGTGATACCAAATCCTCTATTCTCTTTGACGCTAAAAATATCATCCTATCTCATATGCAAGAATAATATTTGTTAGCCAAATTTTGGATACCATTAGAAAGGTTCACCAAAAACTTGGCCAATCAAACCTAAAAATTGATTGAACATCTTTAAAATATCTTTTAAAGTCATGCTTATCATTTTTTTAAGGTAGTTTACATAAGTTTAAGGTTAAGTGTCAAATCAAGATTGATGGAGAACTATGCTCAAGGAGACAAAGTGGTGAATTTTATAGGATAATCATAGTTCAAAGCTGACCAAATTGACAAATTAACCAAGATAATAATTTTATAGTAATATTTTTCAAGTAGTTTTCTAAATATTAATGTATTTTTGACAAGTGTAAGATATCTCAATACTTTAGTCTTAATGTATATACAAACATTGAGAAAATATTTATTAATTATAAGTTAATATGAAGGTTTTTAAGGGTAATGGTATGTACATGTTCATGTTTTAAGACCTATTATAAGTTTAATAATGTGAAATAGGTATAAATTAAGTCAAAAAGGCCAATTTGAATCAACAAGTGCAATCACCACTCTTGCAAATAGTTATAAGTAAAGGTTATTGGCCAATAAGAGAGAAAAAATGAATTTCAATTAGATAAAAAGACCAAGTCACATTATAATTTATTTAATCATGTTTAAAACTTCTTTTAAAATATTTTAAAATTACTTTTAAATCAAAAATTGTACCAGACACTCCATCAAGCTCTTGGTAGGCTCACAATAGTCACCTTCAATTGCTTAGTATGGATGGGAGAGAGAAATTTATATGTTGAGATCTTATCCAAATATTGGGGTACTAATTACCTAATAATTACATATATTTTTATTTATTTCAAGGGGTTATGCTTTATTAATAATCTCCAAAAATTTAAGTTAGTATAACACCTTAGTTAAACCCTCTAGGATCAATTTTGGGCATTTTTAGTGAAAATGTAAACTCATTGGTGATGAAGGAAGTTTGTGTAAGTAAATTTGAGCCTTATCCTCTCATATAAATCTATATACAATCATATTCATGGTTTTTCAATTCATAATGAGAAACCTCTTTCAAGAATAGTGAGTTTACAGGTTTAATCCTAGAGGGTTTTGTGTCTCCACCAAGATTAAAGTCCATATGAAGAGTATGGGAAAGTTGAAATACCATATTTATTAATAATTTAAATATTTTATATCCATAAATAATCCTTCCAATGAATAAATGCCTAGGTTTGCATATTTTTTCTATCATAAGGCTTATTTTAGGAGATTACAAACCTAGGTTCCAAGTTGTTCATCTTTTCCACTTTGACCAAATGCCTTGAGGAGATAAATATATGGGTAAATATTAAATAAGTGTGAAACATTATTAAAATATCCTAAAATACCTCATAAATATCTCTTGGTCAACTAACCACTTATAGTCACCTCAAGCAATGTGTTAGTAGACTATGTGCATTGAATTGAAAACCAAGTGAATTGGGTAAAATCCATTTTACATGACCTAAAGTCATGCGATAAAATCATGATAATGGAGATAATATTTTTAAGGTTTTAAATTAATAAATATTCTATATAAAAAACCTTCACAATTACAATAACCTCAAACCTTAAGGCCTAGCACCTAAGAGAGCCTAATGTGCATATGTAGGTGTGTTACAGTCCTAATTGAGAAATAGGTTAATAGTACAATGATTGAGTGGAAATATGGGATGTTAAAAAGATAAATGAGTAAAATATTAAAATTTCACCCTAATTTTAATCATCAAAATACTATAATATTCTTAAGAGGGCTCATTCAAATAGATCCTAGTAGAAAAGGAATATAAATGTGGACCTACAGATTGATGGCAGCCAATAGATGAGAGTTTGGAGTCTAATGAGAAAGTGAATGGGTTGGAAAAAGGACTAATATAACATATAAAAAATATTAAGCACTTTTTAATGAACCTAATGGCTAAAATAATGGGTGAATAAGGCCTACATTCACATTTGTAGTATAGGCAATTTAAATCAAATGCATCAACATACCATAAGAACATTAGGAGTAAGAGGATTGTGTGTGATTTTAAAATTTATTGAGATTTAATATATGGATTTAATTCATGGATATAATTCCAAATCATGTGAAGGATATTTCCATAATGTTAAGATGTGACTAATTAATTTTTATTGAAGGTGGTATATAGTTGAGAAGGTTCCTAGAGCTAAGTATGTTGTAAAGACTTTCTTTTGAGGTCTCTCTAGTTAAGAGAGATTACATATGATCATGATAAGACATTTTAGGTATTTAAATAGAATTATTAAACACATTATAGACATTTTAATACTGCACAGAGGATCATCTAGTCACAAATGGAGGAGAAATGTCAAATCATGGTCATTAGTGTCTTTGCTTCAAATCTATCTATAAACCATAGAAGTGGGTATAGGTAGGTTATAATGAGTATAAAATAGTGATAAAAAGTAATTATAAGTTATATATAGAGTGTATATGGTTAATGAAATGATTTTAGGGTTTGAAATACTGAACAAGCTTTTTATTAATAACCTAAATGAAGGTACATGAAGAACTACATGTCTGCAAACTTAGAGGTCCTCTTTTCTTACAAAAAGGATCAAGATCTTATAGAATTTAAACTTAATAATATATGTGTAAAATTTAATAAGAATAATTGGTGTTTGGATATGATGAATAGGGATCCTATTCTCACTTTTATCTCATTGAATAACAAAACCAATTGTAGAAGGAATCCTTCTTAAGCCAAATAGGTAACTGGCCTAAATGGTCACATACAACCCAAAATTTGAAACATGAGTATCTCATCCTAAAGTTGATATTACTAATGGAGATATTAATGAGTTATAAATACATGGGTAGAGATTCCCATAAGGTCTAAACTTAGTACCATGAAGGAAATAATGTTAAATCTAGCCACTAGAGTCACCTTTATATGATTTATCATAAACCCCAAGCATGAACTAAGGGGAGTTATGGTAGGTTATAAAGGTGAAAAATTGTAGAGAGTAAATTTAAAATTTAATATAGGTTTTCATGTATCTTATGGAGGATTTTTTATCCAATATAAACACTCTCACCTCCTTTTTTACAAAATTATATCTCTCAAGCTCACTAAACATAGTCTACCTAACCCGAGAGGCATCTTCTCTTGCTCATAATGGTTTGAAGGAGTTTAATGGGATCTCAATATCATATATAGTTTTATGTACCCTTATATACTTGTAATTTTTGGTATTATTTAGTGATTAGGTCCCTAGGCTTTATGAATCATCGTTAAGATGATATATAGGTGTCAAGCTACCAAGAAGACTAAAAATGACGTGATGGGAGGAATGAAGCCTATAAGTGAAATAAATGAGATATTTTAACCTTTTAATTTATTTAATAATCACCATAACTCTCTTTAAAC
This sequence comes from Torreya grandis, assembly GCA_037957365.1. Taxonomy (NCBI): domain Eukaryota; kingdom Viridiplantae; phylum Streptophyta; class Pinopsida; order Cupressales; family Taxaceae; genus Torreya; species Torreya grandis. The sequence continues at coordinate 1,140,429 of JARHVA010003241.1, forward strand.
TTTTATGAAGTATAAATATAGAATGTGTGAAGGGCATTGTGTACAAAATAAGCCTAAAAAGCTTAATTGCAAGCCTATTTATGAGTGTCCAAGGTGGTGGTAAGACCTCAAATCAAGTAGATAGGATTTTTTAATGTTTTTTAGATGTATTATAACCCATATTAACCTTTAAAAATCTCCTAAAGTGGTATACAAGCCATTCAATGCACCAATTTAGGCTAAAAAGGATGATTTCACTACTTTTTTGTCCAAGAAACCTAATTGTGGACCTATGGAGTACTCTTAAAGAGATTCCCTTTAGTAAATTAATTAGTTATATGATGTTAAATGCTTGATAAAACCATTATTATAAATTATAACCTATTTACTTCTTGATAAATCACTCTAGTTACCTTTTGGGTATGAGTATACACCTAGTTTAGGGTTTAAGCCATTTCCTTGTTCACCCATGTACACAAGGTTACAAGCCCTCAAATTTGACATGGATAATGATTAGGAGGTAAAAATTTTGAATAAAACAATTTATTGAGGTTTCACACATTTGAAGGATGTGTATAGACAAATATAATTTTCCTAGGCCTATAGACCTAATTGAAGGCTAATGGAAAGACAAAATAGGTGGATCAAATACACTTGCATTTGGTGTTTGATCATGATATTTTTCACAGAGAAGGAAGATATAAACAAGTACTCATATATATATATATATATATATATATATATATATATATATATATATATATATATATGTATTTCTAGAAACATACGTATAATGTTATAAACAAGGATTTTTATAGGTTTTTAGGGCTATAAGGAAATGAAGACAATTATGAGCCTTAGTTGTTAAATACAGGTGTTAGAGAGTGTTTTAGGAACCCAGGGGGGTTTGATACAAATTTTTTAGGTAAATAGAGTTCTCTTATAGAGATAATTTGCATTCATGAAGATAAAATAAAGATTTGAGGCATTTGGGCTAAAGAGAGATAGTGAAGCTTGTGTGTTTTTGAGGATAAAAGAATAAGTTTAAAAGAACTATATAAGAGTTACCAAAATGACACATGTTAGGACATATACTTTTAACTCTTTATAAACAATAAATGGTAGTTCAATGAATGTTTTTATGATTAACCCAAGAAGGATAAGAGTTACTCTACACCACATTGATGAAGAGAAAATCAGTTCAATGTACATACATGTTGACAAAAGAATTCATAACTTCCTACTTGTAGATTTTTCTTTCTTGTAACTTGATAATTTTGAGATGACACTTGTCCTAAGTATTTTTAATGTTATCTCTCTCTCTCTCTCTCTCTCTCTCTCTCTCTCTCTCTCTCTCTCTCTCTCTCTCTCTCTCTCTCTCTCTCTCTCTCTCTCTCTCTCTCTCTCTCTCTCTCTCTCCTCTCTCTCTCTCTCTCTCTCTCTCTCTCACATTATATTCTATATATTTTGCATTTATAAGGGATCTTCCACCATGATTCTGGTGAAGCCCTACTCTTTTGTAATGCCTTTAATCAATATACAATGTATTTGCCTTTTTTCATGGCTACATAAACTATAAATAGTTGAATGATTGATGAAATCAAGTGTATATTTGACCAACCTATGTTTATCATCTTGTTATTCTTGCCTCCATGTAGTTTGTGTCACTATTATAGGTTGTAGAGAGTGTCATCAAGGGTCACTATTGAGTTAGAAGCGGCATGAATCTTCCCTCCTAACCCCACAATACCTTACCTCTCCATAAATCACTAATGTGATAGGGTGAAAGTTGAGATTAGTGCATGCCCTTTTAGTCATATATTGCATAGTACATATGCAATATGTGTTAGTGATCAGTCAATTTCATGTATCACCTCCCTAGTTAGGTTTATTTCATGTTATCCTTCTCTTTTTTCCTTTGAAAGTTAGTAGTTTAGTGTGGTGAGATTAACTAACACATCAAGGTTAGATATCCCTATAATCTATAGGTTTATTCCATTTAGAGATCACCCATAACCTAGGACTCATCCCATTATATAGCTCAAGTGAGAAGGCTTGAAACACCCTCTTAAGGGTGCATAATTTGAAAATATAACAATTATGTCATATTGAGTGGGACTAGATTATCATTAATTGAAGGAATGTTTTTTTTTCCTTTAATACATCAAAATTTGGAAGCAAAAACACAAGCACCAATGGTGACACCAAATGAATCTCATCTGGTATAGGCAGTCCAAGTTCCTTAAAAACAAAAAATTGGTATGTATCATCACTCATATGATCAAAATGCTTCTTGTATACCTTCATATCAGTCTTATCAAGTTATTATTTTTCATAGCTTCTCTTCAAGTAGTCCTAAAATATTTTCCTACAAAGTTTACCAACATCCACCCTATCCCTCTAATCAACATTCTCAAAGCTATGTTTCTCTTTTTTAATTCTTATCTAGCTTTAATAAAACCATACTAGACCTAGTAAGGGTGATGACAATGATAGATAGAGAACTAGAGAATGGTTTCTCTTCTCCTATACATCCCATTAAATACATAAAAGAGATATTTCAATAATTTTTGAGAGTGTGGGTAGATGTTGAGTATGAAATGAAAGGCTAGAGGTTAAGAAGTTGATACACTTGGTGGAAGATAGGCTAGTGAGATGGGATCAGGTTAAAACCTAATTCATACAGTCCTATACACCTTCTCCTATAACAAATCAACCTTCCTTTATTCCAAATCTATAATAAAACATAAAACTAAGCTCAATTAATCTCTTAATGAGTCAATTATCCCTAATTTTCCAAGTTGAAAGACTTGCATTCCCCATGAGAAAAATATGTCTATTATAACTCCATTCACCCTTCCTAAAGATCCCAATACCATTCCATCATGGATTAATTCTTGGACCATGACTTCTAATTATACCCTCCCAATCCTTGAGAATGAGTCTTCTCCTATGCCCATCCAAATCCAAGAGAGAAAAGAGGTTGTAAAAGTTACACTAAAAGGCTTTCTAAGTTGGAATGGGTTTATTCATATGTAAGATCAAGATCAAGAGTAAGGAAGAATCTTAGAGGTCAAGCTAAGGGAGACTAAAAACCCATCAAGTCCTTCATCTACCATTCAAGTTGTAGCTATCTAAGAATCATCTAAATATCCTAGCTCTCATAAAATACCAAGTTAGAAGGGCACTCTATCAGGTTTTAAGTAAGCTAATGAAGCATCTTTCTCTCCAACCCTCTCCTTTTGTGAATGATAATTATATGTATTGAAGGCATAATTTGAGTATTCAAATGAGAAGGAGATCTTGTTATGAAATAATGATGAGGTGGTTATCTTTGAGAGGCAAGATTTTGTAGTTGTAGGTGAATCTCAAGACAGTTTTCAAGAGAGTGAATCTAGTGAACATGAGGAAGAGATAATAATTGACACTCCCCTTAGTTGAGAATAAAATAAATCAGATATCAAAGATGATCATAAGTCTCTACTCTTTATCTAATAATTGGAAAATTTTATATATGTCACAAATGATCAAGTACATTAGCTTGGTTGATATGGATTTGAGGTTGATGAAAAACAAAAAAAAATTAGGTTTGATAAAATAAGAAAAACATTAGGCACTATATCTTAATTGGATATATGAGATTCCATTCTTCATGGAGGAGGAGGAATATTAGTCAATTCTTTATGAAGTAAAGGACAATCATGTAGTAGTTTAAAAAATTGCACATAAACATGAGGTAAGTCTTATTCAATATACATTAGCTATTATCCTTTTTGAACCTCATGAACAAGATAAATATTTGAAATATGTTGTAATTTATTTAAGTTAGTAGTTGATGGAACTTGAGGAAGATAACTTATGGCCATGTCATGATCTCAATGATGATTTTTAAGTGTTTGATTAGCCTATTTTCTCCAAGAGAAAGGTAAGGTTAGTATTAAAGTTGATATATTTTCAAGTTATGTAGAAGAAGTTATCTTTTGGGAAGATTTAGAAATGTTTTTATCAAGTTTGGATAGTGAATCTATATACCATGAGGAGAGTGATAATGATTTTGTCTTGGCCAAGGAGAATTATCAAGAGATGCATGATAAAGCTCTTTAAGATAACACCATGTTTAATTACCTTGTTGAGTCTCATGAGTAAGTTTAAGGGGTACTTGAATACATGTGGAAGGCTTACTTGGACATGTTCAAGGAATTTGAATAGATTGGTAAGATATCACCAAAAGAATAATAGGAAGAAGTGGTTGATGAGAGGTCCAAAGCTCCTAGTAAGCTAAAAAATCTTATTATCCATCACCAAGAAGTTCAAATTCATGGTGTAGTAAGGTATGATGAATATGACATTGATTAATAAATACATGAGAAATCCCTTGAAGAGAACACCATTCTTGATGGCCTTGTTGAGTATCATGAGTAATTTCAAGAAGGCCTTGAAGACATGTGGAAGTCCTGCTTGGACATGTTCAATGAGTTTAAAGATTTTGGTAGGATATCATCTCAATAAGAAATTGATGAAAATTTCAAGGCTCTTAGCAAGGTAACAACTTTGATCAGCCACCACCAGAAGTTCAAATCCATGGTATAGCAAGGTATGGTGAATATGACACTCTTCAAGATGAACATGAGATAGATTTTAAATAACCAATATAATCCAAGTATATTGCTACATTAAAGTATCAATATGATATGTGTCAAAAATACTATGAGATTTGTAATGAGTTTGAGGCTGTTCAAGGGACCATGGATAATTAGAAACATTCTATTGATGAGGCAAGAATGGCATTATTTATGCCAAGAATATAGGTTTGGGATGAGTATGACTTTGTTCTTGACTCAAATAGTTAACTCATGGACATGGAAATGAATCAATAATGTCTAATTATAGGCCATGGAGATCATGAGTATGCTAATATCTTAGAATGTGGTTAGAATTTCTCACTCCATGAGTAGTACTTGATTAGACTTCACTCAACATATGATAATATAATTTCATGGTGTCATGGTCATTTATATATTTTTTTAATTTGATCTTGGAGGATGAATATATGTAGGCTATTTGTACATACTAGTTATTTCCCTTGTTTTCCCTAAGTGCTTATTAGCACAAATGTGTGTGTTGTCTTATTTTGTTTTAGTTGTTTGTGTGTTGTATTTTGTGTGTTATGTGTCAGGAGCTGTTTCATATTTTTCAAAGTAGTATTATCTCAATTTTAGAGCAAGTGGATCTATATCCAAATGGATGGACAAGGTAACTAGTCTAATATGCTTAGCAAAAAAGCATCCCCATGAGATTTCCAAATATGTTAGCCAAATTTTGGCTACCATTAGAGAGGCTCAAAAAAAATCTTTCCCAATAAAACCTACACCTTGATTTACCACATTGAAAATATATTTTTAAGTCATGTTTAGCATTGTTTGAGGTAGTTTTGATAAGGTTAAGGTTTTGTGTGAAATCAAGATTGATGAAGAACTATGCTCAAGGAGACAAGGTGGGGACTTTTCCAATATAATCATGTTAAAATATGACCAAATTGACCAACAAACCAGTATATTAAGTTTATCATATTATTTTTCAATCAATTTTGGAAATACTAAGGTAGTTTTGAGAAGTCTAAGGTATCTCAATTCTTTAGTCTTAATGTGTATTCAAACATTGAGATGATATTTACTGGTTATAATCTAATCTGAAGGTTATCAATGGTAATGGTATGTACGAGTGAATTTTTCAAGACCTATGAGAAGTTTAATAACATTCAAGAGGTATAAAATAAGTTAGAGAGGATAATCTAAATAAGAAAGTGCAATCGCCACTCTTGAAAATAGTTATAAGTGAAGATTCTTGGCCAAAAGAGAGAGAAAATGCATTTCAAGTAGATAAAAATACCAAGGCATGTTGGAATGGATTAAATCAGGTTTAAAAATTCTTGTACAAGATTCAAAAATTCATTTCATATCAAAAATTTCACCAGATGTTCCATCGAGCTCTTGGTAGGCTCACAATGGTCACCTTCAATTACTTAGTATATATAAGAGAGAGAAATTTAAAAGATGATATATTATCCAAATATTATGGTCCTAATTCCCTAATAATTCCATTTATTTTTATTTACTTTAAGGTATTATGATTCATGAATTATTGCTAATAAGTTAAGTAGGTTTAAAACCCTAGTTAAACCCTATAGGCTCAGTTTTGGGCATTTTCAATGAAAATGTGAACTCATTGTTGATGAAGTAAAGTTTTTAAAGTATTTTAAGGACTTATATAGTCCCCTCAATCCATATCATATCATATTCATGCTTTTTAATGTCATAATGTGAAACTTCTTTCAAGAATAGTAATTTTGTAAGTTTAAGCCTAGAGGGTTTTGTGTCTCCACCAAGCTTCAAGTCCATATGAAGAGTATGGGAAAGTTGTAAGACCATCTAAAAATATCCTTGGAATATTTTATATCAATAAATAATACTTATAAATATTTACATCAATATCCAAGTTTTCATAAGTCTGCTATCATAAGGATCGTTTAAGAATTACAAACCTAGGCTCCAAGTTGTTCATATTTTCCACTGTGATAAGGTGCCTTGAGCAGATAGATATTTGGATCAATATTCAATAGGTTTTCCACCTTATTAAAATATCCTAAAATCCCTCATTAATCTCACCTATTCAACTAACCACTTATAGTCACCTCAAAAAATGTGTTAGTGGATTGTGTGCATTGAATTAAAAATTAAATGAATTGGGAAAAAACCATTTTACATAATCAAAAGGAATGTGAGAAAATCATGATCATGGAGATACTATTAGTAAGGTTATAATGAAAAAAATAGTCTAAGTAAAAAATCTTCAAAATTAAAATAACCTTGAACCTTAAGGCCTAACACCTATAGAGCCCAATGTACATACACTGGTATGTTACAATCTTGATTGAGAAAGAGATTAATAGTGCAGTGATTAAGAAAAAATATAGGAGGTTCAAAAGATAAATGGGGAAAATATTATCAATGTCACCCTAATTGGCATCATCAAAAAACTATAATATTCTAAAGAAGGCTCATTCAAATGGAACCTAGCAGTATAGGAATCTAAATGTGGACCTATAGGCTGATGGCAACCAACATATGAGAGTTTGGTGTTTAATGAGAATGTGAATGGGTGGGAATAAGGCCAAGTAGAAACTATAAAAACACTTAAGAACTTTTAAATGGTAAAAAGGGATAAAAATATGGTTGAAAAGGCCTATATTCACATTTATAATGTAGGTAGTCCAAATCAAAACACACAAGCCTATCACAAGAACATGAGGAGTAAGAGGAATGTGTGTGATTTGACAAGTTATTTAGAATTAATATGTGGATTGAATGCATGGATATATTTCCAAATAATTTGAATTATCATGCCATAGTGTTAAGAGGTGACTGAGTAATCTTTATTGAAGGTGGTATATAGTGGAGAAGGTTCTTAGAGACAAGTGTGCTATAAAACCTCTCTTTTGAGGTCTCCCAAGTTAAGAGAGCTTAAATATGTGCATGATAATACATTTAAGGTATTGAAATATCACTCTTGAATCAAGTAGATATGTCTGAATACTACATAGAGGATCATATAGTCATAAACGGAGGATAAAATTCAAATCATGGTTACTAGGGTATTTGCTTCAAAGATATTTATAAACCCTATAAGTGGGTATAAAAAGGTTCCAATGAGTATAAAGGAGTGATAAATAGTATGTAGAGGTTAGATATAGAGTGGATATGGTTAATGAGATGATTTTAGGGTTTGAAATATTGATTAATCTTTCCATTAATGGCCCCAAATGAAGGTAAATGAAGACTTACATGTCAATACTGAATAAGCTTACCATTAATTCCCCTAAATGAAGGTAAATGAAGACATACAAGTCTAAAAACTTGTAGGTCCTCATTTTTTACTAAAAGGTTCAAGATATCAAAGAAATTGAACTTGAAACTCTATGTGGAAAATTTAATAATACCAAGTGGTGTTTGGATATGATTAATAGGACTCATACTCTTATTGGCATTTCATTGAAGAATAAAACAAATTACAAAAGGAAGCATTCTTAAGCCAAATAAGTAACTAGCCTAAATGGTCACTTATAGACTAGAGTTTGAAGCATGAGTGTCTCATCCTAAATTGGATATTAATAATGGATATCTTTATGGGTTATAAAAAACTTGGTAGAAATGCCTATAAGGCTGAAACTCAGTACCATGAAGGAAAGAATGCTAAAACTAGCCACTAGGGTCACCTTCATATGATTTGTTATAAACCCCAAACATGATATAAGGGGAGTTATGGTAGGTTGGAAAGGTGATAAAGGGAAGAGATTAACCTTAAAATTTCATTTATGTTAACATGAATCTTATGGATGAGTTTGGATCCAAGATAAACACTCTCACCTCTTTTTTGTAAAATTCTATCGCTCGAGCTCACTAAACATAGTCTACTTATCCCGAGAGGCATCTTCTATTTCTCAAAAGGTATGGATGAGTTACATGGGAGATAAATCTCAAATTTAATGTTAAGTAAACTTTTATAATTGTACTTTGTGGTATTATTTCAATGATTAGGGCCCTATGCTTTATGAATCATCATGAAGATGATAAACATTTTTCAAGCTGCTAAGAAGACTAGAAATGACCTAATGAGAGGAATGGATCCTATAAGTTCCATAGATTGGGTAGTTTGACCTTGTAACTGACTTAATAATCACCATACCTCTCTTGTACCTTTGATGAAGCATAACTATAGCATGTGTGAAGGCTACAGCTTATGGAATAAACTTTAAATGCTTAATTGCATGCTTATTCATGAGTGTGCAATGTGGTGGTAAGCCCTCAAATCAGATAAAGAGGATTTTTAACCTTGGGTAGAGATCATATAACCCCTATTCACATTTAAATATCTCATAAGATGGTATATTAGCCATTAAATCCACAAATTTGGGCTAAAAAGGGTGACTTCACTACTTTATTGTGCAAGAAGCCTAGATGTAGACCTATGAAGTACACTTGGAGATCCTCCCTTAATTATATTCAGTTTTGATATGATGGTATAGGCCTAATAATACCATAATCAATAATTTTAACCTATTAACTTCTTGATAAATCACTTTAGTTACCTTTTGGGCATGAGCATACACCTAGGCTAAGGTTTTGGCCATTTCTTGGTTCACCCATATACACAAGGTTTCAGGCCCTCAAATTTTAAATGGAACATGATTAGGGAGTCAAAAAAGTGAATCAAACATTTTATTGAGTTTTCACATATGTGAGTTATGTGTATATCCAAATCTTAGTTTCTTAGGCCTATAGACCTAATTGAGGGATAATGGAAAGAAGTAATAGGTGGATCAAGTACACTTGCATTTGGTGTTTGATCATGAGATTTCATAGACAAAGAAGAGCCAAATGGGTACTAAAATATATATTTTTTTCTAGGAACATTTATGGAATGTTGTAAACAAGGAACTTTATATTTTTTTATGGCTATAAGGACATGAAGACAAGTATGAGCCTTAGGTGTGAAATGGAGTGTTAAAGAGTATTTGAAATACCCAATGGGGTTAATACAAGATTTTTAAGGTAGAGAGAGGTATTTAATGGATATAGGTTGTATTCATCAAGATAAAAGGAAGATTTGAGGTATATGGGCCAAAAAGAGATAGTGAATCTTGTTTGCTATTTAGAATAAAATAATAAGTTTACAAGAACTATAGAAGAGTGGCATGGAATATCCTAAAATCATAACCAAAATGACACATATTAGTACATATACTTGTAAATATTTCTAAACAAGAATTGGTAGTTTAATGAATGTTTGATGAGTCATCCAAGAAGGCTAAGAGTTACTCTATACCATATTAATGAAGAGAAGATCAGTTTAAAGCACACACATTTTGATAATGGATTTCATAACTACCTACTTGCAGATTCCTCTTATAATGTTCTTCTTTTGAGATGACACTTATCATAAATATCTCCAATGTTCTTTTGCTCACTCTCTCTCATTTTCTTGTATATATTTAGCCTTGTTTGGATTTGTAAGGGATCCTCCACCATGAGTATGGTGAAGCCCTAATATTTTTTAATACCTTTAATCAATATACAACTGATTTTTCCTTCTTTCATGGGTACATGTAGTGTAACTAGTTCAATTACTACTAAAATCAAGCTAAGACTTGACTTACCTTGGTTTTATATCTTGTTCTTCTTACATGTATGAAATCTGGCTCACTATTGTAGGTTTTAGATAGTGTCATCAGGGGTCACTTATGAGTTATAAGTGGCATGAATCTTCCCTCCTAATCCCACAATACATTACCTCTCCATAAATCACTAATGTGATAGGGTGAAAGTTGAGATTATTGCATGTATTTCAGTCCTATAGGTCATATTGCAAATGTAATATGTGTTAGTGATCAGTCAATTTGTTGTATCACCTCCCTTGTTTGGTTTATTTCATATTATACTTCTCCCTTTTCCTTTGTATGTTAGTAGTGTAGTGTGGTGAGCTTAACTCATACATCAATTAGAGTTATCCCTATAATCTAAATATTTAGTCCACTTAGATGTCACCCACAACCTAGGACTAATTATATTATATAGCTTAAGTGATAGGGATTGAAACACCCTCTCAAGGGTGCACATTTGAGATATTGTTAGATTATTTTAATGATCGATAGTATCTTTAATTATTCATTTTACTTTATTAATAAATTAATTTACTTTATATTTTTAATATTAGCTGGTTCATGGTAATTAGTTGCATCCTATAACCACTTGTAAAAGCTTATAAGTATTTTACATGTATTATAAATACCATCTCAAAATAATATATTATCAAATTTTGTGTAGAAGAAGTTATTCATGATGTAATTTTCAATTCTCTCTCCTATTCCTAGAGACAACAACGGTGTTAGAGCCACAACAAGAAATGAAGGAGGAAGAAAGAGTTTATTTGAATACATGGAGAATTGAAGATTACTGAAGAATAACTTTAAATCTTATCACCAAAAAGTGTGAAAGATAACTAGGTACCATCATACATAATAAATCCTCCTACATCTTCAACATGTTATCATTCATCAGATTAATTTGTAGTATAGTCTTTTTAAAGAGAAACAACTTTTCCAGCCATACATATCATAACTTAGGAATATCTAACATTTTTATAGAAATCAACATTCCTATTTTGATTGTTTTTATGCATTTAAGAATTCTTTGACTATTTGTTTATAAACATCACCTATTACCAACTTTGTATCATTAATAATTTTTGGTGGCTTATTTATTTGTTGAAGCTATTTGACCATCAACCTTGTAAATATGTGTCAAATACAAGTCTTCTATTAAATATCTTTTTCCTATTGAAATGATTAATTTTCTCAACATCTGATAGCTCTGATACTTCACAATTCACAAACTTGTAGAAGCTAAATAATCCCATCTAGAATATAAACCTACATGAATTTATAAATCCATCTATACCATGTACCTAGTTGAAGTTATCAATGTTTTTCAACCCTAATATTTCACTCAAAAAATTTTGATTAAATTTTCAATTTCACTTCCTGTGTATGATGTACGACTGTCATAAAAAAATATATTTGTAACTTGGGTAATTTCTTATAGAATTGGGGTGATGTGTACATTATCTTATTTTATTGCATAACATTGTTGTAAGTGCTCAACTAATGTCTCCACTAGATATCAAAATCAAGATCATTGTTGTAGGCATGATTAGAGTTACAGAGGATAGAATAAACTAGGGAGTAGCAAAATGAGATCATAAATTTATTCAAAACCCTAAAATTAGGATTTATCATGGGCTCTAGGGTGAATCAAAGGTGCAATGTTTCCTTTTTACATTCGAAGAGAAACAAATAGGTAAATAATGTGAAAGTAATATTTTTTATGACACACAACAAATTGACACTTTAAATACCAAATATTTTGAGTTATATTTATCCATACATGGAGAGAAACTGGTGAAAACTACTTTTTGAAGTACTTACCAAATTTGATGATCTAAGGATCAAATCCTTGAAAATATATATTTTAGACAAATTTATTTTTTGCATATGGTTTTTTTTGGAATATGCCTTTTTGAAAAAGAATATTTTTTTTTCAAAAGATGATATCAAAGTGTATTTTTTACCTTTTGATGATTTTGTGTAACAAATGTAGTGAAAATTGATGTATAGAGGTGTATTTTTAGTGGAAATCGACACCTTCCAAATGATAATTTTCATGATAAAACATCATGTTTGTGTTATTGACAACAATCTGTTCCTTTATAGGTCCATTAGGATCCTTGCAATTAATAAAGTGTAAGTGTCAAATTTGAGGTTAGAAGATCCATTGGAGGCTATAGGATAATTACCCTCTCTAATTAATTATTAACTTGGAGTATGGGTTCATGTTTGAATATAAATTTTGGCTTATGTTATTTATTTTAGTTCCATTTTTGGATTTGTATATCTAATGACATGGAGTGAACAGGTTGAACATGCCTATCTACTGAGAGTGGGGGTGAATTAGTAGATCTCAAAAACTAGTTACCACTTTCAAAAAGAATTTTAAACATATGCAAACATAAACACATGAAAGAGAAATAACAAAATCACAACACACAACACTAGATTTATATGTGGAAACCCAAATGGAAAAACCATAGTGATAAATCTATTAGAATCTACCATTTTAATCTAGCCTCACAAAGCTATTCTCACTGACAGAACCTCATTGGTTACATTTTAGGATACCCATCCCATGGAGACACAAATTCCCTATTTTAAAATCACCAACTCTCAAGAAGCACCTACTCCCTATTTTGAGCACCAACCTATTTTAATCTAATGACACCAACCTATCAAACATTTATAATTCAAATTAATGAATCAAATTCATAATAGAATCCAAGTCTATGTTCTTTGTTGTAGGTCTAATTTACAACTACTCATTTATCCTTCAACACATTTTTGTGTATCCTTCACTCTTCCTACACCATTTATCTATATCTAAATTTATCTATTTGACACCCAAATATTCTCCAATTATATACCACTCTTCCATGCTTGGATGAGTTTCACATTTCTATACCTATGGCTCAAACTCCTCTCATTCCAAAAAAATGATTGTTTATCTTCCCTGTTCTTCATCACTTTGGAATTTCACATCACATAACTTTGAAAGCAAGCTCTAAATATATATAAGAGACTCAAAGGAATAACCATTTTTACAATAACTGGTTATGCTCCTTCAATCAATGCTTCAAACTTTTATAACTAACTCATTGTGATGGGTTCTTGAAAATGCATGTCTTAACATTAAACACTCCATCTCTTGTTAGGTTTTTGAGAACGGACAATTTAACTAACTACATCAGATTCTTAAAAGTGTTTGAATTAATTTACTTTGATTTTATCCTCTTATAGCTTTGTTAACATCTCACTCTCTATAATATCCTTGAATGCCTTCACTATATTGGTCTCTTCTAGACTTGATCGATCTTTATCCTAAAACTAATTATTATCAGTTGAGCACCTTTCAAACTTGGAAATACTGCACTCCATTAGATTTTCATTATACTATTGATCATGAGCCATCGATATTATTAATAGGCTCGACTTTTAACCCACTAAACAAGCATGAATGTGACACTTTTCATCTTCACATTAGCTTAGAGATTTACTCTACACTTATTATGACCATATCCTTCAACAAGTTTGGAAAAATATCCTTTAGGAAGTTCTTTGAATTCACTCAAAAGTGTCCTTCAGCAAAATTGACAGTGTCCTTCAAAACCTTGCACATACCCTTCAGAGATCTTTCAATGGTCCACATACCCTTTAGAGACTTTGAAATGGTCCACATACCCTTTAGATAATTTGTGATGTATACTTCACAAATTTTCTTGGGTCACTTATCGTTTAGAATAATTGTAAATGTCCTTCAAAAAATTTGTCATAGATAATTTGTCTGATGAAATACTTCAGGACAATTTTCCCAATGAAACTCTTCAGGAACTTGTAAGTGATTTCTTTGAGTCTTTTGTTTGGAACAAGTTCCCTTCAGAAAATTTTTCAATGAACTACTTAACCTTCAAGTTTTTGCAACATACCCTTTGGAATTTACTAAACATCCCCTCAAAATTCTTTGAATGGTCCATATACCCTTTAGCCTTTCTACAAACTACCCCTTATATTTTCTATAAAGGTCCTCATACCCTTTGACATTTTTAAGAAGATTTTTTTGGAATTCTTGAATGGTCCAATTATCCTTTAAATTTCTTTAAATGATCCCTCAGCTTTCTTGAACGATCCACTTACCCTTCAAACTTTTTGAAAAGCACCCTTTTGCTTTTTCAATTGGTCCACTTACCCTTTAGACTTTTTGAAATGTACCCTTCAGTAACTTTTTGAGTGACCACATACCCTTTAGACTTTTAGAAATCACCCCTTTGACATTTTATTTGGGATAATTTTTCCAATGAGGACATAATAATTTTTCCAAGATAATTGTCTAAGACCATTTTAGGTTCTCTAAACTGCATGACTTATAATCTTGAAAGAAGTAAAGTCATTCCAAAACCCTGATTCACTCATCTAGACAAATTTGGGTTCTTCAACCTACTTAACTTATAAAAATGAAATAAGTAAATTTATTTCATAAAATTTATCTATACACCAAGACCAAATTAGGTTCTTTGAGCTGCTTAGGTTATGAATTTGAACAATGTAAAGTTGTTCTAGAAACTTGATTAACACCACAAGACTAATTTAGGTTTTCAAATGCTAGTTACTTATTACTTATGAAATAAGTAAAAGTAGTGAAGGTTCATAAACTCAATTTTCACTACAATATCCATTTAGTTTTTTAAAGGCTATTTACTTATTGCTTATGAAATAAGTAAAAGTAATTGAAGTTTACAAGCCTAATTTGTATTATGAGTGACTTTTGCAAGACTTAACTTTTACCTTATAAAAAATCCTTGGGTTAAAATCCTTCTACAAAACCACAAAGTTATTATCATTAATGATTGTATTATTGACATCTATGACAACCTATGATATTGGAGCACTAAAATTTTTTCGCTAGACTTCTTGACATGAAAGCATCTCAAATTGCCAAAAATCTCCCCCTTTGTCATTGATGACAAAAAAAATCCTCTATTTCAATTCAATCACTGCTCTACACATTTATCTTGTACATTTCTCCCCTTTTGACATTAATGACAAATCATCTCTACCAGTATGTCAACTAGCTCCCCTTGAAAAACAATTTTTTAGGTATTTCAAAGTTTTGATCCTTGGACCTATCAGATGAAAATAAAGAGAGAACCTCCCCCTCAGGACATGACTTATTTTCATAATCTATTTTTATTCTAAGAATTAGAGATGTTTCCTAAAGAACTCCTCCTAGAGATATGTCTGATCACCAAAAATTAGTGATGTGGTGTAGGATCTACCACTCCTACCTATTGTCTTAGATTTTCAAATTGATCTTTAGATAGAAGCTTAGTGAAAATATAAGCAATCTGATCTATTGTGTGAACATATTCCAATGTAACTTCTTGATCGACAACCTTATCTTATAGAAAGTGATACTTAATTGATATATGCTTGGTCTTAGAATGCATCACTAGATTTTTGGAGATATTTATTACACTTGAATTGTCACACCAAATGTTAATTGGTCCTTTGAACTCTACCTCCACATCTCTTAGTGTCTATTTTATCCACAACACTTGTGTTTAATATGCCACTACTGCAACAAATTTTGATTCTATTGTAGAAAAAGTAACTGACTCTTGTTTCTTGCTTATCCATGAAACAAGTCTGTTACCAAGAAAGAATGCACCACCACTTGTGGTTCTCCTATCATCTATGTTGCCTTCCTAATTAACATTTATATATGTTGTCAAAGTGAAATCATTACTTTAAAGATACCACAAACCATAGCCTATTGTACCTTTGATATATCTAAAGATTCCTTTTATTACATTTACATGAGTTTCTTTTGGAACAACTTGGAATATAGTAATCATGCATATAG
Organism: Torreya grandis; assembly: GCA_037957365.1. Classification (NCBI taxonomy): domain Eukaryota; kingdom Viridiplantae; phylum Streptophyta; class Pinopsida; order Cupressales; family Taxaceae; genus Torreya; species Torreya grandis. The sequence goes on from JARHVA010003241.1 coordinate 1,156,490, forward strand.
CTTACATGATGTCTGGTCTAGTAGTAGTAAGATAAAGTAAACTACCAATCATTGATCTATACATAGTATGATTTACATTAGGAGATTCATAACTCTTGCTCAACTTACATCATGTTATCATAGTAGTACTAACTGGTCATTCATCTTCCATTATAAACTTCTTGAGGATCTCCTATGCATACTTGGTCTGGGATATGAATATTCCTTGATTGGTTTGTGCAACCTATAGACCAAGAAACAATGAAAGTTTTCCTAGCATAGACATTTCAAAATCCCTTTGTGTTTGGTTTTCAGAATCTTTGCACATGTTTTTGCTACCACAAAAAATGATGTCATCAACATAAACAACTATGATCAATATATGTCCATTTTCAGATTTAATATATAGATTATTATCAGCACAACCTTTGATAAATCATTTACATTACAAATACTGATCTATCCTTGAATACCATGCCATGGGTGCTTGTTTTAGGCCATATAATGCCTTCTTTAGTTATCACATGTAGTCTTCCTTATCAGTCAGTTGAAAACCTTTAGGTTGTTTTATGTATACTTCTTCCTCTAGTGTTACATTTAGAAAAGTATACTTAACATCCATCTGATAAACTTTGAACTTCTTAAAAATTGAAAAGGCCAAAAACATTCTAATTGCTTCCAATCTTGCCATTGGAGAAAATGTCTTCTCAAAGTTTATTCCTTTTACCTAAGCATATCCTTTGCAAACAAGTCTAGCTTTATTTCTCACAATAGCTCTATCTTCATTCAAATTTTTTTAAAGACCCATTTTGTGCTTATGACATTCTTGTTTGTGGGTCTTGGAACTAGTTGCCAAGTTTTATTCTTTTATATTTGACTTAGTTCCTCATCCATGGCCTTTTTCCAATTATCATCTTTACTAGCCTTAGCATATTTTTTGGGCTCAATTTTAGATAGTAAGGCAAAACATACCTATTTTTTACTCATTGCTACCCTTCTATGCATTTTGACTCCTTTGAATTCTCCAACTATTTTCTCCTTAGGATGATCCTTGAACAAATATAGGGGGCATCTTTTCAATTCTCTTCATCTCTTCTTCTTAATCTTTAGATTTAGACATGTCATTCTCATCTTTATCTTTCAGCTCTTTAATGTTGATCTCCTTTATAGGCATAGTCACTTCATTGAGATTCTCTTCAAATTTAAAATGAATGCTCTTTACTAGCTTATGAAGTGTTTTGTTGTAGCAGACATAAGTTTTTCTTTAAGTGGAATAACCAAGAAATATTCCCTCATCACACCTTGATTCAAAGCTTCATAAATTTTTCTCCTTCCTTCAAATATAGCATTTACTGCTAAAGACTCTGAAGTACTTGACAGATGCAAGCTTTCCATACCACAATTCATATGGAGTCTTGTTGCTATTTATTCTTAATTAAACTTAGGTCAAGATGTATATCGCTATCTGGACTGCCTCTCTCCAATAACCATCTGACAAGTCAACTTATTTCATCATTATCCTATCCATCTCCTTAACTATCCTATTCTTCCTTTCAACCACTTCATTTTGTTTTGGAGTTCTTGCTGCTAAGTAGTGTCTTTTAATTCCATGCTTCTCATAGTACTCAACAAATTCATTTGAAGTGAATTTTCCTCCTTTGCTAGATCTGAGATACTTGATCTTCTACTAATTTCATTTTCAACCATATCCTTAAAGATATTAAATCTTTCAAATGCTTGAGACTTATTTTTTAAGAAATTTACCCATGTCATTCTTGTGTAGTCAGCTATGAAAAACATGAATTAATACACTCTTTTGGATCCTCTTATCTTGGTTGGTCCACAAAGATCAATATAAACTATCTAAAGAGGCTTTATAGTCACATACTCTTTGTTTTGAAATGAGACCCTAGTCTTTTTACCAAGCTGACATTCTCTACAAGTTGTGTATATAGGCTTTATTATTTTGGGCATGTGTTTTACACACTAGTTAGAACTTACTTTGACTAGATTGTCAAAGTTTACATGACCCATCCTTTTGTGTCATAACCAACTCTCATCAATCTTTCCCATGAGACAACTTGTATCATTTGCCTCAATTAGATTATATATGTTACTTTTATTCCTTTTTCCTTGAGAAATTATTTTACCAAACCTATGTAAATCATATCCTTCAGCATCAAAGATGATTTTATACCCATTGTCACAAATCTATTTGACACTCAGCAAATTATGCTTCAGATTTTTGACATAAAGAACATCATGAGTAGGGATCTTACCATCAATGTGTAGGGTTATTTTACCTCTAATTTTGACTATAGTATTATCTACCAAGATGGCATTCCCTTCCTTATGTCGACTCAAATTGATTGACTTACTCTTATCACCAGTCATATGTTTTGAGTAGCCACTATCTATAACCCATATATTTTTCTCTTTAGCATGCAAAGTAGTTTGAGCAATCATTGATTGATTCTTCTTCTTCCATATCTCCTTGGGCTTCTTGATTGTGATTTTCTCTATTTTGTTATCAATTTGTGAACCTTTGTTCACTTTGGGAATTTTGACTCTTTTTGCATTTTTATACTTTAATTTGACAATCTTTATTCTACAATTCTTTGCTATATACCCAAAGTTATTACAGTTATTATATATGGCATCTCGATCTAATAGAGGAAAAAATGAATTCCTACTTTAAAAGCTTATCCTTTTCCTAGGAAAAACCTTACAGTTAATTGCTCTATGCCCAAATTGATTATAGCTAAAATAATAACCATATAATGATGAAGAATACCTGGTTATCATTCTTCTTTAAGGATATACAGGAGGTCTCATGAATTCTACCTTCTTTTCATTCCTTGTTATTACATTGATTTTTATAGAAGAAACTTGGTCTTTAAAGGACCTAAAATATTACTCTTCTTCTTCTCCTCAAGAATGTAAGTTTCTTCCTTTTTGATTCCTAATTCTAATACTACCTTGAAGTTTTCATATATATTCCCAGCTTTACTCAAAATGGGACTCTTGCCTTTCTCATATCCAAGACCTGATCTTTCCTTGGAGAGCTTTTATGAACTAATCATTTCATCTAATATGGCAAATCCTCCTTTTAGTTTTAGACCTTTATAAATTTGTTCTTTGGCATTTTTAAGCTTTTCTGTTAGGTCCATGATTTCATCCTCCATCTTCAAACATTCTAAGGACTTTGCTTGAAAATAATATTTGATGACATCCTCTATCCTCTTTGCCTCTTCTACTTGAGTCTTCAAGTTCACTATCAATTGATCAAATTCTTCATTTCTTTTGTTTGATTTCTCAATCTCCTTTTGACTAAGCCTTTTTTGTTTAGAATTTTCTTTCCTAAGCTTGTCAATCTCATTTAGGGAACACATGAGTTCTCCTTTCAGATCTACTTCTCCTTCCTCTTCTTCATCCTAATCATCATTATCACCTTGATTTGAATCTTTTGAGGTTGATTCTATTACCATGAATAGAGATTCATTTCCCTTTGCTACAGAGGCACTATCATGCTCATCACTTGAGGAGCTATTATTCTCATCTACTGAGTCACTTTCCTCTTTTGAGTATAACCCCTTTTTATTTTTAAAGAAACTTTTCTTATTTTTAGGATAGATTTTTTCTTTTTGATTCTTTTCAGTTGAATCCATTTTTTTTTTCTTTTTATGTGGACACTTAGCAGCAAAGTGACCTATTTTACCACAATTAAATCACTTGAAAGGTAACTTACCTTTGTATTTGCCTAAGCCTTTCTTTAATTTTTTGATGAAATTGGCTTCTACATCATCAGCAGCCTCCTCAAAATTTGAATTCAAATCTTCCTCTTCTTCTGATTGCTTAGAAACTTTGAAAGAAACTTCTCTCTTGGATGAATCAACATCTCCCATCCTCATCTCATAAGTAGTGAAAGTTCCATGTAACTCATCTACTATGAGTTTGTTCAGATCTCTTGCTTCTTTGATAGTATAAATTTTACAATCATATTTTGTTGTTAGAGATCTTAATACCTTTTTGACAATGACTGATTCATCCATTGTCTCTCTAATTCCTCTGATTTCATTTACAATCTCATCTACCATAATAAGATAGTCTGCAATCTTTTCTTCCTCACTCATCTTAAGACTCTCAAACTAGCCCTTATGTGTTTGAATCTTGGCTTGTTTAACTCTATCATATCCTTCATATATGCTCTTTAATTTGACCTATATGTCTTTTGCTTTTTGATAGTACATCACTTTGATAAACTCACTATTTGACAATCCACAAAGAATAGCATTCTTTGCTTTGGCATTATTTTCACATGCCTTCTTCATTGCCTAATTAGTAAGAGAAATAGTAGAAGGTGTATATCCATTCTCAATAAACATCCAAACATCAAATCCCAAAGAGTTAAAATGTGCTTCCATCCTTATGCACTAGAAAGCATAGTTATTCTCATCAAATAAAGGTTCCTTGTTTGATGATGTTCCTTCATGAATAGTCATTTTATGTTCAAACTCTAAGATTCACTTGATCTGATTAAGCTTCTCAATAAGAACCTATTGCTCTGATACCAATTATTGAACATGCATATCTACTAAGAGGGGGGTTAAATTAGTAGATCTCAAAAACTAGTTACTTACAACTTTCAAAAAGAATTTTAAACATATGCAAACATAAACACATGAAAGATAAATAATGCAATCACAAAAGCACAACACCATATTGATACATGGAAACCCAAAGGTAAAAAACATGGTGAGAAATCTACTAAAATATATTGTTCTAATCCATCCTCACAAATTTTGTCTCACTGACATAACCTCATTGGTTACATTTTCAGACACACATCCCATGGAGACACCAATCCCTTATTTCAAGAGCACCAAATCTCAGGAAGAACCTACTCCCTATTCTGAGCACCAACCCAGTTTAATATGATGGCACAAACCTATCAAAAATTTACAATTCAAATTAATGAATCAAATTCATTAAAGAATCCAAGTCTATATTCTTTGTTGCAGGTCCAATCTGTAATTTCTCATTTCTCCTTCAACACACTTTTGTGTATCCTTTACTATTCTTATACCCTTTCTCTATATCTAAATTTATCTATTTGACACCTACATATTCTTCAATTAGATACTACTCCTCCATGCTCAGATGAGTTTCATATTTCTGCACCTATGGCTCAAATTCCTCTCATTCCAAAAAAATGATTATTTGTCTTGCTTGTTCTTCGTCACTTTGGAATTTTTCATCACATAACTTTCAAATAAAAATTTGAATATATATAAGAGACTCAAACGAATAACAATTTTAAGAAGAACTAATTATGTTCCTTCAATCAACACTTTATACTTTTTTAAATAACTCACTTTGATAGGTTCTTGAAAATGTAAGTCTTAACATTAAACACTCCATCTCTTGTCATGTTTTTGAGAATGCACAATTTAACTAACTACATCATGTTCTTGAAATTTATTGACTTAAATTTATTTGATGTTATCCTCTACTATATTTATTAACATCTCACTCCCTATGGAATTTTTAAATGCCATCACTCCATCAATCTCTTCAAGACTTGCTTGATGTTTATCTTAACACTACCTATTATCAGTCGAGCCCCTTTCAAGCTTGGAAACACTTAGATCCATTATATATTCAATATATTATTGATCATGATCCATCAATATTATTAATAGGCATGAATTTTAACCCACTAAAAAATCATGAATGTGACACTTGTCATCTACGTATTAGCTGAGAGCTTTACTCTACACTTCTTCTGACCATATCCTTTGAAAAGTTTAGAAAAATATCCTTCAGGAAGTTATTTGAATTCACTCAAAATTTTCCTTCAGTAAATGTGAAATCATCCTTAAAAATTTTTCACATACCCTTCAGAGACTTTGCAATGGTCCACATACCCTTTAAAGACTTTGTAATGTATCATTTAGAAATTTTATTGGATCACTTATCCTTTGAAATAATTACAAATGTCCTTTGGAAAATTTGTCATGGATAATTTGTCTGATGAAATTTTTTGGGACAATTTTCTCAATGAAACTCTTTGATAACTTTGTAAGTGACTTCTTCAAGTCTTTTGTGTCGAACAAGTGCCCTTTGAATTTTTTTTTTAAATGGACTACTTACCCTTTGGGGTTTTGTAATATACCCTTCAGAATTTACTAAACATCCCCTCAGAAGTCTTTGAATGGTCCATATCCCCTTTAGAATTTCTACAAACTACCCTTCGGCTTCTTTGTAAAGGTCCTCATACCCTCCAACATTTTTGAAAATATCCTTTCAAAATTATTGAATGGTCTAATTATCCTTTAGATTTCCTAAAATTATCCTTTGGCTTTCTTGAATGGTCCCCTTTCCCTTTAAAATTTTTCAAAAAACACCCTTTGACTTTCTTGATTGGTCTACTTACCCTTCAAACTTTTTGAAATGTACCCTTCAAGAACTTCACAAGTGACCATATAACCTTCAAAATTTTTGAAACCATCCCTTCAACATTTTGTTTGGGACAATTTTCCCGATGAGGACTTAACATTTTTTATGAAATAATTCTCCAAGACCATTTTGGGTTCTCCAAACTTCAGACTTATAAGCTTGAAAGAAGTAAACTAATTCCAAAACCCTGATTCACTCATCTAGAACAATTAAAGTTCTTCAACCTACTTAACTTATAAAAATAAAATACGTTAAGTCAATTTACAACCCCAATCCACTCATCTAGACTAATTCAAGTTATTGACCTACTTAACTTATAAAAATGAAATAAGTCGAGTCACTTTGCAACCCTGATCTACTCATCTAGACTAATTTGGGTTCTTCAACCTACTTAACTTATAAAAATGAAATAATTTAAGTTATTCTGTAAACTTGATCTACACACCAAGACCAAATCAAGTTCTTCAAACTACTTAGATTATGAATTTAAACAAAGTAAAGTCATTCTATAAACTTGATTAACACCACAAGACCAATTTGGGTTTTGAAATGCTAGTTACTTATTACTTATGAAATAAGTAAAAGTAGTGGAGGTTCATAAACCCAATTTGCACTACAAGATCCATTTGATTTTTCAAATGATATTTATTTATTACTTATGAAATAAGTAAAATTAATTGAATTTTACAAGCCTGATTTGCACTACAAGTGAATTTTTCAAGACTTAACTTCTACCTTATACAAAATCCTTGGGTCAAAATCCTTCTACAAAACCACTAAGCTATTGTCATTAATGATTGAATTTTTGACATCCATGACAACTTATGATATTGGAGCATTGAACCTTCTTCACTAAAATTATTGACATCAAAGCATCTCAAATTTCCAATAAAATAGAGTTAGTTGTTTTTGTTTCTCTTGATGCAGAGCTTCTCACCTCCCACTTGATAGGGGTAGAAAATTTAGGCATTAGTTGGACTTAAATCAGTCATCAATAATAGTATGAGTTGATAAGGGTTGTTATCACCAATAGAGTTGAGCAAAGGTCATTAGTGTTTGTTGAGAATCATGAAGATGTTCCATATAGAGTATGTGTTTGTCACTTGGATGGGTTCCTATGTGGGACCTTATGTGGGTCAATGTAGTTAGACATGATAGATCATGTTCTACTATAGTATGGTATGATGATCACCAGGGATGAACAAGCCTTGATCATGTTCATCAGCCATTTTTTACCATAACTCATAGGGGTAGGCTTCTCTATGAAGCAACATATTTTTTAGTCAGTGTTAGAGGTATATTGTACCACTTGCAATTTTGATAGAGTTCTTTTCATGACTTCAGATTCATTGCTCTAGATATTTTATACCCCTTTAAATCAAGGAGGAATTTGTTGGATTATTTTAATGATCCAAAGTATATTTAATTATTTATTTTACTTTATTAGTAAATTAATGTACTTTATCTTGTTAAGGTTATTTGGTTCACAAGAATTGGTTACATCATGTAATCCCTCATTAAAGCTTATAAATATTTTACTTGCATTTTAAATATCATCTCAAAATAATATATTATCAAATTTTATGTGGAAGAAACTATTCATGATGTAATTTTAAATTTTCTCTCTCATTCCTAGACCCAATATATATATAACAATATCCATGCTCTATACTTGTTATTTCAAAAGAGAAATTATTGAGATATCTTCAACACCCATAACTTTTTGACTCAAAGCTCATAAATTAGAATTGACCAAGTTATTATCCTCAATTGTATATCAATTCACAATGCTAATCTAAACAAACTCAATGTCTCACCATTTAAGACATTTAAGGATAATCATATCTTATTATGTGACCCAGGCTTTGTCCATTAGGTGACAGAGTCAATGTCCCAATTTTTAAAAACAAATTGTCCTTATCATTAAACACCTGTGATTGCATATAGGAGTGCAATTAGGGGTGTTGTCATGAAATGTAAAATTTCATGATAACAATGACTATAACCTAAATCAATGCAAGCATTTTATTGTGAGAATATATTATCCCTTAGTTTGACATGCATAACCATTAAGATTGCCTAGAGTAATTAATAACTAAATTTGAATATTATACCCTAATATGGAGTTAAATTTTCTTAATAAAATTATGACTAAGAAACTTAGCTTTATTTTGAATGAGACCATGTATCTAATCTAATACTTTTCAAGGGAATTTATGATTGAACCTAATATGGAAGTTTATAGATGAATATGCCATGGTATTCTCTATTACCCTATGTATGTGTAGTGGGATAAGGTCTTGTAAATGTTATGTGTTTATTCTATGGAAATTATATATCCATGAGGTTATCATTAGAATTATTTTGACACTTAACCTATAAGTTAATAAACTTACCCATAAGCACCACAAGAGGATAATAACAATATCTTACTTAGTTTTACTAATAATTATTGTAATTATTTATTAAAGTAAATTAATTGGTGTTGGAAAGTTATATCATGAATTTTAAAAGTCAAAAAAATTGTGGTTTCACTTATGGAGGTTAACCACACATATGGGATGACCCACTACATGAGTTTGTATTTGAAAAACTACCTATTATTTGGCAAAAAGATATAAAATTAGATAGGATCGGGTAGCAAGATAGTCCAAATGGCATGGCCTTGTCTAAGGAGTAAAGATATATGATCTAGCAGTCTGTATTAGTTATGGGATTTAAGCTTGAGATATTTTAAATTAGGAATAGGGAAATTTTGATATCATTAGGTATTTGTAGGAATGGGTCATCTTCATGGAAACTAAAGGAAGGGTGGTCAAAATACCATAGAATTAGGCATGATCTAAGTGTGTATAAGGAGTGGTCACAATTACACTATTTCAACCTAAATGTTAATTTATGTGTCACATAGCCATTATTGCACATTTTTTTTTCCAAAATTGTATGATAATTGTGAGGTTGTTCATGAATTCCTTCTTGAAAGTTCATAATGTTTTTAAATTTATTAAAAAATTAGTTTTCATCACCTATGGGGGAAGTAAATCTTAATGATCATTTTGAAATTAAATGTTTTTGTGATTATACCATTCATGTTCTAATGCATTGTCATGCACTTTTACATATTCAATCTGTTCATTTCTATCTGAGGGCCATGATATACCCCATTTCTTATCCATATTATGTGCCTTATCAAAATAAATCTGAGTATGCTCAAATTTATTACTACTTATCCTATCATTTATTCTAACATAGGTATAAATAACTTTATTATATTGCATAAAATATGAAAAGGAAACTTGAAAGACTATTGTTGACAAATAATTTAACAAATTTGAAAATCCTAATACACTAATTGAAAACAATAAAAAAAAGTAAAGAAATCCTAGAAACATGTATGGTTAAGGTTTTAAATATTCAACCAATCGATGGGTGTAAACACATGAATTAACATTTAAGCTAAAATAATGCACTTACGACCTCCCTTTCTACACACTTAGTTCATACCTTATTCTAAGGCATTTTGACCACTTTCCTTCACTTTTTGCATAGATGACCCATTCTTGTATGAAAACCAATGACCCCATAATGCCCTTATTCCTCATTAAAAATAGTTTAATATCACCCATATATTTTTAGTTACACTTAAATCAGTTATTTTTTACCCTTGTAAAATAATGGCCTAATTGGATGGCAATGTTCTTAGGAGTCTATAGTTCCACCACTCTTGTCCTCCCACCAAATAATGACTTTTTTAACAAATTTAAATTCATATAACGAGTCTTATTATAATTTTTTAAATCCCCTTCTAAATTAATTCCCTAATGATCACCATAAATACACATTTCAAGTATTTTTTTACAAAAAAGTCTTACACATTGAACTGCACCATAATTATAAATACACATTAGGAGTGAATTCCCTATTTCTCCCAATTTTGATTACATACAACCCCAATAGCCCTAAGATAAACTTTGAATACACTTATAAAGTTACAAGTTGTACTTGAAGAACTTAATCACACTAAGATTATACCATCATTTATCATTTTACACCAATTTTTGACACACGCCATTATAGCATGGGATAACTACATAGATTTTGACCCCTCTTTAGAGTGTTGATGTGTAGACAATGCTCAACATAGGGGGTGTTGAGTTCAAGCACAAATTCAACCAATATCCCCTTTTTACCTTATGATTTCATCTATACTCTTGGTATATTAAAATAGTGTTATAAGTAAAGAATAAGGAATATAATGATTTTTTTGAAGGATCACTAACTCTTGCATAGTCTACAAAACACATGGGTAAAGGTGAACCTCTCATAAAAAATTTAGAGATATACTACATGTCAAACAATGACACTCCGTAAGGACAATAGTTCACTACTCTTGTGTCCAATCATAGTGCTCCCATCCAAAATTCTACAAGGTCATGTTCTATATCCACACTCAGTCAACACAACGTCTTAGTTAGTTTTAGACCTATATACAATCTACATCTCAATTTTCTAGATATGTTTATATTTTCCTTATTACTTTCCTAAATAAGCATATTTCTAAATTTAGTAAGTTCCATATCATTTTGTGTCATTTATTCCATATTTTTTAAAAAATTATTTTGTAAAATAGTTTGTATAATTAGGGTCTCTTATCTCTAGTTTCTCAAAATTTAATAAAAACATATTGATAAACTTGTCTATTATACGAATGTTTCAAAATCATAACCACAAATGTTAATATGGTTTATATCCTTATTTATTATATTTAAAATTATTGTCGTAGGGTTTTTATATCTAGTAAATTGTTTAATAGTAATAATTTTTCAAGTTTTCATTTCATATTTTATATAATCTAAAAAAGTTATTTCTACATCTCTATGAAGAAGTCTTTGATTAAGTGGTATTCCCTTTGAGCATCCTCATGTTCCTTTTTCTATATTACATAACATGCATAAAAAAAAGGTATATCAGGACTTTTAGATGTTAATACACATATTGAGAATGTAGAGGTCAATGACACCAATTTAGAACATGAGCATTATGATCAGGATAACCTTGGTCCTCAATATGATCACCAATATGAATTCCCACCTATAGTTTTTGAAAAAATAGAATTAAACAAATATAAAGTTATCAAGAGATTTTGAGAGATAATATTTGAACAACATCTGAATCATCCTATAATTTTTCAAACCTTTTTGGACATAAAAATGCAAACATGGCACAATCATTTGATATTTATACTCCACTGGATAAAACTTATTTACCATTTTTTACTATTGGGGTAATCCTAGGAATTTAATAGATCAATATGCCAATTCCTAACGAGTCATTATGAACAATACCTTTGGATAGCACACATTATTATTCTCCTAATTTAAATCCCTTATGCATGATATTCAATATATATAAACTAAGTCATTACATTTGGAGAAGGGTGATTTGAAACCTAATCAACGACTTGGTTCTCAAATTTTATTACACAAAACATAACAATATATCCTTTTCCTTTAAGTTTTGTGGCACCCAAGGTTACATTATATGATGTAAAAAGTGACCATAAATAACATCTCATAGCCTTCTACATTACATGTTTGGACTACATGTCTAATGATAGGTTATAGACTAAGTTATTCCCATGGAGTCTAAGATAATATGCTTGTAATCACCTAAATGTGGTATTTGAGTGCTAAGATTTCTACTTGAGAATACCTATTCTTATATTATTCTTAGACCTATCCTAGAGCCTATTATGACACTTTTTCATCCTTTATGTAGGCCATGTGGTTCCCTAGTCAACTTAAACATAGTCCTAAACCCTCATTTATTGATCCTAGTCCTTCATGCCCAATGTTCTACTAGTTGCACATTAGCATCACATTAAGGACACTAGATCCAAATGGTGCTAATGTCCCCAAAATGGTGCCTATATTATTTACTCTAAATTTCTTGAATGAATATACTTTCAAAAGTAAAATCCTTGTAAGGTCATCCTAGACATCTTTTATTATTCACAAAATCAATAGAACATTATAAATACATGAATTTTAGCCCTATATCCACTAGATAGAAATTAGTTGAAAAATACCCATTCAAACATAAAACAAGTATAAAAAAATTAAATTTATCAATCCCTATTTTACCCTACTTATGCATACTACCATCTACATTAGTCATAATCTCATATTTTCTAGATTTCCAATCTCAATCACATTTAAGGAACTCAAGGAAACTATCATACTAGCATCACTTACACTTGCACCATCACTTATGTGGGGAGAACTATATTGAGCTTGATACCTCATTTGAGTATTGGTACGTAGGCAAATATATTCATAGTAGGGTGTTGAGGATGTCTAGCCTATCCTACTAATGAACACACTTTTTAGCTTATACCATAATTTCAAGGAGAATTCACATTTTGCATCATAAATCAATAATTATAGGCACAATATAAAGTTTTAGAATTTGTACACATAAGAACAAACCCCAAAAACCCAGACATAAGTGTACTCAAAAGTTCAAGATAGTCTTGCACATAGGATAATATCACCAATATCAAGAAACTAGATCCACATAGAACTAATATCCAAATGTGTAACAACTATCTAGGAGGGGTTATGACATAGGGATCTAGTTAATGACATTGAAACCAACTTCCATCTCATTTTACATCACTTAGATCATCTGTATCAAGTTTTTTCTAGATAAATATTTATTTACACTATTTATTATTATTTTTACAAAACTCAAATCTAGTCAATTCTATAAAAAAAAATAGGTAGTATTTTATGCATATTATTTCCCTAATTTAGTCTACTCAACCCTTTAATCAAACATAGGATTTACATAATTAAAATACTAAAAGGTTAAAACATTTGGTGAACCTGACTTACTTTAAACATTGCTCAAACCCTAACCCTAAATGCTCCTAAGGATTGTATCCTTATTTTCCCTATTTTCATTCACTACTTTAAATTTTTTAGATTTCATATATATTTTTTAATATCTAATCCAATTTATTTACTATATGTCATCTAAAAAATTTATCTCTCTTACATTAAGAAGAAGTTTTCAGCTAGGTGGTAATCCTATAGAGCATATTCATATTCCTACTATTCAAACTTTTAACATGGATAAGGGACCTATTTTAACTATTTTTGTTGATCTATCAAACCTTGATTATGTGGATTTCAATGATAATGCATTTGAAGATGAAAAATATAACCAAGAATAAGATGATACATAAACTAGACATCAAGACACTCTCCCTCCACTTTAAAATGATAACATAATTTTCAATAATGATGAGGTCCTACAGATGTTCAAAGATAGAATTTAGGAACATCCCCTTGATCATGCACAAACATTACAATCCATAATGAAAATTTAGAACAAATTAAATAATCATAAATCTTCAACTCCCCCAACTAATAACATTGTTACACCTATAATGGGGACAACTCAGCTAGCACAACTAATAATTGAAATTCAACAACCTTCAATGATAGATATAGCTCTAGTGGATATTTCCTTCACTCTAGATGTACAATACCTTATGCACGAGGTTCATACTCTAAAATCTAAGGTGTTAAATCTTGAGAAGGGATCCAATAGGCCATATCATACCTTGGATTATAATGTTCTCTTACATACACCTTTGACACACCACATATCATCAACTCCCTTGCCATCCAAATTTGTGGCACCTAAACTTACATTATATCATGGTAAGGATGATCTAGATCACCATCTTTGAGCTTTTCATGTATCATGTTTGGATTACATGTCTAATAATTAGCTTATCACAAATTTGTTTCTACATAGTTTACAGGATTATGCATTATAGTGGTTTTATGACTTACCAAATAAATATATCATAGCATTAAATCCTTTTGTAGACATGTTCTCAACAAACTTCTCTATCATTGGCAGTGACAAGATCTGATAGGCCCAAGTTTCAGAGTTGAATAAAAAGTCAAATGAACCTATCATAGCATACATCTTATGATAGAAGACTATACTAGTTAATTAATGATCCCCATAGCAGAAAAACAGCTTTAGGACATCTTCAAATAGAGTCTTTTACCAGCATTACATAGAGTAATCTTGTTTAATAATTTTACAACATTCACATATTTGTGCCACACAGTAAAATAAAGAGAGGTCAAGATTCTATAGATGGGAAAACTAAAGTATACCAATGGATCAAAATCAATTGTTAAGAGTTAGAATAAGCCTCCATATAAGGTAAGGTCCATCTATAATAATAATGATAAAAAGTCCATAGTTAACATCACTTCTAAGCCATCTCCTCACTTGGTTTTATCAGCTCCTAAATGTTGAATCTTTACTAACCTTCTAGAGTCACCAGCATGGGTTTTATAGTAGCTCTTAGAATACAATTTCATATATCTCCCTTTCATTAAATATGTTGATATGACATGGCCTCTTCCAAAGATTTATTATTCTAATGCATTATGCAAGTATCACAAGGCACCAATCCATACAACAAATAAATTAATAAGCCTAAAACATAAGACACAAGATTTGATTGAGGATAACATTATTGATGTTGTCATACCCACAAAGACACAAAAATTATAGAAAATAAAATCTAAGGCATTAAATATATTCTCATATTTGTTTCCAAATCAATAAATAAATGATGTAGGGAACACTTTAAGCATTCACTACACATATCAAGCACATAAACCACGAGCCTAATATGATACTATTAAAGAGGAGGCACACCTATTACACAATATCATTGGTATGTAAAACACTATAGTTCTAGATAGACTAATTATCACCTTGTCAAACCAAGTTATTGATGACGATTGTATATATTTACATATACTCTTTGGACAAGCTTATATAGATCATCATCCTATCTAGAGTGATATGGTTGACAATAGGTTAAGCATTAGCATCTGCATGATGAAAATTTAATAGAATTTAAGGTATTTATAGTAGGATATATTATACATAGACATAGTTGTCAATGGTTTTAGTGGTCATACTTAGAGATACATTGAGGAGATTGTGCTTCGATTATAGGTTTGACCAGCACATATAACCACTAATTTTTTAGTAGTACTTAGTATAGACATATTTGATATGTTATTAGGTATACCATGGATATATCATCTATGATCCATCTCATCCATAATGAATACATGATTGAAATACATACATGTAAATCAAGTGGTCAAAGTTAAGGGTCTTCCATATGAGTATCCTTTTGTTATTCCATAGATAGTTACTTCATAGTCACCAATTATAGTTATAGCACAATTATTGGATATAACACAATTATCAATTACAAATCAAAACACAATTCCTATTTATACACCTTAGAATTTAGTAGATCTACTAATACAAGTGATGTATAATCCTATAGTATTGACATGTACACATACTCTTCTATGAAGACCATTATTAGAGAGACCCCTACATTAGAGATATATCATAAATTCTAGAGGGAATTCCTCCATTAAATTTTCATTGAGATCAGTATTATTGGGTTCTCAAGGTTCTTAGCATAGGGCACCTATGTCACCTATAGCTTATTCTACTATATGGGTTCCTAAGACCCCTACAGTTCATATGACAACATAGTTAGTGTAAAATATTCCTACCACCACTACATAGGTAGATACCTATATAGATATAGATCACTTAGTATAGTAGATTATGGGACCACATTTGGCCTTTAAAGTACCATGCATAATCATAGTTCCCTTATTTAACACAAGTCATAGTGATAATGAGTTTCCCATGAGACTCATCAATTAGTAGGGTTTCTCTCTTATTAGACACACTTTATCATTGTGCATGGTTAATTTTCATATTGCTTGTACATAAATTATTTATATAAAATAAAAAAATAATACAATATTTTAAAAAAACAAAATTTTTAGATTGTATGCATTACTATGTTTACATATATTATTTATTTCTAGACACTACATATGCTAGTTATCCTAGTATAATCAATTTTATCATACTACATGATTCACTTGCTTTTATTGAGTATTTGTAGATTGATAGAAGACTCAGGTCCACTACATTGATCTAGACTTTCTATTATCTACCGACTAGGGGCATATACATTGATTCATGGTTCTTCACTTGACACATTTGCCCACTTGGGGCCATCCTATACATAGTTATATCTTCCAAATTTTGCATTATTATATCTTTTTATACTTTACATTTCAGATTTAGCATTGTTATATCTTGATATTGATCTTTGCTACTTATACTTGGATTTTTTATCAGTTATTACTAATTTAGACTCAACATATGTACATTTTTGCTCTTACATAAATTTTTATTACATACTCATGTGTAATTTCATTTATAGATTACCTAGTTTAAACTTGATTTTATTTATATACTTCTTCTATTCAAGGTTATTTGAATATTTCATTTTTATTTGAATCTACGCCACTTTTATTCATAGATTGTATGCTTTAGACATGTTCCCATGTCCTTGTGTGTACTTTCCTAATTATTTATGTGAACATTTGAACATGTTCTATGTGTATCTAAGCCAAATTTTTTATTTTTTGCATATGTGGAAGTTTAAATATGTCCTTATATGCCTTATTTTTTCATATTTAGTTGCATGTGCCCATAACCCTTGTATCATGGCCCCTTAGCCTACTTTCCATACCTCATGATTTTTGTATGTATGCATTATTGTATGCATCATGTCCATGACACTTATATTTTATTTTTACATATACCAGTTATTGATTCTATGAGGGATCTCATAGTCTACCTTTATTACTTGGGTGTCATGAAGGACATCATGCCCCATCCCCCTAGGTAGCTACCCAATTTTACTCAAATTTACCATTACATACATTTTTACATTTATCTCAACACCCTTTTGAATGATATACATGAAATACATCTTGCATTGCATACTTATGCTTAGATTATTTTACATTTTGATGTTATGTATGAATATTACATTGGATTATCATGCAGTTATCATAAATGCTCTAGCTAACACACATTTATAGATCTTTTATTTTGAGGATAGTTTTTTCATAGGTTTAATAACTCTGCTCAAAAGAGGTGGAATTCATAAGGGTTTGTCATAGAGTTCAAGCTCTTATATTTCATTCACAAAATATTTTTTCATCACATAGGCTCAATTAAAACAAACAAAACATAGGGAAACACAGTGGGAAAATAATGACTCAAAAATTAGTAAAGTGACATAGATTTTAGACCAAAAGGACATTAGCACCCAAATGTGGAAACTAGCACCATGTGGTGTTATTATCTAAGACATGACACTACTATTTAGTGGCCTCAATTTTAAGACAAATCAAATTATCTAGAATAGTAAAATAGTTATAGTATAGGTTTGCATAGATTTAGTTATAGGTTTATCAGTTATGCTCAATTTTTTCTTAGATTTATATCAGTTTGCTCAAATTCATATCAGTATTCTTAGATTCATATCAGTTTGATTAGATTTAGGACATCATGAATGGCATGGTCATTCCCATATTTAGTTTAGATACTTAGATATAGTTACTAAAACTTAGTTTAGAATAAATATACATAAATATTAGATTTGGGGTCATGTGCATGGCACATTATTTCCATTTTATTAGTTAGACACTGGTTGATCAGATGGAATGACAAATTCCATGGCATTATCTACATTATATACACTTGACATCATATTCCACATTATCATGAATTTCATGCCTTACTCCATCTTTAGTGGTTACCATTCTCGAGTGGCCTAGAGTTGCCCAATGTACCTGAGTGGTTACAAAGCTAACATACATTATTAGACATTTTCAATACTTCATGCAATTAAATTTCAGATGCATATACTACACATGCATGGGAAATGATGGATTCATAAACTACTTGAGTTATTAAGCCACCCACATGAGATGTTTGGACACACTATCAATCTAATCTAAGTTATTCATAAGTCATGATCCACCAAGTACGGGTGGGAAATGATAGATTCAAAACTAGATTGAGTTCTTGAGTCACCAAAACATGATGATTGATCAATATATTAGGTCATTCCAATATATTCACCAATTGATCAATATATACATGTACACACATAGGTTATCATCAAGTTCATGCATTGGTTCACATACCTAATGAGGTGTATTTGTTCCTTTCCTCATTCCCATTTCTTTACTCAAGTTTACTCAATTTTACTTCTTTACTCAGCATAGTCATTTTCTTTCGATGTCTCTTAAGTAAGTATTGATTTATGTATGTTTCATTCGTAGGACATGCTTTGGATCATGCTTAAGATATGTAGACCTAACTTCACATATTCAAATTCTACTTCATAGGTTTCACTTCTTGGGTAAGTCTGGGTATGATTCATTTTCCTTTATCTTAGTCATTTTGCTTTTCTATATCTATAGCATAAAGGGGGGGAAATATAATCACCTAAAAGTGTTATTTGAGTGCTATTAGTTCTACTTGAGACTAAAAACTCCTATCTTAGCCTTCAACCTATCTTAGATCCTATTGTCACACTTTTCTAGCCTTTGTACAGGCCATAAATGTCCCTAATTAGCTAAAACATAGTCTTAGACCCTCATTTCCCAATATCAACCCTTCATGCCTAGTGTTTTACCTATTGGACATTAGTGCCACATTAAGGACACTAGAGCCATGTGGCACTAATGTCCAATAGGTATAGAACTAGACATGAATATTAAGTACACTAGAGCCATGTGGCACTAATGTCCCCAAAAATGGCCCCTATGTCCTTTACCCGAATTTTCTTTAATGAATATAATTTCAAAATTAAAACCCCCTTAAGGTTGGCTTAGAAATCTTGTATTATTTACACAAGTAATAGAACAGTATAAATACATGAATTTTATCCTTGTATCCACTTGATGGAAATTATATGCAAAATGCCTATTCAAACATGAAATAAGTTGAGTAAAATTAAGGTTATCAATCCCTATTCTACCCTACTTATACATACTACCATCTATAGTAGCCTTAAGCTTAAATTTTTTAGATTTCTAATCTAAAGAACACTCAAGGCACTCAAGGATAATATCATACTAGAATGATTTGCACTTGCACCAACACTTAGGTGGGGAAAACTACATTGACCTTGATCCCACCTCAGAGTATTGGTATGTAGGCAACTATCTTTAGAGTAAGGTGTTGAGGATGTCCAACCTATCCTAATAATAAACACACTTTTTATCTCATACCCTAATTATAATGAGGATTAGATTTTTGCATCATAGATTAATTTTTACATGAATAATACAAAGTTCTAAAATTCATGTACATAATAATAAACCCCATAAACCAAGACTCAAGTGCACTTAGAAATTTGAGATAGTCTTGTATAGAGGACATTAACACCAATCTCAAGACACTAGAGCCACATGGTCCTATAGTCCAAATGTGGTGCTACTATCTAGTATGGGTTATGACACGAATCTAGTTGAAGACACTTAGACAAGCTTCCATCTTAGTTTATAGCACTCAGATCATCTATAT
The DNA here is from genome assembly GCA_037957365.1 of Torreya grandis. NCBI lineage: Eukaryota > Viridiplantae > Streptophyta > Pinopsida > Cupressales > Taxaceae > Torreya > Torreya grandis. Next base: position 1,176,464 of record JARHVA010003241.1, read on the forward strand.
CAGGTGTTTTCTAGATAAGTCTTTATTTGCACTATTATTATTATTTTAAAAAAAATCAAAGATTATCAATTTTGTAAAAAATTAGTGATATTATTTTATGCATATTATTTCCTTGATTTAGTCTACTCAGCCCTTTAATCAAAAATATGATTTACATGAGTAAAATACTAAAATGTTAAAATAATGCTCTATAAACCAAAATTACCAAGGAAGAATTACTTAGCTATATCAAACATGTAGGGTTGTTATTATGACTATGAAACTCATTTTTTGATGGTTTGAGGTCACTATGAATTGGGGAAAAGGCTTCACATCCACCTAGGACAAGGTTATGGTATTTGGACAAGGTTATCCTATGTTAACATCTATAGGGCACAGCATCATCTGATAGGGTTTTTTTCCTCTACAAAAGTTTGGATCATTGTGCCTTCACTAATAGGTCCTATGTGTGTAATTATAGTCACTTTATTAATTTTCAAGATGTTATTTTTTAATACCCACACTTATAATAATATCAAATAATGCAAAATTTAATGTAAATTAATACAACATATTAGATACTGGTAGGCTAAGATGCCCAAATATTCAATGTATGTAGAAATAGAGTAATACCCTTATGATAGGGAAACACCATATAATACTCCTTTAGGAATTAATAACTCCACAATGTCACTTTGAGGGGATAACCTCCATTATCCTTCTACCAAATATAATACTCGATAGTTACCTCATTAATTTACAATGATATTCAACTCCTTTATATAGACCTCTATATATATCTAACAATGGATGGGTAACCTCCCAATCCCAATGTAGGCCAACCATACCCAATTCACTAATTACATAAGTTACTCATTTATCCTAATATATTAAACCCATATAATTAACTAAGGGGATGTCTGCCACACGTCGACATCTCTATCAATGTATATACATTAATATATCATATCCCTAGGTACATAAAATTATGTGCCTTATTCTTCACTTGAACCCCTAGATTAATACATAATGAGGAATAAATAGAATAGATTAGAAAAAAAAAATAGTCATTGAAGTTTTTCCTTACCTCCACATCCCTTATGTTGAGTGTTGCCTACATACCAATACTCTAAAGAGGGATCAAACTTGATATGGGAACATCACGATGTAATCAATTATAATGATGTAAATATGTCAAATTATGGATTTTATATGATTATTATTTCTAATGGGTGATTCCATGTTATTTTGAGTTTTCAAAACCACATGATTTACTCAAAGTCTTTAGTTTTCCATTTTCTCACCAAAACTAGAAATTTAAAATTTTGAATTGTTATAAGGGGTTTTTAGTGATTTGGCATGTTGTAAAGGGATTGGTCCTTTTTTTAAAGATTATTAATTTCTATCCATATGTATTAAATTTATTTTAACCCTCCATTAAATTTAAATATATCTTAAACCAATCTAGAAGCATATCCAATGTGGGAAAAAGGTCAAAATTAACATGTGTTGGGATAAACCATAAGTTATTGAGGGATATTTAGTATTGAAACAAGACCAAAATAATTTTAAACACATATAAAAACATGATAAGGTTATAATCATAAAATTAGGATCCAATTATTTAATTAATAAATTATAAATTACAAGGAGGAAGGCAAAATAGGGGATATATGTGTGTGTATTTGTGATGGTCTACAAGGTTGTAAAAGTTGTTTTTGAAGAGCATATAAATAGAGAATATTTTGTCGTGTTTATCATTATAGTATCTAACTTATAATTTTTTAAATAAATATATTTTATTGTTATTAAATATCACTTCACACTTGTATGCTATTATTTTTAAGTCATAGAGGTCTTCAAATAGGGTTTTTAATGTCATAATCAAAAAGGAAGATGTTTTCTATATGTTTTATGATTGATCAAGATTAAAAGGTAATTGTTATAAGTTAAATTAACTTTAAAATGTATTTAATATATAAAAATAAGGTTTTTATAGTCTTTAAAATGTGATATTTCTCCAAATTTTAAGTTTTGGGTTACAGTGTGCAAACCCTAAGTCAAGGTTATATCCCACTAAACTCTTTATATTTATTAAAATAACATTCATAAATATTTTAAATTTTTTAGATAGGTTCCTAAGTGTGTTTATTAACCACTCCAATTAGTTTTAGGTCTTTAAAATATCTATAGGAGGATATATTCATGATTGTGTGTTAGTCAACCTCAAATAGGCTTAAAACAGGGCTAAAATGTTATAGTTTCTAGATTTTCATGAGATTTCAAGTCTTATAAAATTTTGTAACTTGTTTTTATATAATTATGATATGTTAATCAATGTGTAAATATTGTTTTATGATCTCTAAAATCTTTATTATCATTTAAATCCCCTTAAATATATGGATCAAGTCTAAACATAAGACTGCAAGTCTCAATCCAATCATAAAAGACCATGTAACCCATGTGTTAAGTTCTATAATACTTATATACAAGACACATACTTAACTTATGAATATTCATAAGGGTCAATGTATATATTTTAAGTCTAATACCATGAGTAAGTAACAAACCTATGCACAAAGTTTAAAGACCCTATTTAGTATTTTTGAGAGAATCCACTTAGAAATAAGTAAGAAGTCATTTATTGTAGATATCTAACTTTACAAAGAAGTTAAGAAGCTTGTTAAGGCATATAATGTCAAATATTTAAATAAAATAAGACATTAGAGGAAGGGTATATGTATGAGGCAAAGCTTAAGGATTGTACATCATGTTTTTTGATTAAAACTCAAGAAAGGAGAGATTAAAAGATGTACCAATAGTTAGAGGGCACTAATGGGAAAATAAGAATTTTGATAAAGCATTAGTTGTATGAGTTGGATTAAATAATCTAATCAATGAAGAGTACAAGTCTATAGACCTAATAGGTAAAGACTAAAGACAGTTTTATGTCTAGCTATAAGAATCAAACTTAGAGTCAAGAAGAGGTTAGTTTCTTATTTGGAAATGAAATAAATGGAGTATAAAATATTTTAAAGGTAAACATGGTATTTATTATGTTCAAAATAAATAAATAAATAAGGTTACTAGTACAAGAAGGCTATAATTTGGTTGACAGTTGAAGATAGACCTAATCTAAATAAAGACCCTAGAAATAAAACAAGAAAAAGATAGTTATCAGTGAAGAGTGGAAGGATTAAGACAAGAGGAGAAAAATAACTATGATAAATAATTAGGTCATTAAATAACTTAAGAAGATTCAACAAAGAGGGTCACTTGTTATATCAAGGACAAGATAGTCTTATTAGTAAATAGTAGACCAATAGAGGTAGAAAAGAGGATATATTAGAAGGCTAAAAGGACTAAATGAGACCTAGAAGACCTAATTGGGTAGAGGTAGAAAGAGGTCTACTTACATCAGATGATATTAGATCTTAGCAAAAGCTCCTAGGGATAGTTTTCATAACTATAATATATTGAGAATTTGAATCAAGTTATTAAAAATCTAAGAGAGTAAAGGTTGGAAGTCCTATAACCCATTGAGTCTTAAGAAGGTAAGGATAAAGATAACTTTGAGGATCAAGGAGAAACAATCCAAGGTGAAACAGACTTGGAAGATATCCCAAGTGAAATAGACTTAAAGGTTTCAAAATACCAAGTAGAGACTTTAGGTGAGTCATAAGAAGTAAAAAAATAATGGAAGGACTGTAAAGAAATAAGAAACAAATGAAGACAAAGACTGAGGTGAGAAAATAATATAATATTCAAAAGGAGATAGATGTGATGAATTAGTCCTTATCATGCTTATAAAAATATTTGGAAGAGTGAACTCATCCAAACAAGGATTTTTCATAAAAATGAAGAAGGTGATCGAATGGCCAATTAGGTAGATTTTAAAAAGGAAAAGGAGTCAGTATGAAATTAGACATTAGAAAAGGATAATAAGGATGTTATAAAAATATCTCAAGAAGGAGGATATTATTGAGGTAATCATGCCTTGATGTTTTGATTCTACCAATATGTTTAAATTTGTGATTTTAGTTATGTAGATGGATGAAGAAAGTTTCTAATTTGAGGCATCAAAATGTGAAAGAAATAAAGAAGACCAGATTTTAATGGACCACAAAGAGCTAGTTATAGATGTCAAAAATTAGGAACAAGAGAAAAGAATTATCTTGGACCAAGAGGATAAGAGAGATAAAAGAATCAAATAAAAATCCAAAGAGCGTATATGATGATCATGAGACAATAAAAATAGATGAAAGACATGAAAAAAATTCACAAAGGAAAGGTAAGGATTACATCTATTTGAATAATGATATTTCAACTGAATTTGTTGATAACATAAATGAGGGTAACAAGGAGAAAATTTTGCAAAAGCATTATGTAAGTATGAATCTAAATTGACTATGCAAAAGGTAGTTTAAGAAGAAGAAATATTTTATGAAAAGACTCATTATAAGGAAATGGAATACCATGATAAAATAACCAAATAATATAAATAGGAAGACCATTTGATAATCTTCATTGAAGGTTTGAAGAAAAAGGGGTATTTGAAATAAGAAGTGTCCATGAAAAGGACACAAGATTTGAAATCTAATGACCTATTTGTTTATGTTAGTGCAGAGTAGTTAGAGACTAAAATATAAGAATTATACCATGCCTTGAATAAATAAGTAGTGGATTATGATGAAGAGACACACATAAGATGATTATTGGAAAGATAGAAAGTGAAGAACAAAAAGAAGATAAAATAGTTTATAAATTAGACTGCAAGGTGGAAGAATAAGTGTGGTTACAAGAGACACTCCAAAAGACTCCATAGTTTATATATAATTTTTTTTAAGTTGTGTATGTGAAATTTTATTAGTTGAGGATCTTAAAATCATAGACAAATATTCTCTTTAATGAGCTTAAGTAAATATTAAACAAGTTACAAGATAATACATCCTCATCTTGGAGGATAAAGCCATAAAGAAGAATATGAAAGGAAAATACAATCCAGAAGAGAAAAATAGAAGATTTAAATAGAATATAATAAGTTTGTAATTATAACACAATTAGAATAAAATTAAAAAGGAATCAAAAATTCATTTGAACTGGAACTCAAATTTTCCCACCTGAGGAACATAATGCATGAGCATCATGATGTAACCAATTATAATGATGTAAATTTTTAAAATTGTATATTTTATAGGTTTAGGATGTCTAAGGGGTGATTCAATGTTATTTTTAGTTATCAAAACCTTATTATTTACTCAGAGTCTTTAGGTTTCCATTTTCCTAGCAAAACATGGAATTCAAAATTTTGAATTATTATAAGGATTTTTGAGTGATTTGGCATGTTGTAAAGGGACTAATCCTTTTATAAAATATTATTAAGTTATATCCATATGTTTTAAATTTATTTTAACCCTAAATTCAATTTAAATATATCTTAAACCATTATAGAAGCATATCCAATGTAGGAAAGATGTCAAAATTAGCATGTGTTGGGATAGACCATAAGTTATTGAGGATGTTGAGGTATGTTCCTATTGTTTTAATTGAGGAATTGATTTATTCATTGATTTAAAAGGTATATCAAGTTAATTTATTTCCTAGAGTTGGTCATCTGAATTTTCATGATAAGTATTCATGGTGGTTCAATAATGGCCTAGTAGATTCTTGAGTTTTGTATAAATTATTGGCATAGTGTTGTGGTGTGAAAATAAGTGTTATAACATATGAGATTATGTTTAAAAATATTTAAACATGTGTTTAAGTCAAATAATGCTTCATAATAACCCTAAGGTTAGGTATTGAACTTAACTTTTGCATGAGAAACCTAGTATGAAGGCATATGCTTAGTAGTTTGTTGAGATGAGTAGTATGAGACTTGTGTGAAGAAGTATGGAAGAATTTATATTTATATTATATAATTTTCCATTTTTATTAATTTTTTATAGTATTATAATAGTTTTTCAATTATGTTTAAAGGTCAAAATGCAATTGGTAGTTTAAGGCCTAGTATGCATAGAGAACTAGTGTGGCCTAATGAGGTGTCAAGTTGATTTTTCAAGATGATAGATAACATGTGGTCATGGTATGAGGTTTTAAAAAAAAAAAAAAGTTTTTTTATAAATTTTCAAGTCCTAATTTTAATAAGAAATCAAGAAAACGCATTTTGAGATCTCTTGTATGAGCATAATGAAGAGATGAGAGCTTGAGAAGGATATTTTGATTCTCATTGGCATGTGTAAAATTTTCATGGTGTCCTAATAATTTATTTATATATTTAAAAGTTTCCTAATAATTATTTCCAAGAATTAGGAGGTAGTTTTAAGGATATAGTTGTATGAACAAACATTAAGAAGGTAAACTAGTCTAAAACCCTCTCAAAACTCTCTTAATGACCCAGTTGGAGAGAACTTGTTGGAAATGCCCAGAATGATTTTTTTTATAAATTTTTATTATTATATGTGGTAAAATAATCTTCCATGAATCTCCATGTGGAAATGGTGTGTTAGGACAGTGAGTAGAAGCTAAATAAATATGCTTATTTCTGAAGAATGTGATGCTACAGTCAAGGTTGACAAGGTCAATGCATGAAAATGGATGAAGTTTAAAGGTAAATTATTTTTATTTATTTCCATATTATATTTTGGAAATTTAAATCCTATATTTCAAAAAAAATTTCAATCAAGTTGACCTATCGCTAAACTAGCAAAGAGTAAAAATAGTGAGAAAATCCAGACAAAGTGAGAATATGTTTAGGGATGAGTTTTAAGTGATTAGGAATGGATAAAATTGTTTTATGTATTTATTAAATGAATATACCTCATATTTCCTTGGTTTATAAGTTTTTAATATTCTCACATACAATCAATAAGGTGCTCTCAAAGTGACAAGTCTGTGTGAATGAAGATAGTGAAAGTGTGAGGTTTAAAGTTTGATCAGTTTGATTTATATATGCTATTTTAAATATGTATATTTGTGATTTTAGTTGATATAAATATGTATTAGGATCATTATAATTCATTATAATTTAAATTAAGTGTCCCTATAGGTGTAAGAAGTCATGTTCACCATGACTAACTCTTAAGGTAGTTTGATTGTTTTAGGTGTGCTAGGTGAAGTGAAGGGTTTGAGACTTTATGACAAGATTCATTTTATCTAATTAAAATTTTTATTTTTTTATAAATAAATAAATTATTGATTATTTATATAATATTTATAGTTATCTTTAATTTTTTGAGAGATTAAATCCAAAATGGCTTGTCAAACTGTGTGAGGATTATGAGAGAGTGGCTTGAGAGATTGGTCTGTAAAACCAATGAGTGTCACTAGATTTTGATATATAAATATTTTAAGATGATATATATATATATATATATATTATGAGAGAGTGGCTTGAGAGATTGGTCTGTAAAACCAATGGGTGTCACTAGATTTTGATATATAAATATTTTAAGATGATATATATATATATATATATATCATATAATATCTATTCATTTTCATAATATGTCTTTTAAAAACTCTTAAAATTTTTAAAGAAAAACTTCTACATGACTGTGTTTCAGAGTAAAATGACCATTATATGTAATCATCTTACAGAGGTGAGTTTGACATGTTTTGATCATAGTTTAATAATATGTTGAATATTATTATTTTATATAAGTCTCAAATTTTTATTTTAATGTGTTTTTATTCGTTATAAGTTCATTTATATTTTTTAAGATTCAAATGTTGTTGACTATACTTTGACAGTGTTTGACCATTCTGAGTGGTCATGTTGCAAAAGTTGGTTTGAGGCCTATTGGCCTATTTAGTGATGTACAATGGACATGGTGATATTTTTTAGGTCATTAAATATCTATAAATTTTATTTTTTTATATGGTTAGTTTTAAGATTTTATTTTATGTTTCTATTTTATAAGATAGACTTTAAGACAGTGAAAAGGACTAATGGCAACTAGGCATAATCACATGGTTTAAGGAGTGAGTTAGACTTAAATGTGGTGTATACCAAATTAGATATTATAAATTTTATATTTTATTCATATTTTATGTGTTTCAATTATTTTTAGAGACTCAATATGGTTTAATAGGTTATAAGTGCAACATGTGCTTAAGACAGACCTAATTGCATTAGGTCTCTATTAGGCCTAATGGGTTTTGACCCTCAAGGTGTATGACCGACCTATATGGTGATTTTTTATTTTTTCAAATGTGTATTATTACCCATTTAAATTTTTTTTTTTAAAAATTTAAAGTATCTTGTCCAACCAAGATGGGTAATATCAAGTGTTTGGTATAAAAGCAAGGTCTAATTGGCCTATTTGAGCTAGTTGGAGGAATGTGGAGATAAAAGAAGAATAAGATCTCTTAAAAAATAATTAGTAGGTAATTTAATACCATAATAATAATAATATATAAACCATTTTTAATATCTAAAATATTTTATACAGGTGGATGACAAGGTCAATGGACCTAATGAGCCTAGAAGAGGTATATTGAGCAAGTAAGCCTAGAAGGATGTTTGAGAGGGATATAAGGTTCAAGTGAGCTAAATGAGGTGAGAGACCATTAGTAGATTCACAATAGGATTTTATATGTATATGATATTTAGTGTATTTTAGGATATATATTAAAGAGAGAATAATAAGAGATCATCATTAGTTGAAAGAGTAATAAGGTGTCTTTAGGTGATCAAGCTTGTCATGGTTGAGTTGGTGTTTGGTCAAGAGGGATTTGGATCTGAATTTTAGGTTGTAAATTGAATAAGTGTCCTTTAATTGGATAGTTTTGTTCCAAGTGGATCCTCCTTTCAAGTTTGAACTTGATAAAGGATAAGTTGGGTTGGTGCTTGATTAATGAGGGGTTGGTGCTCCTTGTGGGGTTGGTGCCTCACTAAATGTTTTTTCATTACTTATAGGATAGTATTAAAAATTGTTTAATAGTGGGATTTATCCCTCAAGATGTTTTCCCACATATATCTAGTGTTCATTTTTTGATGTCTTACTTCATGCTTATTTGATTGCTCTTGTATGCACTGTTATATCTCTATGCTAGTTTGATTGGTTAAAAAATGATGAATGAAATTGAATGTAATGTTTTCACACTGAATCACCCCCCTCAGTATTTGTATTTCCAATAATTGGTATCATATAAGGTGATTTTTTGGAGGCTTGATATGTTAAATGTGATCCTAGAAGCACAAAATGGATAGGCTTGTGAAGGTGAACTGTAAGATCAATATGTTCTTCAACTTGTGGAAGAAGAAAGATTGGTAGATGCTTATTGAATCTTGGTATATGTTGCATGAAAATAATGTGTTTGCATCAGAGGCATTCCAAGGTGGTCTACTTGTTCAGATATAATGGTAGAAGGAACATGTTACTTAGTTTAGGTCTGTACCTAGACCTAGTCTTAGACCCTATCAGGTCTATTAAAGCATTAAGATAATGAGATTTGATAAGATATCATGTAGGTGTTCATAAAATTTTAGGTTATAAAAATCTTTTTTTAGCCTTGGTATAAGATGTTATGACGTGATAAGTATCATCACAAAGAGATATGTAAGTAAGGCATGAGTCAATCATCAAGATAGAGGAGTTGAGTTGATTATATGAAGCTATCATATATAAGCAGTGGTTTGTTAGAGGACTAAATATTTTTATAAGGCCATGATTAGATAAATACATATTTGAAGGATAGAAAGCAAGGATGAGAAGATGAATAAATACTTTAGGTCTTTTCTAAGCTTAAAAAGAGATGGTGGTTAACTATGCTAAATTGTGAAGCTTCCTATATGCATAATACATCTGAGTATGTAATGATCTAGGAAGGTGATTATATCTTTTTAAAATTATTAGTGTGACAATGGAAATATATCTTGAAGCTATTCTTAAGACCATATAGGTCTAAGCTTTAGAAACACATTAAAACCAAGGGAGTATAAAATGCCTACAAAGTTGGTTGCATTGAGTATTTTCTTATAAATTCAAGTAATCTTGGTGAATTTTAAACTGACATTTAGATCATATAATACATAATAAATCTATTTTATAGAGGTATAAAATAGATAATGAGGTCTCATATACCTATCTGGTTGATTGATGTATGGTCAATTTTATGAGATAATATGAGCCATGGTGTCTTGAGAAACATAAAGAGGAATGAATATTGATCATTTATTCCAAGAAAGCATAATATTCATGAACTTTTCTATAAGACTAATGAGATTTTGAAGACCTATGAAGTGTTTTTGACAAGAGAAGCTTCTTCAATGGATATCTAGGACAAGGAGAGTTGTGTATTCTCAGTTCATCTGAAAGTGATCTAAAGATGACAAGTTTTCTAAGTTTTATCAAAGGGTCTTGATATTGATTGTTAAATTTGATAAATTAAGTCTTTTTTGAAGATAAATTGTTTTCTTTATAAAAAAATTTACAGACATAGTTGGTTGAGATCATTTTTCAAAAGTTCCATAAGTTAAATCAAGTCCTAATAACTTAAGGAGATTGCTTTATACCTATAGATCATGAGGAATGGTGTATGTTATTCTGAGAGTCTTTTTCTCAAAGAGAATACATGAATTTTTATAAGGTAGTTTTGTTTCCTTGAAACCATATATTTGGTTGAGTATTCCTAATGAGGAATATGCCTATATGAGGTCTTGTATGTAATATTAGTGAGATGCATAGTTCTTCAATAGATGTCATAGACAAGCTTCCTTGTTCTTATGTGTTAAGTTTCTAGTTGATCAGATGGTATTTTTGGATTGGAGACTTCATAAGACCTTGTGTTTTCTTAAATAAGTTATTAATGATTATTATTGTCATGTAAGGAAGGTTTTTGACCATTGGACAAGGCCATTTGGGTCCTAAAAGAAATATTGCTACATAGAATATGTTGATCTCCATTAGTATCCCATGTATGGTGAAGTTATTTTGATACAAGGTATGATATTATTATGAAATATGTATTTACATTTTGATTGTAGTTTGAAATGACATGATCTAGGTTGAACATGGATTTAGGAGGAGATAACTTAGGTCTTTTGAGAAGCTTGAAGATAAGTATGCATGGACAAAGAGGGAGCTTGTTTTATCTTATGATCAGGTCCATGGATCAATGGATTATGTGTAGATGACCTTGTGAGAGTGTATATGACCATTGTCATTAATTTCGATTAGGGAAAAAGACCATATTAGAATAAAGACAATCTTAGATAGAGGAAAGTAATCTACTGTTTTAAAATGTTTATTATTAATGATAAAGGGGAAGATTATTGAGGTATGTTACTATTATTGTACTTGAGGCATTGATGTTTTAATTGGTGGAAAAGTTATCTAAATTTAATTTATGTCCTATATGTGATTATGTGAAGTTGCATTATAAGTATTCATGGTGGCTCAAACATGGCCTAGTAGATTCTTGAGTTCTATATGAAGTATTAGCACAGTATTGTGGTGTAACAAGATGATAAATCTATTTATAAGGTATGAAAATAAGTTTTATATAATATTAGAGGATGTTAAAAAATATTTCATAATGCGTCTAAGGCAAATAAGCCTTCAGAATAAATCCAAGGTTAGATATTGAGGATTAACTTTAGCATGAGAAACCTAGTATGAAGGTACAGGCTTGGTAGATTGTTGAGATGAGTGGCGTGAGACTTGTGTGAATAAGTATGGTATAATGTGATCTTGGTATGATGTAATTTGAAATTTTTATGATTTTTTATATCAATACAATATGTTCCCATCTATGTTCAACGTTCAAAATGCAACATGTAGTTTAAGGCCTAGTATGCATAGAGACCTAATGTGGCTTAATGAGGGGTCAAGTTGATTTTTCAAGGTGATAGAGAACATTTTATAATTTTATTAGGTTTTCAAAAAATTTCAAGTGTGTTAACCAATTTTTCGGTCCTCATTTCAAGTAGAAAGCAAGAAAACACGTTTTGAGGTCTCATGTGTGTGTATAATGAAGAGATGAGAACCCGAGAAGGATATTTTGATGCTCATTGGCATGTGTAAACTTTTAAAGGTGTCTTAATAATTTTTTTAAATATGTCAAGAAGGTAAACTAGTATAATTTTATTTTATGCTTACTTGTTTATAAGATAGACTTTCAGACACTGAAAAGGACTAATGGCAACTAGGCCTAATAGTGTGGTTCAAGGAGTGCATTAGACTTAATAGTGGTGTGGAATAATGTATATTTTATAAAGGGTATATTTGAGGCCTATTTTAAGTGTTTCAATATTTTTTAGATACTCAATATGTTCCAAGATGTCATAATTTCAATGTGTGCTTAAGATAGACCTAATTGCATTAGGTCTATATTACGCTTAATGGGGTTTTGGCCCTCGAGGGGTATAATTGACATATATGGTGATTATTTATTTTTTTAAACGTGTTTTATGACCCATTAAAATTTTAAACCAAGTGTGGAAAGTATATTTTCCAACCAATATGGGTAAGATCAAGTGTTTGGTATAAAAACAAAGCCTAGTTGGCCTATTTGAGCTAGTTAGAGGAATATGGAGATAAGTGAAGAAAAAGAGCTCTTAAAAGAGAATTAGTAGTTAATTGAGGAAAATTATAATAAGAGAGAAACCATGTTGGATATATAACATTTTTTTTTAGGTGGATGGCAATATCAATTGACCTAATGAGCCTAGAAGAGGCATATTGAATGAGTAAGCCTAGAAGATTATTTCAAAGGGATATAAGGTCGAAGTGAGTTGAATGGGGTGAGAGACCATAAATAAATTTATCATAGGTGTGTTCTAGGTATATTAAATTTATTTTATTTTAGGATAGATAATACAGAGATCTAAAGTAGATATCACCATCATTTGAGAGAATATTAAGGTGTCTTTAGGTGATCAAGAATGTCTTGGCTGAGTTGGTGCTTGGTCAAGAGGGAATTAGATCTGCCATGTAGGTAGGATCTTTCAGAAGTGTCCTTGAATTTATTGGGTTAGTTCCAAATCAATTAATTGTTTGGATCCTCATTATAATATAGGGCTTGTTAAAGGACTAGTTGGTTTGGTGCTTGACTAATTAGGGTTTGGTGCTCCTTGTGGGGTTGATGCCTCACTAAATCTTATTTCATTACTTATAGGAAAATATTGTAAGTGGTGTTATGGTGAGTTTTATCCCCCATTATGTTTTCTCAAATAGATATTGTGTTCGTGTTATTATGTCTTAATTCATGCTTATATGATTTCTCTTTTATACATTGTTATATATCTTTGCTAGTTTAAATGGTTAAAGAATGATGAATGGAATTGAACAAAATGTTTAAACATAGATTAAATCCCCTCTCAATGGTTGTGATTATAATAATTTATATCATATTAGGTCCTTTTGAGGAAGATTTATATCTTGAAGGTGATCCTATAAACACAAAATGGCTAAGCTTGTGAAGGTGAGGTTTAAGATCAATATGTTCTTCAGCTTGTGGAAGAAGAAATCTTCATGGATGCTTGTTAAATATTGGTTGATGTTACATGAAAAGAAGGTGGTTAAATAAAAGGCATTCTAATGTGGTCTACTTGGTTAGCTATCATGTTATAAGGAATATGTTTCTTGGTTTAGGTTTGTACCTAAACCTAGTCTGAGACCCTGTCAGGTCTGTTGAAGCATGTAAGCTAGTGAGATTTGATAAGATATCCTATAGGTGTTTATCAAGTTTTAGGTTGAAATAATATTGTTTTGGAATTGAAATAAGATGTTATGAAGTTATCTATATCATCACAAAGATATCTACAAGTAAGGGATGAGTTGATCATCAAACTAGAGGAGTTGATTTGATTCTATTAAGTTGTCATAGATAAGCGATGGTTTGTTAGAGACCTAAATATGTTGATAAGGGCATGATCAGATAAATACATATATTTCGGATAGATAATAAGGATGATAATCTGACTAAGTACTGTAGGTATTTTCTAAGCCTAAGAAGATAAGGTGGCTAAATGTGTTATATTGTGAAGCTTCATATCTACATGATGCATCTAAGTATGTAATGATCTAAGAAGGTGATTGCATCTTGTAAGAATGACTAGTGAGACAATGGAAAGATAGACTAAAAGTATTCTTGAGACCACAAAGGTTTGATATTTATAAACACAAATAAACCAAGTGAGTATAAAGTCCCTACAAAGTTAGTTACATTGAGTCTTTTCATATAAAGTCAAGTGATCTTGGTGAATGTCAAAGTCACATTTAGGCCATATAATGCATAATAATATTGTTTGACAAAGGTATATAATATAGAGTTGTCTCATGGACCTATCTAGCATACTGATACATGGATAGTGTTATGAGCTAATCTAAGCCATGAAAACTTAAGAACATAAAGAGGAATGTAGATTGATCATTTATTCCAAGAAAGCATAAAATTCATGAATTTGTGTGCAAGACCAATGAGATTGTGAATACCTTGGAAGTGTTGTTGACAAGAGAAGGTTATTCAATGTATATCAAGGACAAGGAGATAAATTGTGTAGTTTGAGTTCATCTAAAAGTGATCTAAATATGACAAGTTTTCTAAATTTTGTCAAAGGGTCTTGATAGAAATCATTAAATTTGATCCATTAAGTATTTTTTCAAGATAAATTGTTGTCTTATGAAATTTATTTTTAGACCTAGTTCATTGATATGATATGTTTAAAGTGCCATAAGTTGAGTCAAGTCCTAATAACTCAAAGATTTTTTTGAGACCTATGGATCATGAGGAATGGTGTATGTGATCTTAAGAGTCTTTTACTCAAATAGAATCCATTTTCTTGTATATCACATTTTTTTTATTTGAAACCATATCTATGGTTGAGTATTCCTAATGAGGAATAAGCATGTATGAGGTCTTGTATGGAATATTAGTGAGTTGCATATTTCTTCAACAGATGTCAAGGACAAGCTTCCTTATTATTATGTGTTAGGTTTTTGGTTTATTAGATGATATTTTTGGATTGGATACATCATAAGACCTTTTTTTTTCTTCAATAATTTACTAATGACTTTTAGCTTAATTTAAGAAAGGTTGATGACCATTGGATAAGGCCATGTGGGTCCTAGAAGGATTGTTGTTGCATAAAATATGTTGATATCCATTAGCAGCCCATATATGGGGAAGTTATGTTCATGAAAGGTATGAAATTATTATGAAATATATATTTATATTTGGATTTTATTTTAAAATTACATGATCTAGGTGGTGCATGGAGTTAGGGGGAGCTAACTTAGGTCTCTTGAGAATCTTGAAGATAAGTATGCATGGACAAAGGGGGAGCCTGCTTGTTTCATTTTATGATCAGGTCATAGGATTAATGGAATATGTTTAGATTACCTTGTGAGAGTGTATATGACCTTTTTAATTTATGTCAAATTGGGATAAAGACCAAATTTTGAGAAAGACCAGCTTGGAGAGAGGAAAATAAAATGGTATTAAAGTGTTTTCCATCAATGATAAAGAGGGAGATTGTTGAGGTATGTTCCTATTATTGTAATTTAAGAATTGATGTTATAATTGATTTAAAATTTAGATTAAGGTCATTTATATCCTATAGGTTAACATTTGAAGTTTCATGATAAGTATTCATGGTGGCTCAAGCATGGCCTAGTAGATTTTTGAGTTATGTAAGAAGTATTAGCATAGTGTTGTCGTGTAACAAGATGCTGAATATGTTGAGGTGTGAAAATAAGTGTTAGATAATATTATATCATGCTGAAAAAAAATTCAACATGTGTCTAAGGAAAATAATCCTTTATAACAAATCCAAGGTTAGTTATTGAGGCTTGAATTTTGCATGAGAAACCTAGTATGAAGGCACATGCTTGGTAGCTTGTTGAGATGAGAAGTATGAGACTTGTGAAAAGAATTATGGTAGAATTTGAGCTTGGCATTATATCATTTGAAATTTGTATGAATTTTTAATATTAGTAAAAGACGTTTTCAAGTATTTTCAAAGGTCAAAATGTAACTGGTAGTTTAAGGCCTAGTATGCATGGAGACCTAGTGTGGCCTAATGAGGGGTCAAGTTTTCAAGGTGATATAGCACATGTGAGCATGTTATTATGTTTTTAAAAAAAAATCAAGGGTTATTACCAATTTTTAGGTCCTTGTTTCAAAGATAAAATAAGATAACATGTTTTGAGGTCTCTTGTGTGTGCAGAATGAAGAGATGAGAGCCTGAGAAGGATCTTTTGATGTTCATTAGCATGTGTAAACTTTTATTTTTATCTTGATCAATTTGGAAGAGATGGAAAATTTTCTTAATAATTATTTCCAAACTTTAGGATGTGGTTTCAATGATATATTTGTATGAATAAATGTTAAGAAGGTAAACTAGTATAAAACCCTCTTAAAACACTCTTAATGACCTGATTGGAGAGACCTTATTGGAAAGTGACCAGAATGTTTTCGTTAATAAATTTGTATTATTTTATGTGGTATATGACTCTTATAATAATATATAATTGGTATTGGTGTGTCAAGATAGTGAGTATAAGCTATATAAATATGCTTATTTCTAAAGAATTTGATGTTATAGGCAAGGTTGACTAGGTCAATACATGAAAATGGATGGAGTTTGAAAGTATTTCTTTGTCTATGGTTATAGTTTTGAAATTAAATCCTCTATGTTGAATATTTTTTTAAATTCATTTAACCTATCGTTAAACTGGCAAAGAGTGAAAATAGTGATAAAAACTAGTCAGAGTGAGAATGTATTTAGGGATGAGTTTTAGGTGATTATGAATGGATACAATTGTTTGGGGTATTTATTAAATACTTATAAATCATTTTAAATATTTGTATAATTATTTAATATTATCACATAAAATAAATAAGGTTCTCTCAAAGAGACCTATCTATGTGAGTAAAGATAGTGAAAGAGTGAGGTGTAAAGTTAGATCAGTTTGACCTATATTTGTCATTAAACCAGTATATATGTATGATTGGAGTTGAGATAAATATGTCTTATTATCATAAAAATTAATTATAATTTCAAATAAGTGTCCTTATAGGTGTAGGAAGTCATGTTCACCATGATTGACTCTTAAGGTAGTTTGATTATTCTAGGTGTGTTAGGTGAAGTGAAGGGTTTGAGACTCTATGACAAGAGTCATTATATATAATGAATATTTTGATGTTTTTTGAAACATAAATTACTTCTTAATTCTTGATATAATATATATATATATAAATATATATGAAATCCAAACTATCTTTTCAGATTGTGTGAGGATTGTGAGAGAGTGGCTTGAGAGATTGGTCTGTAAGACTAATGTTTGTATTTAGAGTTTGAGATATAACTATTGGATGATGATATATAGATCATAAAATATATATAAATGTGAATAATAAAAATATTTTAGGATTATATATATATCACATAATATATATTATATAAGAGCTATCAATGTGATAACACTATTTTGGTCAATCAAGTTGACCTATTGTTAAACTAGCAAAGACTGAAAATAGTAAGAAAAACTAATCAACGTGAGAATGTGTTTACAGATAAATTTTAGGTGATTATGAATGGATAAAATTATTTGGGGTATTTATTAAATACCTATACATCATGTTACCTTAATTTATAATTTTTTAATATGCTCACATACAAACAAGAAGTTGATCTTAAAGTGACATGTGTGTGTGAGTGAATTTAGTGAAAGAGTGAGGTTCAAATTTTGATCAGTTTGATCTATATTTGTCATTTTAAATCTATATATTTTTTATTTTATTTGAGATAAAATTTCTTAGGATAATAAAAATTAATTATAAGTTCAAGTACGTGTCCCTATAGGTGTAGGAAGTCATGTTCACCATGGTTGGCTCTTAAGGCAGTTTGGTTGTTCTAGGTGCACTAGTTGAAGTAAAGGGTTTGAGACTCTATGAAAAGAGTAATTGTATGTAATGAAAAAATTTATGATTTTTGATACCTTAACTTATTATTCATGATTGATATAATATGGAGAGATATATTTAAGTTGTTTAGAGATGAAATCCAAAATGGTTTGTCAGACTGTGTGAGGACTGTGAGAGAGGGGCTTGAGAGATTAGTTTGTAATACCAATTATTGTCACTAGAGTTTGAGATATAAATATTGGATGATGATATAGATACCATATAGGATCTATTTATATGCATAATATATCTTTTAAACACTCTTACAAGTGTTAAATATAAACTTATACAAGACTATGTTTTGGAGCAGAATGACCATTCTATGTAATCATCTTACAGAGGTGAGTTTGAGGTGTTTTTATCATAGTTTAAGAATATATTTAATATTATGATATTATATAATTTTTAAAGGTTCATTTAAATTTTTTTATGCATGATAATTTCTTTTATATTTGTTAATATTCAAATGTTATTGACTATACTTTGGCAGTGTTTGACCATTCTGAGTGGCCATGTTGCAATAGTTGGTTTGAGGCATGTGGTCCCATTTAGTGATGTCCAATATACATGTTGATTTTTTTGAGGTCACTAAAGATATAATAATTATATATTTTCATGTTTTTACTTGTAAAATTTTATTTTATTCTTCTATTTTATAAGATAGACTTTCTGACAATGAAAAGGACTAATGGAAACTAGGACTAATCACATGGTTTAAGGAGTGAGTTAGACTTATAGGTGTTGTAGACCCATGTAGATGTTATCAAGGGTATATTTTAGGCATATTTTAAGTGTTTCAAGAATTTTTAGAAACTCAATATGGTTTAATATTTCATAAGTGCAACATGTGCTTAAGACAGACCTAATTGCATTAGGTCTCTATTAGGCCTAATAGGGTTTTGGCCCTCATGGGGTATGATCGACCTATATAGTTCAAGGATTGAGTTAGACTTAATGGTGGTGTGTAACCATGTATATGTTATCAAGGGTATATTTTATGCATATTTAAGTGTTTTAATCATTTGTAGAGACTCAATATAGTTCAAGAGTTTATAAATGAAATGTGTGCATAAGATAGACCTAATTGCATTAGGTCTCTATTAGGCCTAACAGGTTTTTGGCCCTCAAGGGGTATTACCAACCTATATGGTGAGTGTTTATTATGTTAAATATTTTATATGACCCATTAAAAGTTTAAATAAAGTTTTTAAAGTATCTTGGTCAACCAAGATGGGTAAAATCAAGTGTTAGGTATAAAAGCAAGACCAAATTCACTTATTTGAGCTAGTTAGAGGAATGTGGAGATAAGCAAAGAAGATGAGATATTAAAATAGAAGTATTAGGTAATTAAGGACCATCATAAGAATATAGAAACCATTTTGAATATCTAACATATTTTTTTCAAGTAGATGACAAGGTCAATGGACTTAATGATCCTAGAAGAGGCATATTGAGCGAATAAGCCTAGAAGGCTATTTGAAAGGGATAGAAGGTTAAATTGAGATAAATGAGGTGAGATAACATTATTATATTCACCATAGGTGTTATCTAGGTATATGATGGTGATTTTATTGTAGTATAGAGAAGAGAGAGAACTAAAAAAGAGATCATCATGAGTTGAGAAAGCAATAAGGTGTCTTGAGGTGATCAAGCTTGTCTTGGCTGAGTTGGCGCTTAGTCAAGAGGGAGTTGGATATTCATTTTAGGTTATATATTTCATAATTTTACTTTAGGTGGATAGTTTTTTACCAAGTCACTTATGGGGTTAGAGCCTCCTTACCAGTTAGAGCTTACTAAAGGACTATTTGGGTTTGTGCCTGACTATTGAGGGGTCAGTGTTCCTTGTGGGGTTGGTGACTCACTAAATGTTATTTCATTGCTCATAAGATAGTTTTAAAAGTGATGTGATAGTGTTTTTTATCACCCATGAGGGTTTCCCACATAGATCTGGTGTTCATGTGTTGATGTCTTACTTCATTCTTATGTGATTTATCTTCTATGCACTACTATATATTTATGCTACTTTGAATGGTTAAAGAATGATGAATGAAATTGAATGAAATGTTTGTACAATAATTCACCCCCCCCCCCTCAATGGTTATGCTTCTAACATAGGGATATTTGGTCTTAAAACAAAACCAAACTAATTTTAAACATCTATAATAACATGATAAGGTTATAATCATCAAAGGAAGAGCCAAGAAATTAATGAATAAAGTATAAATGATAAGGAGGAAGGAAAAATAGGGGATATATGTGTCTATATTGGTGATGGTATATATGGTTGTAAAAGATGTTTCTGAATAATATATAAATAGATAAGATTTTATCATATTTATCATTGCAATCTCATACTTATAATTTTGTAAGTAATTATGTTTGATTGTTCTTCAATCTCACTTCACACTTTTATGTTATTCATTTTAAGTTGCAAAGATCTATAAATAGGTGTTTTAATGTCACATTAAATAAGGAAGATGTTTTATGTATTTTTTAAGATTGATCAAGTTTGAAAGGTAATTGTTAGAGTAAAATGAATTTTTAAAGGTCTTGAATATATAAAAATAAGGTTTTGACAGTCCATAAAACATGATATTTCTCCAAATGTTAACTCTTGGGTTACTTACAATCTAAAAATTCTAAGTAAATGTTTTGGCCCACTAAACTCATTATATCTCTTAAAATAACCACTAGAAATATAGATTTTTTTTAAGATCTGTGCCTAAGTATTTTGGTTATCTAGTTTCATTGGTTTTAGGTATTTCAAATCTATATAGGAGGAAATATTCAAGATCATGTTTTGGTCAATCTCAAATAGGGCTAAAATTATTGCCCTTTTAATATTTTCATGAGGTTTCAAGTCTTACAAAATTTTAGAACTTGTTTATATATATGTATGATTTGTGAATGAGTGTGTAAAGATAATTTTATGATCTCTAAAATCTTAATTATGTTTCAAATCCATTTAAAGATATAAATTAGGTCTAAACATAATATTTCAAGTCTCAATCCACTCATAGAATACCATGTAACTTTTTTGTTAAGTTATGTTATGCTTAGATATAAGAAGCCTATTGAATGTATGAAGAGTCTTAAGAATCATCATATGTCCACGCTTTAAGTCTAATACCTTATGAGTAAGTGACATACCTATGCACAGATTTTAGAGTCCTTGTTTAGTATATTTGTGAAAGAATCCACTTAGATAGAAGTAAGAAGTCATTTATTGGATTTAGATGAATTTATAGAGAATTCAAGAAAAGTATTATGGCATATAATGTCCAAGAGTTGAATAAAAAAATCATTAGAGGAAGGAAATATGTTTGAGATAAAGCTTAAGGACTGCATATGTTTTTTTATTAAAAAATCTTTAAAAGAGATATTGAAGTTTGTACCCATAATTAGTGGAAATTAATGGGAATACAAGAATTTTTATAAAGCATTAGTTATGTAAGATGGATTAAATAATACAATAAATGAAGAATACAAGTTTGTAGACCTACAAGTCAAGGACTAAAGACATTTTTGTGTCTAGCTACAAGAATCAAACTTAGATTCAAGAATACATCAATTTATTCTTTGGAAATGAACTAAAATAAGTCAAAGATATTTTTTAGGTAAACAATGTATTGATTGTGTTCGAAACAAATAAATAAGGTTACTAGTAATAGAAGGCTATACATTAATTGATAATTAAAGACAAACCTAGTCTGAAGAAAGACCCTAGTAAGAAATAAGACATAGATAATTATCAATGAAGAGTGGAAGGATTAAGACAAGAGGATTATAATAACTCTTATAAATACTCAAGTTGTTGAATAAGTACAAAAGATTAAACTAAGGATGCTTCTAGTGATATCACTGATAAGATATTCTAGTAGTAAATTATAGACCAATAGAGGTACAAATGGGGAACTATTAGACAACTAAAAGGCCTAAAGGGGACCTATAAAACCTAATTGGGTATCCATAAAAATATTTATTCTTACATCAAAACTCTAGGTATTTCTCCTCACACTATGGTGGTGTATGTGAAATAATTATGAAATTATATTTATCATTATTATCTTGGTGTGATTAATTTCTTTAGAAATAAATTATGACCTTGGAAGTGTATTTAGACTTAGATCAAGGATGATTGGGTTTTATGGACTCATAATTAGGAAGAATAGATGTTTTCCTCTCAATGTGTAGTTAGAGTAGATCTAGTAATTTGAAAAAGTGGTAGCCTCCTTTAAAAGGATATAAATTGAGTTTATATAGTGGTTTTTCTAAGAGTTACTCAAATTGGGATAAAAAAATGTTTGGGATAACACAATAGGGTGAATTTTAATATGAGTAACTAACTATTATTTAGTAGGAAGACAAAACTGGTAGATTTAAACACTACAAAAAAATGATATAGTCTTAAAAGAGTGACATTGTCTAAGGAGAAAAGATAGTTAAACTAGAAGTTTGGATCAGTATAATAGTAAGTTTAGGATACTTTTAATTAATAAGAGGATAATAATGTATCATAATTTCTTAGTGGTGAGGTTCATCCATATAGAAGTAGAGGAATGGTTATTTAAAATAATGGAATTGAACATGAGATAAGTGTGTATAAAAGGATGGTCATAAGTGAGTTTTTTTACCATTAAATTTTAATTTTAGTGACTACACCATGGTATTTTAATAATAATTAATTATTTATATATTTATTTTCATATATATAATCGCACATGCAATAGGGGTAAAGCAAAATTAAGAATTATACTATTCTATTTCAAGACATTCAAGTTCATACAATATTAAATGAGGTTATTATGTTGAGTTTTTTCTCATAATTATTAGATAATGATATGTTTATCATATATGAGATATCAAAAATGAGATAGAAACTTTATAACACTATTTTTTTTAATCAAGTTGACCTATCGCTAAACTAGCAAAGAGTGAAAATAGTGAGAGAAACTAGTCAAAGTGAGAATGTGTTTAGGGATGAGTTTCATGTGATTAGGAATGGATCAAATTATTTGGTTATTTATTAAATACCTATACCTTATTTTACCTTCATTTATAATTTTTTAATATCCTCACATACAAACAATAAGTTTCTCTCAAAGTGACATGTTTGGGTGAGTGAAGTCAATAATAGAGTGAGGTTCAAAGTTTGATCAATTTGATCTATATTTATCAATTAACCTCTATATATTTGTTATTTTATTTGAGATAAATATGTATTATGATCATAAAAATTAATTATAATTTCAATTAAGTGTCCCTACAAGTCTAATAAGTCATGTTCACCATGACTGGCTCTTAAGGCAATTTGACTATTCCAAGTGTGCTAGGTGAAGTGAATAGTTTGAGACACTACGATAAGATTCATTATATATAATGAAAATTTTGATGATTTTTTATACCTTAATTTATTATTAATTATTTATATAATATGTAAATATATATTCAATTTGTTTAGAGATGAAATCCAAAATGGCTTGTCAGACTATGTGAGGACTATGAGAGAGTAGCTTGAGAGATTAGTTTGTAATACTAATTATTGTCACTAAAGTTTGAGATATAATTATTTTAGTATGATATATATACCATATAGGAGATATTTATTTTCATAATATATCTTATAAAAACTCTTACAAGTGTTAAATATAAACTTATACATGACTATGTTTTAGAGTAGAATGACCATTCTCTGTAATCATCATATAGAGGTGGGTTTGAGGTTTTATTCTCATAGTTTAATAATATATTGAATATTATGATCTTCTAAGAGTATAAAATTTTAATTTTAATTTTAATTTTTTCATGATAATTTATTGTATATTTTTTAAGAATCAAATGTTGTTGACTATACTTTGACAGTGTTTGACCATTCTGAGTGGTCATGTTGCAAGAGTTGGTTTGAGGCTTATTGGCTTATTTAGTGATGTAAAATGGAAATTTTAATTTTTTTTAGGTCATTAAAGAGATATTAATGGTTTTTTTTTATATTTATAATTGGAAAAGTTGATTTTATGCTTTTATTTTATATGATAGACTTTCAAATAGTGAAAAAGACTAATGGCAACTAGGCATAATAACATGGTTCAAGGAGTGAGTTAGACTTACTAGAAGTGTGTACCCATGTATATGTTATCAAGGTTATATTTTAGTAATATGTGAAATTTCTTAATCATTAGTAGATAATCAATATGGTCTAAGAGTTCATAAGTACAATGTGTGCTTAAGACAGACCTAATTGCATTAGGTCTCTATTAGGCCTAATGGGGTTTTGGCCCTCAAGGGATATGACCGACCTATATGGTGAGTTTTTATTGTTTTAAACATTTTTTATGTCTCATTAAAATTTTAAATAAATTATTTAAATTATATTTTTCAACCAAGATGGGTAAGATAAGTGTTTGGTATAAAAGCAAGGCCTAATTCACTTATTTGAGCTAGTTAGAGGAATGTGGAGACAAGCGAAGAAGAGATATTAAAATATAATTATTAGGTCATTGAGGACCATTATAATAATATAGAAACCATGTTGAATATCTAACATATTTTTTTTTAGTGGATGACAAAGTCAATGGACCTACCAATCCTAGAATAGGCTTATTGAGTGAGTAAGCCTAAAAGGCTATTTGAAAGGGATAAAAGGTTAAAGTGAGTTTAATGAGGTGAGATACCATTAGTATATTAATCATAAATATTTTATAGTTATATTACATTTATTTTATTATATGATAGATAAGAGATAGATCTGAAGAAGAGATCACCATTATTTGATAGAGCAATAAGGTGTCTTGAGGTGATCAAGCTTGTCTTAGCTAAGTTAGTGCTTGGTCAAGAGGGATTTGAATCTACCTTGTATGTTATATCTTAAAAAAAATTAATTTAAGTGGATATATTGATACCAATTAATTTATGGGGTTGTATCCTCCTTACAAGTTAGAGCTTGCTAAAGGACTATTTGGGTTTATGTCTGACTAGTGAGGGGTTAGTACTCCTTGTGAGGTTGGTGCCTCACTAAATGTTATTTAATTGCTTATAGGATATTATTAAAAGTGGTGTGATAATGTATTTTAACCCCCATTAGGGTTTCCACATAGAACTAGTGTTCATGTGTTGATGTCTTACTTCATTCTTATGTGATTGCTCTTTTATGCATTGTTATATCTCTATGCTAGTTTGAATGGTTAAAGAATGATGAATGGAATTGAATGAAACTAAATGAAATGCTTACACATTGATTCACCCCCATCATTGTTTTTTCTTCTAATAGATGGAAATTTAGTCTTGAAATAAAACCAAAATACGTTTAAATATCTATAAGAGATCAATTTCTTCTTTGGAAATAAACTAAAGTAAGTCAAAGAGATCTTTAAGGTAAACAAGGTATTGATTATGTTCAAAACAAATAAATAAGGTTACCAGTACAAGAGGGATATAAGTTAGTTGACAATCAGAGTTAAACCTAGTCTAAACAAACACCCTAGTAAAAAAAGACATAGATAATTATCAGTAAAGATTGGAAGGATTAAGGAAAGAGGAGTAAAATAGCTTTGATAAAGAATATGGTTGTTGAATAAGTTCAAAAGATTTAACTTAGAATGCCACTAGTGATATCAAAGATAAGATATTCTAGTAGTAAATTATAGACCAATAGAGGTACAAAAGGGGAACTATTATATAGATAAAAGGCTTAAAGGAGACCTAGAAAACCTAATTGGGTAGACATAGAAATATTTATTCTTACATCAAAACTCTAAGCAGTTCTCTCCATACTATGGTGGTGTATGTGAAATAATTATGTAATTATATTTCTTGGTACCATCCTGGTGTGATCAAATTCTTCATTAATAACTTGTGACCTTGAAAGTGTATTTAGACTTAGATCAAGGCTACTTGGGTTATATGGACTTAGAATTGGGAATAATAGATGCTTTCCTCTCAATATGCAGTTAGAATAGATCTAGTAATTTGAAAAAGTGGTAGCCTCCTTTAAAATGATATAAATTGAGTTCATATAGTGGTGTTTCTAAGAGTTCCTAAAATTAGGCTATAAAAATGTATGTGATGATATAATATGATGAATTTTAATTTTAGTAACTAACTATTATTTGGTAGGAGGACAAAACTGGTGGATTTAGACACTACCAAAAACTGAGATAGTCTTGAAAGAGTGACATTGTCTAAAGAGCAAAGATAGTTAAACTGGAAGTTTGGATCATTCTAATAGTAAGTTTAGGATATTGTAATGAATAAGAGTAACATCATGTATCATATTGACTTAAGGGTGAGGTTCATCCATATAGAAGTAGAGGAATGGTATTTTAAAACCATGGAACTGAACATGAGATAAGTGTGTATAAAAGGATGGTCATAAGTGCATTGGTTTACCATAAAATGTTAATTTTAGTGACTACACCATGTTATTGTAAGAATAGTTAATTAATTTTCTATCGATGTACATATATATAATCACATATGTAATAAGGGTAAAGTATAACTAAGAATTACACTATTGTATTACAGGGCATTTAAGTTCATATAATATTAAATGAGGTTATTGTGTTGGGTTTTTTCTCTTAAGTATTTACCAAGTGAAATATTGTGTACTATATAACATTATTTGGTTACAATTTATCCTCTTAAAGTTTTATTTAAAATATTGTGTTAGTGTTCTTCTCTTATATTGGTGTATAGGTTATAGGTACCACATGTTCTACTTATTTGGCCAAAAAGTAGATTTTTTACCCTAGTGCATAGGTCAATAGTGATCCACACTATGGAGGCCCATGATAAGGTGCATGGAGGAAAATTTTAAATTAGAGATAATGTGTATGTTTATGAAAATTTAATGCACATGGAATATTCATAAATAAAAAACAACACACATTTAATGGACTGGAATTCTTATACTTGCATGAATACAACTTATATTCATTAAGAAAAAATAGGTAATTGTATAATGAGTTACAATGCATGTATGATAGAGTAAATATATGGATCATGGTATCTATAATTATGAATTTTTGTGATATAAACCCTTTTTTGGATTAATATGTTATATCTTTATATAAAAATAGTACACAAATAGTTACAATCATTATCAATTACAGTCATGCCCAGAATTTGCATGACTGAATTTGTACCAAAAAATTGACCAATTTTTATTTTCTGATATTGTAAAACAAACATTATGCATACTCTAATTACCAACATTTATCCAAATATGTGTCACAAGACACACAAAGTATCCAATAACTTTGTGTCTCCAAATGGCATGGAGGTAATGTGAAATTTTACACACAGTCATTACATGACCATATAGTTTCAACTTGCTCTAATTGGCCTATAATCTCTCATGCCAGCCTATATATCTCTAAGTGGTCCTATTGATCACCACATCCCTAAGGTCTAGAAAGGACACTTGCCTAAATATATGTGGGTTCAAGCATCCACTAGCTAGAAGGAGGCATCCAAACTCATAATGATGTTCAAAGAGATTCTTGAGTGATTCTAGCCAATCATGGCTTAATTAAACTTATGTCAAAAAAAGTAAAAAAAATTGTTGACTTGGCTGAGAGTAAATTGTTTAAAATAATATCATTTAGTCCCCATATGACCTAAAAAGGTGTCTTAAATATATAGTTTAAGCCCCCTAAAAATGGATCAAGCTATCTCCACTATTGGATCAAGTCAACCTTGACCATCAGATCTAGTCAAAGGAAATGATGTCCTAAATATCTTTGTGGAGAACATAAGGTATTCAATTTATCCAGTGTATAAAACTTATATTTTTTAAATGAGGGATGAAGTGTTGGAGGATGAATTTTCCAAAGGCATCCCTCCTCTCCTTCCTCAACCCTGGGTAACTGTAATTAATGGAGTCTTGAGTATTTTGGCCAAAAATAATTATTTCATTTAAAAAATTATATAACATTATAAATATGTGTTTGTTCATATTTTAGGTGCCTAGTTCAATGAAAATTTTCCATGAGGTCTCACTCTAATGGTTTCCAAACATGTCTCAAGAGATTCAATTCCAACACAACCATGAATGGTTGTTAATATGGTTAAGGTGAAATTTTTTTAAAAAAATAGGATTTAAAAATTTTCTCAAATGGTAGAGGTTTAAAAATAAGAGGAGTCCCCTTTTGGGGTCAACCCATTTTGGGCCTCCAAGATCTTGCAATTTCAAACCAGTCTAAAAACACCTCCCTATAACAAAAGCTTCAAAAATCAACACCCATGAAATTCCAAGTCATGAAACCTCTTACATGTGTAAGAGTATTAAAATTAAGGGGAGTGGTGGGTGGGGTCCCTTTTGGGTTCCCCTTCCTCTAAGTACCCAAGTCTCCATAACTGCTAGAATAAAACTAGTTTATCTCTATGAAAAAAGGTCTAAAAGCACCTCTTTGAGAAAGAGGTCATATATATATATATATATATATATATATATATATATATATATATATATATATATATATATATATATATATATATATATATATATATATATATATACACATATTTTCAAGCAGAAGAGGAAAAAAATTGTGGGGGGGGGCTTTTGGGTCACCTCACCTATAGGTCACTAGGTAAATGAAATTAACTTCACAAAAGAGTTTGTCTTAGTTATAAGAGTTTTGGTTTTGATAAAGTTTAATTAGAGGTTTGAAACTTCATAAAATATATGGTTTAATTTTTTATATATTAATATTTAATAAAGTTAATTATTATAATTAATAATAAATGACTAGTTGGTAAAGTGATATTAACACATCTTATTTAAAATTGTTAGTGATTTTATATTTTCAAACCATGTAGTAAATGGGGTGTCAATCAACCTTGGTTGACCACTCCACCCACTTAAAAATCCTCTATGTAGGTGATATGCATATGAGACTTGAAAATCCATGTTATAAAATTATGCCATACCCCTTAGGAATTTTCCCTTTGTCACATGGTCACATGGGTAACTGCCAACTAAATTATGGCTACCCTATAAAAAGGGTGAAATGCCCTTCCCAAGGGCCTATGTTATTTATACAAATGCCTTACAGAGGAATAAGTTTCAAAAAATCATATTAGGAGACCCATAAAATTAAAAATTACAAAACAAATTACATTAGGTCCTAAAATTTGTGAATTTTAACATTAAAATATCTAAGGCACTTCAATGCCTCATTTTACATGCATAAACATTTTATGAAGTTGGGGGTAATTTATAAAGGAGTTATAAGGATTTTTAGTGGTGAAACTTAGAAACTTCATATAAATTCAACCATGCATCCTTAAAATATATTGTAATTTGAATTAATTTCATAATTAACCTTATTTTACAATAAAATACAATATTAGAAAATTTGGAATTTGCATAAACTTATAAACATACTTCTATCCCTTCTTGGGTGTAGAAAAATATTTACATTACAAAATATTCAGAAAGAGAATCATTATTTCATAATAACTTCAAAAATAAAGAGAATAATATATTCCAAAAAATGTTAAAAAAAATGTTTTCAACATGATAACTCATTACATTACATTTTTTTTGTTTAACCATTATTTTATGATAATGATAGCATATGAGTCTTTATTCATTACATCTAAAATCAATTTTATTTATATTTTACATAAATTATAGTAAATCATACAATATGTGGCATAGAATTCAACTAATATTTCATTTGTTTATTTTCTTCATTTATAAAACAAATCCCAAAAACTTAAGAAAGATTTCCATACAAGATCCAAGTTTTTGCAAGCCTAAGCCAATGAGTGCCTCACCTCTCATCCTTTTTCCATCATTATTTGGTTGTCCTAGGCACCCCCAATCCTAATACTCCCATCTTTGAACATGGGTGACACAAAGGTTATAAATTTTAATGGTAATAGTACAAGTGGTTAATTTATAACTAGGCATCACACTTCTACCAGGAGGACTATAAGTCACCACTACACTCCCTTAAAATTAGACTTCCAATCTCATGAAAGAACAACAAAAATATTTAAAATACTAATACTCTTACAAGTAACAATTCTCAAATAACCACAGAAACCCTAACATAACAAGTCCCATACTCACCCATTGTAGATGGTAATTTATACTCTCTACATATGGAGGTGGGAGAATGAAAAAATTGGAGACATTTTTTTTCCCAAACCCTTCCCCATTTCAATGGGATAAATTTATAACACAAGTACTTTTCCCTTTCCTAAACCTTGAGATGAGGAAAAATTATGGGAGAACTTGGAACTTTATTCCTTTAACCAACCATATGTATCAATGTATACATATTGAAATCAATTCAATCCCAATTAGGAAACATAACTTCACCACTTTAATTCAATAAAAAATATATAAAAAAAGACAAAAATCTTAGGAGGGATGTTACATCTCCTAACCTAAATGGAAATTAAAACCACATAGTTGTTAGGGTGTGGAGCTAAAAGCTTCAACTGTTTGCACACACATGAAGAGGATGCTGAAGAACCAGAGGAACCAGCATCGGCAGCATGACCAACGTTAGTCATAGACAGTGGAGAAGGAAACCAGCGACGGCAAAGAGTCGGTCGACGTCGGCAGCACCAGACAAGCAGGGACCGGCGTCAGTTGCCTGTGCGGTCTAGAACTGTTCGTTGCACGAATAGTTAGTTAGTTGAACCGAGTGTTTGCATGTTAAGGGGCTAATTTAAGTCGCGAGCTGTGTGTCTAATTTTATTAGTTAGATTTCTATTTTTGTAAAAATGGGATTCTATTTAAAGACCCATGAGGCATGTATTGTAATTATTAGATTGATCAAGTAAGAGCATTGAAGCAAGCAAGGTCAAGGAGATCTACATGTGTAAGGTTAAGGAGATCAGCTGAAACATTCAAGGAGGGATAGCAACTTAGGTTGTAGAGTTGGTTTTGTGTTGAGCAAGAGAGAGAGGGAAGAAGGTCTTTAGGTGTGGCAAGCCTTTGAGGTGGAGGGAGAAGTGGCATCTTCCTTATTGTATTTTATTCTAGTAATATTTAATACAAGAGTTTTTATTGTCTCTCAAATTCTTTGCTGTCTCATGTTTCTAGTTAATCATTCTAGTATATTTCTGTGTTTAATTGCTTATAAACAAGTAATCAATTGTGCTTCCATTGGATAAGGGGTCTCCTAACAGTTGGTATCAGAGCTACGGTTTGCAGGAAGCAGGTTATTTTTGATTACAAGTCATTCACAAGGTTTTCTGATTGAGTGGGAGTTCAGCAATGGCAGAAGAAAGTAAGCTATGAATGGAGAAGTTTAACGGCAAGAATTATCAACACTGGAGGATGCAGATTGAGGACTATCTGTATCAGAAGGATCTATACTTAACGTTGGGTGGGGTTGCATGCAAACCCATAGATATGAAGGATGAAGAATGGAACATTCTTGATTGGAAGGCTCTCAGTTCCATAAGGTTGAGCCTTGCATCGTCTGTGATTTCTAGCTTATCATAGTGCAAGACAATGGAAGAGTTGATAAAGTCCTTGGCAAATTTATACGAAAAGCCCTCGGCTTCTAATAAGGTATACCTTATGAAGCAGCTATTTACTTTGTAAATGCAGGAAGGTGGATTGGTACATACTCATCTCAATGATTTCCATAGTTTGGTAAACCAATTAGCTTCAGTCAATATTGTTTTTGATGATGAGGTAAAGGCTCTCTTGATTTTATGTTCTTTGCCTGAAAGTTGGGATGGTATGGTTATGGCAGTAACTCTGCATCTACTTCTAAAATATTAAAAGTTGATGATGTTGTGAGTGTGATCTTGAATGAGGAAATACGTAGGAGAAGCACAGGTGAATCATCAGGGAATGCTCTAAGTGCAGAAAGCAGGGGAAAGCAAAAGGAGAAGATTGAGCAAGGGAAATCAAGGTCGGGAAGGAGATCTGAGTCCAAAGGTATTACCTACTGGTTTTGTGGAAAGAAAGGACATACAAAGAAGGAGTGTTGGTTGAGAGATAAAGAGAATCAACATGCAGGTATTGAAGAAGCAAAGGATGCAAATATTGTGGTACAGGATGCTCTCATACTTTCTTTGGATAGTCAGGTAGGATCATGGATTTTAGATTTTGATTCATCTTTTCATGCATCCCCAAACAGAGATTTGTTTCATGAGTATGAACAAGGAGACTTTGGAGTGATCTATTTAGGGGATGGTACGCCTTGTCAGATAGTTGGCAAAGGGAAAGTGCAGCTGAGATTGCAGATTGACAACACATGGGTGTTGAAGGAGGTCATGCATGTTCTAATTCTAAAGCAGATTTTGATTTCTATAGGAAGTTTGGGTGATGAGGGATGCACAATAACCCTCACAACAGACTCTTGGAAGGTTACCAAGGGAGCACTTGTTCTAGCAAGAGGTAAGAAATTAGGTACTCTTTATCTATCTACTTGTATTACTGATTCTACTTCTGGTGTAGATTCGAAGATGTGGTCTAATAGGCTAGGTCACATAAATAAGAAGGGAATGGAAGTTCTTGACTCGAAAGGTATGTGTTCAAATTTAGAAGGCATAGATAGAGTTCATTGCAGGAAAAGGAAATTTGAGGCTTTTGACAAGAACAGGGAAGTCTTGGTGTTTTTAGAGGAGATGAAGGCCAGAGAATAGTTACAAGCACTGAATAAATTTGAGCAGGGAAACATGGATAGAGATTTGATCCAAGATGAGCTCACGGATGAAGAATTCATCACTCACAGGAACACATAGGCATTGATGTTGGTCACTTGGAACCGACGTCGATCAGTCAGACACCGACATCGATCATGTGCAGACTAGCAGGGTCGATAGGTCAGGCAAGAGAAGTCCGACGTCGGTCATCAGGACTGACGTCGGCAGGGGGGATACCGGTGTCATCCAGGGGTAACGACGTCGGCAGTCAGGGTCAGTGCAGGGAACCGACATCGGTCGGGAGCAGACTGGGAGATGGCTGAGATCAGTCACTGGAACAGATGATGGGTGGACAGTTAGCTGTCAAGGAGTCTCAAACACCCATACAGAGGTCAAAAAAGGTATGTGAACCTCATATTCATTGTTCACCTTCTTTATATTGCTTATTGATAGTCAAGAACTAGGAGGACAAAAGAAGCAATGCAGGTAGAATCTAGAAATAGTGGGAGCTTGAAATAGATGAGGAGTGTGAGTCCTTGGAGTAGAGCCAAATATGTATTTGTTGGTAGAGTTGTCAGCTGGATAGAGGGATGAATTCCCGTTTTAGAGAAGAGAGTGGATGGACATCTGAGAAAGAAGGCTATGGTATATGGTCTTGATTAGGCTGCGGACAATGGAGGTTTGACCATTGTATTTTATCTTTACCAGGTTGGATAATATTAGCTACATTATCCTGTTACTGTATTGTGTTACTTTTTGCAGGGTTTCATATACAGGGAGTTTTTTTAGCTAAGGGTAGAGTTGGTTCAGAAGTATGTCATGAAGAATTTGGGAGTAGCAAAATTCTTGTGGCATAAGTGACAACTATAGCATCATAGGTTTGCGTGGTGGTTGGTCTTCAAGGGTGACTTTGAAGAGGGATACAGAGCCAAAGGAACAAAATAGATGGTGTACAGGTACAGGTACAGTAGCAACTATTTATCTCCAAGTGGGAGATTGTTAGGGTGTGTAGTTAAAAGCTTCAACTATTTGCACACACATGAAGAGGATGCTGAAGAACCAGAGGAACCGGCGTCGGCAGCATGACCGACGTTGGTCATAGATAGTGGAGAAGGAAACTGGCGACAGTAGAGAGTCGGCCGACATCGGCAGCACCAAACAAGCAGGGACCGGCGTCGGTCACCTATGCGGTCTAGAACTGTTCGTTGCACGAACAGTTAGTTAGTTGAACTGAGTGTTTGCATGTTAAGGGGCTAATTTAAGTCACGAGCTATGTGTCTAATTTTAGTAGTTATATTTCTATTTTTGTAACCATGGGATTCTATTTAAAGACCCATGAGGCATGTATTGTAATTATCAGATTGATCAAGTAAGAGCATTGAAGCAAGCAAGGTCAAGGAGATCTATAGGTGTAAGGTCAAGGAGATCAGCTAAAGCATTCAAGGAGGGATAGCAACTCAGGTTGTAGAGTTGGTTTTGTGTTGAGCAAGAGAGAGAGGGAAGAAGTTCTTGAGGTGTGGCAAGCCTTTGAGGTGGAGGGAGAAGTGGCATATTCCTTATTGTATTTTCTTCTAGTAATATTTAATACAAGAGTGTGTATTGTCTCTCAAATTCTTTGTTGTCTCATGTTTCTAGTTAATCATTCTGGTATATTTCTGTGTTTAATTGCTTATAAACAAGTAATCAATTGTGCTTCCATTGGATAAGGGGTCTCCTAACAATAGTAACCATTGGCACAAACCATGGAAAAACAAGAAAAAATAGGGTAAGCCTAATGGCTGTCACCTCTTTAAAACTACACTTAAGAGTAGGGAGAAAGATAATTATAACATAATTACATTGCAATTAAATGGACAAGGGATATGTCTCTACCTCTTGGTTTCATTCAATAACATAACCTATAAGCATTGGACATTAGTTATCCTCCTCTCTAAGTTCCTCTTCTTATTTATATAGCCCTCCTCCAATACCAATTTAAAAATGAGTCAAATATTCCCAAAAGAGTGGCTTCATTCTCAATTATAGATAAATTCCAAAATAACTTTATCAATGGGAAGGTGACACATGTTCCTTCTTATACAGGTTTACCTCCCATAAAATTCAAAAAATGCATTAACTCCTCTAACAAGCCCATGTGGATAAGCAAGTAAATTCCAACCCTCTTCAATGATCCCACTATCTCATCTGTAAATGGGCATATAGGTTTCCCCAAAAGTCTTCTTTGGATCCTATAAATATTCTCCAACATCCATATTGGTAAAAGGACACAAAATTAAACAAAAATTATTTTTAAATCCCTTTATGTCACCCTCAAAAGTTGGCTTATCCACCCCATTTGAGTTTTTCAAGTGCTAACACAAGTTAGTTATCGTTTCAATCTTTAGATCTTCTAGATTGATATTAAAAATATCAAAGGTATGGGTAAAGAGGGAAAGAATATTACTATGGAGTGTGAATAATGATAAGAGGACTAAACTCAAACTAGGTTAGACAATAAAACAAAGGTTAGGCTATAATATAAGGGTGGTGTATTAAGAGTCTCTAATCTACTAAAATAAATGGTGTACCCATGTTTACCATAGTCCTAGTTCCCTTACTTGGTCTCCCCTATTTCCTACACATCATTTCACACATAAAATTGTCTACCCTAGTTACACAAATATATTTAATTTAAACATATCACGTGATCTACACAAATTCATACATATACCATATAAATCACAACATTTCAATAAACACATGAGGTAATCTCTACATGCTAACATCATATACTCATAATCCCAAATTTTGTGATAAGAAATATTAGCTATAGTAATATAATATGTGGTATGCATATCCATGATTAAATGAAATCATCCATAACTAATAATTGAAAGGTAAATACACAATAAAAATTATTCAAAACATAAGATCCCTTGTCTCATTCTAAAAATGACAATAACATATCATGCCACTATAACCTAAGGAACATGTCCTAACATTAAATATGTATGATAGAAATAAGGTCCACCAAAATTAGTACTATGAAAATTGGGGTCTCATATCCTAATTCCCTTATGTATATTTCCCATTAATATAAATTATATTATTGTTTGAAAGGCAAGGATGAGTAGATATTCATCATCATACAAGTTCAAAAATGACAAGTCAACTACCAAATTGACCTTTTTGTGGAATACATAAGACATCTCATAATGGTCAATAGGGTGAGTCACACAAAACATATGTATAAAGGAATTTGAAATTGCCTAAAATGTAAAAAGGGTAACCTAATATTGATTAAAGGAAAAATATTTGCATGAGTGGTGTTACACTTATAAAGAAGACAATTATAAGTCATTCATCTTCCTTATTGGGCGACAGATGATCTTCCAGGTATGTGGTGACTAACTGACCAACTAAATAACTAATGGATGCCAAGTTGGGAAGTTTCAATTGAAAATCCACATAATCTAATTTGTTTAATATATGGATATGTTCAATTCAAGTAGGTGTTAGCAAGGTGCATGTATTTGAGCTATTAATGCATAGTGTAGTATGCAAGTCTATGATCTAGTGTGATATGTGTTCATAAATCTACAATCAAGCATGAAACTGGTGGGTAGGAGTTAGATAAATATCAATGTGTATAATTTCATATGAGTGTGTATAAATTTAGAGTGTGTTTTAGGAAGGCAAAATAAATATTTACATTGTACATGAGTTATGCATGAATCATTCACCCTTTCTTAAAGAAGAATGGTCTCCATTACATCTATGTGTAGTTATGGGAACTACGCATGAAGTTACTATGAGTTTTACCACTTAGTTTTATTAATATACTTTCTAATTTTGACCAATATAAAAATTAAATGTATACCATGGTGGGTTTGTGTCTCTATCACTTAGATAATTTGATCCTTCTCTACATGACACAAGTGCTTCAAATCAAGATTAGAAGGATGTTGTGTCACTACTATCTTAAGAAGTGGATAAATTTAATGTTGGAAGACCTCCATGTTGAATAATGGGTGCATTCCCAAATATGGAGGTAGAATAATAATGAATTATTTCTCACCAATTGGGTTTATAATGGTGTAATAACCCTAGAACAAAGGCTTGATCTTCTTTTGTGGACATTTGAAGGACTCTTTTTGAAGGTGAAACTATAAATTATTGCCAGCATAGAATGCATGAGGTGTGTGATGTGTGTCATGGTGATTATTTTACTTTGATTATGTGTGATAAAGGATCTACCAAAAATTATAATTAATATATTATATGTGGTGAAAAAACTTATTGGCTTTGTCCACTTCTCACTTATTTGTTCATGACTTAGTTCCATCTGATGTAAAGTAATGAATTTATAGAAGTGTTATAGAGTAGAATCCAATACATGTTTGGAATGGACTATTCCCCCTAGATATGTGAATCACTCTATTATAGGCATGTTGAATGTAGAAAATGTTTTCATCCAAAGTGATATCATGTGGTTGTTTTTAAATTCATAGTAGATGAGCAAGTGTACATTTGACCACTTCTAATTTTCCATCAATTTATGGATGAAATGTTGTTGATTGGTCTAAATTTATTCCCATAAATTTCCATAATGCTTTTCATAAATGACTCAAAAAGAACATATATTGATTAGATATGATGGATGTTGGGATTTCAAAATGAACCCAAACATGGTCAAATAAGACTTTCATAGTTCCATCTGTATAAATTTATTTCTTACAAGTGATCATGATAGCCTTTTTATAAACATATCCCCTATGGTGAACATAACATCATGTTGGCATTTTTTATCAAGTAACCCAATCATGAAATCCATGCCGATAAATTATCATATCCTAGATAGAACCAACAAAAGTGTGTAAAGTCCTAGATTCATGTTTTTGGGCTTGGTAATGTAATAAGGAATGCAATACTTGATGTGTCATTCCATGTCTTTATACATGTGTGGCTAGTAGAAGTGTGAATGTAATACAATTAAATTCTTTGTCATGTTAAAGTGTCATAATATCTTTTCATAATGCTCTTCCCAGATGAGTCATTGGTGATATGTGCCACTAAGAACATGGAGGTGGTGAATATTATAGAAAATATAGTTAAACAAGTATAACTCTCAAACTTATCTACCTTACACAAGGTCGGCATAAGTGTTTGTAAAGTCTTGTTTAGATGAGTAGAGGTATACCTAGTCTTGAAAGTTATGTCCATGTAATTCTATCACTTGTAGATACTCCTTTTTGGATACTTTTATTTCTAAATGGACATTAGATCAACTTCTTTTAAATAATGCAAGTTAATCATAAAATCACTAGAATGTTTGACTCATCAATACACATCATGTGCATCTTCTAATCCATATCACTGTATCCCTAACTAGGGAAATGTATTGTACACAATCATCATCTTCATCTAATTCATCTTTATTCAAGTTGAAACCTAGAAAATTGATCTTTCAAACCATGTGTGAGGGATAACTTCTCAAAATTTAGAAATGGTAATTAACTTGATCATGATTTCTTAATTAGTTAAACCCAATTAAATGCATAGGTAAAAAAACCCATGGCTAATTAATTTTTTAAATTTTATTTTTATAAATTCATAAATCTGGATTGATGACATAACATAAATATCTAAAATTATGACATCATCTTTTTTGAGTTGTCAAGCACTCACAAAATATTAAAAATATATCTAGATTTGTGAACCATGCCTATTAATTAGAGATATTAATGGTTTGACCCATTCCAAACCTAATCACAATTAAATCTAACCTAATTACACTTTGGTTAGAGTTAGTTTAGAAGGCTATAAATACAAGGCCTCACCCATTGATCCATAAGCTTATTTTGTATAATGTTATTATGTTAAAATACTAATCCAATCCAAATCTAAATATAGTCCCAACATCATCAAGGTGATAAGGAGAGGTGGTGTAAGAAGATCCATTGACAAATAATTCTTGATCACACAACCAATAACATCGATTCATTTCTTACATACAACTCTTGCTCTAATGGAAGGTAAAATTCTTTGTTTTATCTTCATTTGGTAGTTACTTGTATTGTTCACTTATTATTTGAGTGTTTAGGCTAGAGGTGTAAGTTTCATTAGTGTGTTTTTTATTGATTTTAATCATAATAAAACCATAAAAATAACCCCTCTTGTATTCCTACTAATCACATAGTGACATGCCTAGTGGGACACTCTTCATGAGTCACATGTCACAAATCTTCTTATTAGTCTCTTAATTATTTTTTGCTAAAAAAAATCCCATAAAGTCATTATAACATTTTATATATTAATGATCCTTATTCAGACTAATGATACTTTTAAAGCAATATTGTTTTGATTATATTTTCATATATATTATAGTTAGTGGATACATGATCAACATTTACCATCATAAGGGGAAATAAGAGGTTTTCATTGTTACATCTAAGATGACATATGATTACCCCTTAAGAGGAGGAAATTGTCACATCAATAAAATATAGATCAATAAAATCTTGTGGTAGTTGCTTAGTTAGCCCACGTGGTTGTTTCAAATCCTGGTGGTGCATTTCCCAATTGACAGTATGCACAAGATTTATTACATCTATAATTATTACTTGATTAGAGAGAGTGATTTGAAGGATGAGCATGTGTTTTTTAGTAGCCTCAAGATTTGGTTCAATGATGATAGATAGATCATCATTTCTATATAATTCTTCATTAAGCTACATTATCCCTAGGTGTCAAGCTTTACTTTATGTGATCTTTTCCTCAAACTTTTGAAGAATTAAACTATGGGTGGAGATAAAGTCTGAACCAAACGCTTGTCCTATTTATAATTTTAGTTTGACACCATGTTGTGGAATATTTGTTGTAAGGGTGGCATCAGTCCACTCTTGAAATACTTTAATGACTTTGAATAAAACCTATCAATCTATTTTCTTATGTCTTGGGATGATGACCATAAGGTTTAGGTTAGTATAATTAAATTTTAAGTGAGTGAAGTAACTATATCTAAGGCTACAGGTCTGAGATGTGAAGGTAAAAGGATGAAGAAACAAACTACATTTTAGAACCCTAAAGGCATGAAGAGATTTTTTAGAGAGGGTGAGTTGTCAGTTTTCTTGTAGGGTTGTTTCAATAGGGAGAGCCTCATCAACCCCTGAGACAAATTTTGCTTTATTATCATGAAATACATCACCTTAGAGGGTAGGTTTAAGTGTTACTATCATTATCATTTTACTTTATTGAATCATTTTCATCATAAGGTGCTAGTTAATATCCCATTCTATCTCTTGTCATATCTAGAGTCTTCCATGAAGATTGCTAAGAATTTGTATGAGACTAACCATACTATTTTAGTTGTCCCATTGTACCAAGGCCTAATTTTTTTCCTTTACCATTTCCACCTAGCCCTCTAGCCACCTAATCCCATAAAAGCCTACCTGGTTAAAGAAGCTAATGATAATGAATTAGAAGATAACATCCCCTTGAATATTAAATATGGAAACCTGGTAAGAATAAGGCCACCAAACCTTTTTTGAAAGTTTCCCTGGGCCATACTAGGGCTTCCCATATCCTTAAGGCTCTACTTTTTTATTTTCCTATTTCTTACCCCCATAAGAAGAAAGGCTCTAAGTCCTAAAAAAAACCCTTCTCCATAGGGTCCTTTTATTTTAGCCCCTTTGGGTGATGTGATTGGGTCCCCTGGCCAATCACAAAAGGGGGAAGCTAAGGGTTTGTGTAATTTTAATAATATCCCCTCCCTCTCAGGTGATAAAAAGATGAAAGGAAATATTGGTGAAAACTCTACACCTAAGAAGTTAGGAAAGAAGAAAGCCAACAATTCCTATGGTGTTGAGAAGCCAGCAAAGATAGTTATGTATAAGTGACACTTTAAGATTTAGGAGAAATGGGATGAAGTTGTTGAGAAGGATAAGGGTAAATATTTCTAGGGGAGTAATACAAGGAGACTGAGCATTCATAGGTCAAATTGATTGGATGGTGGCAAAACCCCAGTGCTAAAGATCATAGACTATTCTTTAGCCTCTAATTTTGAGGATGAGGTGGAGATCAAGGAGATAAAATTGAATCCTAATCAACCAGTGGAATAGGAGGGCACCATCTTGTTTGAGGAGTTAAATAACTCCTTTTACAACACTAAAGAGGACACTGAGATCTTGGAAACCCTTAGGAAAGAAGTTACTAGTGAAAGGAATTGTGATAATTATATTCAATTCAGGAAAGACTTAGATGATGTAAAGAGTGAGTTTTTTTCTATGGAGAATACATAAGGCATTTAATACCATGTGATCTAAAATGATTCACTGGGATGCTACTTCACTAGATATCCTGTAGTATGCTTAGAATGAGAAGGTGGACAAGAATGGCAAGTCTGCTAGTAAGGAGGAACTCTCGGGTTTCCTCATGGAGGATTGGAATACTCTGATCAAATAGTTTTGGTTTCTATTGTTGTTTTTGGTTTTGGGTCTTTTAATTATTTCTTGTTATTTTTTTGTTTGTTTGTTATTATTTTACTATTCATGACCATTAGCCTATTTTTCTACCCTTGGAGCCTTTTTTAATAGGGATCTGCACCTTCGTTTGTAGCTTACCAATATCAAAAACATTTTATATATTAATTTTTTTGTCTAAATTTTTCTAAAAATATTTTTATTTTTATTATTAAAATAATTGAAAAAATTCATGCAAAAATGATCTATATTTTAGCATTTATCATAAAATTAGTGATTGCCACTTTTGTTTTCTAGTATTCTGCTAAACAATGGTTGATACAAAGCTCATAACTTATTTTTATTTTCTATTTTAATATAAAAAATTTCATATAGGTACTCCTTTTATCTTTAACAATCTCTAAACATTTAGTGAATAAATTATTAATATATTATAAGTTATGGTCAAAACACTCACTACTAATTTTTATCCTTTTTTTAAAGTTTGGTTTTGTTTTTAACTTTGATTTTACAAGTTACCTTTGCTTTCTTGATCCAATCAAACTTATAACAAGTTTTTATAGGATTTTAAATAAATAAGAAACCAATTTAACATTTATTTTGGTGCTTTAAAACCTTTCAAACAACTTTCAAATTTTTATAAAGGCCAAAATTTCATTTCACATCTTGCTTAGTGATTTAAAAAGAACAAAAATCTTATAGTAAATACTCCTAAGATCTTTGATTTTGTTTATTATTTTTTTGTTTGCAATATCTTCTTTTTTATTTAAAATTATAATTTGTATGTATTCTCTCTCCCCATCCCCTTTAGGTAACTTGGGTAACCAAAAGTGCCTTGTTCATTGCCTTGTTGCTTAGTTTAAGCTTAGAAAGAATGTCGTTTATGCTCTCCCTAAGTTTGAGTAACTTGGGTGAATCAAAAAATGACATTTAAACTCCTAGGTTCATTTATTTATTTTATTTCATTTAATTTTATTGTGGTTATTATTTCATTACCTCCACATAAGTTCTTTAGTGAAGCGTTGACCTAGGATTTCATCTTCTAGCACCATTTTAACCCCCCTCCATGGTAGGGTATATAAATAAAGGCACGTGATATTGAGATTTCTATGAGGATGAGAAACTAGCCTCTCCTATCTTAATAAAAATTTGAGATAGTTATGGTTAAACATCAGACTCCACTAATAAATACATGGATGGAGTTATTATGCAAAGGAATAAACCCTTGCATAGTAAGTTAGCCAATATGACTCAATTGACATGATTGAATCCCTTGTGTTAGCCATACTTTGGACCATTTAGAATGCATAAATCTTACATTTTTTATACAAACCCCACTTGACATGGAAATATTTTCAATGCAGGGTAAGTATCCCAAATTTCTATGTCACCATATGAATTCTTGAGAGAAGGGGCCTAAAAACCCTAATTTTTCATGTGCATCTAATTTTATTAGATTAACAAATTATTTCCTCTCAAGAAGTAATATATCGATGGGATTTGATAATACAAATAAACCTTGTTATTTTTTATGGATAGGACAATACAATTAGGTGTTTTTGTGTCTATTTCTTTTACTTTCATTATTTTAGATCTAAAACTATTTTCTTTATAAAAAGTCCAAAATGAGTCATGAACCAATCACATGTTTTTACACCCCTTTAGCCTAAGAGGTGTTATTCTATCCATTTGATACCACATTTTTCCTTGGACATTTTTAAAACATTTGTGTACATGTCACTTGTTTGAAATGGGCATTGTAACACTACCCATTTTTTCCCAAGTTTTTGCCTTAGTGTTTTGAAACAAATATCATTTTTAAGAAATATAGTGTTATTACACTACTCATATTGTTTCAAAACTTTGCCTTGTGTCAAAATAGTTCAAAACTATGTATGTCATTGGTATAAAATTAGTGTTGTTATGCCATCCATTCAGGTTTAAAATGTTGTCTATTTGAGAACCCAAGTATTTTGAACCAAGTTCAAAATTTATCTTTCAAAGTTTAGATTCAAACATTGAGTGGTTTATACCTATGCCTTGCTTAATTTTGGCTTAGATGTTTACCTGTTAATTTTAAATTATGTAACTTAGACTAATTCCTTTCTTACTTTAAGGACTCCTTTTGATTAGATATATGAAGTGATATATATTTGATGTGCCTCATGTCTATTGTGTTACCTTGAACTAAGGTCAAAACTCTCTTTTCAAGTACAACATTAAGCATGATTAGTTTACATTTGAGTCCTGATTATCACTTAGGATTGAGTGATTTACTCATCATTCTTATTTTTGCTTACTTTAAATTCAATTTCCCCATTATTTTTAGGTTTGTTCCTAAAGTGAATGTCTTATACCAAGGTCAAGTTTGTGTTTGAATCCATGTGCCTAGTTTGATTCCAAATGTTCTAAACTATGTTAGAGTTATATTAATTTCCTTTCATGTTCTACCTCGACCAAGTTTGTTTTCAAATCTATATTTGTGACTTATTTCTAAATACCTAGCATTTACATTTCCTTTTTTTGACCAAGTTTATTTTTAAGTCTAACTTTGTGCCTTGTTTCCAAATACCTATTATTTAACTTTCATTTTTTCAACCATGTTTGTTTTTAAGTCTAGATTAATGCCTTGTTTCTAAATACCTAGCATTTACCTTTTAGTTTTTATCCCTAGTGTGTTTAGGATTCTATATTTGTTCCTTGTTCCTAAAGACCTAGCACCTTTTCCATTTTTAGACCTAAATTATATTTTATTTAAAACACTTTTCCAAAGTCAAGATTTAGATTTGTCTTTTAAAATTGACTATTTATGTGCAAGACATTAGACATTGAAGACATTTTAGACCAATCTTATCATTAAAAATTTTGGAGAATATCTCCATTATTAGGCCAAGTTTAAATCATTTGTATCAATAAACTGAGTACTTATTCCTAGACAAATGTTGTTTTCAAACCTGGACCTAAACCAAGACCATTTTCATAGACCACGACCACCCTCTTTGGGTTGATTACCAAATCCAGCTATGTTGATTATCATATGTAGATATTTCCCTTATTTTGTTTAATTAAAATATGAAGTTCACTCTTTCAATGATAATGGTACCCTATCCCATACCTATGCTAGTAACCTTCCTTTGGCTTACGCTAAAAATTGAGCTTTACAGTGCCCTTTCATTACCATTCTAGACCATCTTCCTTTAGCCTGAACTATCTACCAAGCTTCATAATGCCCTTTCATTATTATTCTCATCCATCCTCCTTCGGCCTACATTAGAAACAAATCTCTACAATGCCCATTCATTACCAT
Source organism: Torreya grandis (assembly GCA_037957365.1). Classification (NCBI taxonomy): domain Eukaryota; kingdom Viridiplantae; phylum Streptophyta; class Pinopsida; order Cupressales; family Taxaceae; genus Torreya; species Torreya grandis. The sequence continues at coordinate 1,220,744 of JARHVA010003241.1, forward strand.
TCTAATCCCTTATCCTTTGGCCTACATTAGTAACCAAGCTTCATAGTGCCCAAGGATTACCATTTTAGGCCCTTGTCCTTTGGCATACATCAACAACTAAACTCTAAAACACCCTTCAATTACCATTCCAGGCCCTCTTTCTTTGGCTTACATTAGCAACCAAGCTTTGTAGTACCCTTTCATTACCAATCCAAGACCTTCAAAATTTGGTACCTCCTTATTCTAATAAAGTAATTATGACTAGACAATATTTCTATCCTAGACCCATGGCTAGCCTTTGTTGATCCCATATTAAATGAGATTATGTTTAAATATCTCATTATTGAACCATGGGCCATTATTCATCTAGTGTCAACCTTATGCTAATTTATAAAATCATATTCAATCTTTGAACCATAATAGAGTGAATCAGTACCTCTTTAAGAGTCATCTTTTAAAGAACAAGATGTGTCCAAATTTGATATTTTAAAACCAAGTGAAAGCCAAGGCCAAGAAAACCAACCAATCTATGATGTTTTTTGATGAAACACCTATGTGTGATGAGTTAACTAGGGTTGAATCACCCATTGGCCCTTTCCCTTTAGTTAAGGAGTCTCACTTTAACAAGCCAATCCTTGTTCAGTCACCCCCTAATGATTATAAACACCTTTGGGAAAATAAATAGCTTTACCATGGCCTTATTTTTAAAGAGCCTCACTTTGACAAGCCAATCTCTATGGAGTTGATTATTGATCATTTTACTTTTGTTGAGAATCCTCATTTTGACAAGCCAATCTTTGTGGAGTACTTCTTAGCTGATCATATTTCTGAACATCCCATTATTGAACCCCAAACCATTACTCATCCAATACCAAGTATTCATCTTAACATCTTTGTCACAACACTAGATGAAGAATTATTATTGAAGTTAGGTTCTATTCTTAAATTGATATCATATTTAGCATCAAAAATAAAATCAACATCAGTATCAACATCAGATTTAAAGTCCCTTAAGTTAGACTTAGCTTCAAAATCAAAATACATTCATGGTTATTAAAACATTGGTTACACATGCCTTATAGATTAATTTGAATACATTTGTGATCCTTCCATGGTTTTTAAGAATGACTACTTCAACATCAACACAAGCTCTCCTAGTATATTTTGCAAAGATTTTTTTGCCTCTTTCCATTCCATTATCATTCTACATGTTATTAACACCACCAAACCTAGACATTATACTTACATTCCACCTCCCAAAAATGTCTATTAGGACCAACATAATCAGACCTTATTGAACTACATCCATGGTGACATATGAGTTACATAATATTAGGGGGACCAAGACCACATTCATGTATAAGAATAGAAATCTTCTAGTGAAACCTTTTTGAAGGTGCTAGAAGAAATTAAAGTCCAAACTCAACATCTTCTAGTAAAACCTCGTTTGAAGCATTAAATATTAATCAAATTCAAAATTCAATGTTCCTTAGTGAAACCTTCTTAGAGGTGCTATTGGGTAATCAAGATAACTTTATTAGTAAAAACATTTTCAAGGTGCCAATAACTGAGCACAATAGTTATTCACTACTTGATGAAGACATTGTAACATCCATACAACTTCCAATATACAACATAATCATATGGAAGCTACTCTCAGGTCCAAACAACAAAAAAATCTAGTGGTCCTATCAAGAACATATTCATAATTCTTTAGCCCCACCACAACCAAAATTATGTTGAATCTGAAATTAGAAATATTGTGTGTGTTTGATAATCCTGATCTTCATTTGTTTCCCAACCATTATACATCCCATTACTATCTATATCTTCATTACCAAATTAGATATTTTATCCATTTTTTATCTTAATTTACCATCCCTAACCATACTTTCCTTTATAGAGGCTATGAAGACATCTTTTCTCAAAGTTTACAAGAAAAAGAATCAATGACCAACTAAGATCACAATTACATTATTAAAGTTCAAATTAGCAATAGGTTCTTGATATATTAGCTATTCATAATGTGTTTTTTATATAAATTTACATAATTGACTATTCTAGTTATATCATATGTTGATTAGGATGTGCATCTCCACATTAGTAGGAACAACAAAATCATTGACCCGCCCATTTACCTTGGCATGCTAATGGCCTATCCATTTTATATTTTCCTTCTCATTATATCATACCTTTCCATTTTCTTTACCTTTCCATTTACCTTTAATTTCAATTTACCATACCTTTTTTATTTTCCATTTGCCTTGTCATTATTTCATACCTTTGCATTTATCTTGCCTTGCCCATCACATCGCCTTACCATCCTTTTGTATCTCACCATATTTTTGAACTACATTTATTTTATGTCCTTTATGACTATGTAGGTAGTTATCAATTTATGTTTAGGTTAGATTGATCACCCTCTTATAATTTCCTCATTATTTTATGTGCAATTTTAGTAAACACTTTTATTATTTTGAGAGAAATTTAAGCTATCTCTCATTATTTTGTGAGCACCCCTTTTCTCATGATCTTACCATTTTGTGAGTGGTATATTTTCAATCTATAATGAGTTAATATAACCCAAAAACATTCCAAAATTTTCAAAAATCCTAAAAATTAGAAAATCAGCTTACAATCTCCTTGAGAAATATAAATCCCCAAAATTCAAAGACTTTTATCTCATCTAAACCTAGTCAGCCATCTTCAATTTGCCCTGCTAAGGCAAATCCATTATTGGTTATAATACATTCCATAACCATTGGGGTTTTAACCTTACCTTTACATGTATCCTTACTTAGAAGCATCATCCAATTTGTAACTTTTAGGCCAAGCTCACAGCTTTCACCCTGTAAGGGCAACACCAAAGCATGTAATTTATACCAAGATATCTTATCTCCACATGTTATTCCCTTACATATATCTTGGCTTGGGATAACCATCCATTTATCATTCCATTGAGCCTTCACATGTAGATATTGACTTGGTTGATGATAGGATGTTTTTTATTACTTTTACTTTCAATCTTTCTATGTGTTTGTTTACTTAGTTTTTTTTGTTTTTTTTTTAATTTGCTTATTTATTTACTTTCATTGTTATGCCTTAAATTAGTGTATATGCTTTCATTAGGTGATTATTTGTGATTTTTTATTAATTCTATCCATATTCATACATCAACATTGTCATTATAGTTTTTATCATTGGTGCATTGTTTTCAATTATTTATTAGATTGAGATTCAATCCCTATGCACATTATAGCTAGGTCATCATGGTGTTTTATATCATGATGTATAACATCATGCTCTAAAAATAAAATTATCTTGGTGGTGATCACAAGTAATGGTGTCATAGAAATTTCTCCTTATTAACCTTGGCAAATCTTCCCACCCTTCTTGATAAAATCAACCCATTAACCATTCTAGTTGTATTAATTTTAATAAGGATGACCATCTCTACATTGGTAGGTACAATTGAATCATTCACATCGATCAATTATTACTATTATATTTTATTCATCATTCCATTTTCTCCCACTTTTAGATGAATTTCATAGGCCTGAGGTCCATTTAGACTATGTAGGCAATGCTTATATGCATGACATATCTGAAGTTAGCTCAACCACCTTTTTATTCCAATTATATCTTTCATCACTTTGTGCATCCTCATATGCCAAGTTATTTTTGGATTATTTAGCTATTATACCATCTCATATATGTTTGTGTCCATTCATATTTAATTTGTATTATAGGTTATATCCTTGAGTTATACTTTTCAATCCACTCTACTAGGGAAAAATCATTATTTACTCCAGATCATCAAAATTATTATAACCACCTTTAGAAAAATTGTTGTTTTAACCCATCCACCTTATATGGGCACATGCTTATGCCACTGATTATAACTACTTTTTGGAAAATTAGTGTCTCAACCTTTTTTATTGATTATAACTACCTTTGGGCAAATAGGTACTTTTAAATCAATGTGTGCAAGCATTATTTTGATTATATTAATCTCACCCATAGGTTAATTTCATTCTTATTATTTCTTATTTTTGAGGGATTGTCCATCAATTGTATGTTTTGGCAACTCCCTAGAGGGGACATCATCATAGGCTTCCCAAACTCTGTTTAAAGCATCATTCCTCAATCATTATCTTCTTTTTCTTATTAACAGATTTTTCATTCTTTGAAAAGATGTTATTGTGCCTATGTTTTGCAATGCCTTCTCAAATAGTGGAAAACTATAGACACTCATTTGTGGCCATATCCATGTCTAAATAGACTTCAGATCAACTTCTTGTAAACAATGCAAGTTAAGCCTACAAATCACTAGAATTCTCTGATTCATCAGTGCACATCACATGCATCTTCTAATCTACATTAATGTATCCTTAACTAGGGAGATACATTGTACACAATAATCATATTCATCTAATTCATCCTTAGTCAAGTTGTGACCTAGTAAATTAAACTTTTTGACCATGTATGAAGGACAACTTGTCAATATTTAGAAATGGAAATTAACTTGATCATGATTACTTAATTAGCTAAACCACATTAAATGCATAGGTGAAAAACTCATGGGTAATTAATTATCAAATATATATTTTTATAAATTCATAAATTTGGATTAATGATAGCATCATGACATCACATAAATATCTAAATAATGACATCATCTTTTGTGAGTTATCAAGCACTCACAAAATATCAAACAAATATCTAGATTTATAAGCCATGCCTATTAATTATAAATATTGATGGTTTGTCCCCTTTAAACCTAACCATAGTTAACTCTAACCAAACCATACTTGGGTTAGAGTTAGTTTGGAAGGACATAAATACAAGGCCTCACCCATTGATCCATAATATTCTTTTGTATAATGTTATCATGATAAAATACTAAGCCAAGCCCAACATTACCAAGGTGACAAGGAGAGGTGGTGCAATAAGCTTCATTGCCAAATAATTCTTGATCACACAACTATGCACATCAATTCATTGGAAACATAAAACTCTTACTCTCATGGAAGGCAAAATTTTTTATTTTGTCTTCATTTGGTAGTTACTTATATTATTCACTTGCTCTTTGAGTTTTTACACTAGAGGTGTAAGTTTCATTAGTGTGTTTTTTATTGATTTTAATCATATTAACAACATACTAATCTCCCCTCTTGGATTCCTATTGATAAAAACTATGAATTAACAATACAGTAAGGTAATATGCTACATTTTTTTCCTTACCTTTATACTTAATCATGAGATAGAACTACTATAAGAAAGTCATCCATTTCATGTGGCATATTTTCTACAGCTTACTTTGTGTTTATAGGAAATAAAGTGGCTTTTGATCAAAATTAAAAGTTGTCTCCTTCCCCAATATATATTGATTCCATTTCTTGATTTCTTTCATAATAGCATGAAACTTTTTTTCATAGGTGGAGTACCTTTACACCATGTTATTGAAAGTTTCATAAAGATAGGCAATGAGATGTCCATGTTACGTGATTATTACATCGAGTGCATGGTTAGATAAATGTGTGTGAATCTTGAAGTAATGTGTAATTTTAGGGATTATGAGTATAGTTATTTCATAGAGATATTGTTTGAGTACTTGAAAACTATTTTGTTGTGCATGATTCCATTCAAACTTGTTTTTTGCACATGTTATCTCGTTGAGTGGCTAAGAAAGGTGAAAGAAATAAAGGATGAATATGTGGTAGAATTTTATGAGTCCAAAAGGCTCCTAAATTATATGAGATTGCATAGATTGGTATAATCTTGGATAAATTTGATATTTTATGGATCTACATGAATTCTTACATGGCCAATGATATAGCTTATGTTTTGAATTTTTATTGAAATAAATGTACCCTTTCCTAATTTGGCTTGAAATTTGTGTTTATGTAAGGTGTCTAAGACACATTTGATATGTTCCATTTAGTCCTTATAATACTTACTAAATTTTATAATGTCATGCAAGTAGATGATGATTGAGGAATTGAGGAAAGGCTTAATTATGTCATCCATAAATCACTTGAAATTTTTTGGCACATTCGTGAGGCCAAAAGTCATGACCAACCACCCATACAATCCTTCCTATGTCTTGAAGGTGGTCTTCTAGATGTCTTCATGATGGACTAGAACCTAATGGTAACTTAACTTTAAGTTTATCTTGGTGAATTATTATGTACCTCAAAGCTAGTCTAGAAGGTTTTCAATGTGTGACAATGGATGTTGATTCTTCACTATGATTTTGTTAATTGTTTTATAGTCTAGGCAAAGATGACAAGACTCATCCTTATTCAGTGTATAGACTCTTAGACTCTCACAAGGATAAGAGATAATCTTGATCTTAACTTAATCAAATAGATCTTGTATCTAGTGCCATATTTCATCATTATCCCAAACTAATTTTCAATATAAAGGGTTCATCATTCTCCTAAAGTAATCTACAATATAAAGGGTTATTTGGTAGAGGGGATATAGGGGCTAAATTGATTTAGTGTATTATTATGTAGTGCATTGAAAGGTCTTCAGTATCTATGAAGACTTCATAATATTTCTTTAATAACTTGTTTATTTATTTGTATTATGATATTAGTCATTTTGTACACACTGCTAGTGTTTATTTTGTCTCACATGTATGGGTGTCAGAGCAAACCATGAGAAACATGAACTTTTATGTGTGCTAAATGAGTTTTTGAAATTTATTGGTAGAGACCAAGGTGAATTTGGTCATTTTCATTGACTCTAAAAGGTTGAACAAGGGATCTTGTGCGAAAATAGTATAATATTATGGTTTGGATTTATATGCAATTTCATTGTCATACAAATATGGTTTTCCCAATAAGATCTCACAAACCTCCAAAGGTTTGATGTCATAAGTGATGATGTCATCCATAAGATTGACTTTATATTGGAAGTTTCATTATCATCGAACCTATATATCCTTCCCATATTAAATCCACCCCAATGAATATGGCTTGGGATGTGTGTTAGTGGCAAGTCCAAGGCATTGTGTTGTGGATTATACAATGATTTTCATATGGGTACCATTATTGATGATGACATGAAGACATTAACATTCCATCCAAAACATAGTGTGGAAGAGACATTCTCACTTAGAGACATATATCAAAGTGGTTATAATTCTTAGACAAGTCACATCTAGATCATTGTCATCTAATGGTGTTAGACCTATATATAATAGTCAATCAAGGATTTATATGCATGACATACATATTTTTCATAGGTGTGTGATAAATGAAGATGGTACCAATTATCACCAAAATTATTCTTTTCTTTTTCTAAAAAGAATGAATTGAAGCCTTCAAAATATGTTTAATAATCTTGGGCTACTCTCCTTTATGAGAAGTGGTCTTCTACATAGAATCTTATTGTGAGGAATTTTTTTAGGGTTAAAAATTGTAAGTATTTTTGTATGAAGAGGTGAGATAATTATTCATCTTATCCTTGGATTTTATCTTAGAGTAATTATGATAGGCTTTCCCTAGAGTATCAAAAGTCAAGAATTACATCTTTGCATAAATATAAGGTGAGACTCTATTGATATACTTCAGCACCTTATATTTTTTTCTCAAGTTCTCTTACATGTGCATATATTAGTCATGGAAGATATTGGTATAGTCTTCCATTGATTTATCATTACATTGGCACAATTTTTTTAACTTGATGTATTCATATTCAAAGTTATAGAGATGCTAGTATTCCTCTTTTAGAACATCAACAAAGGCCGTAAAGACTCAATTCTAATACAGTCATACACACCCTATTTGCTAATGTTCTCCCACTAGTGGACCACCATAATGGATACTTAAAATAATTAAAAGGTAATCTTCTCAGCATCAGTGAAGTGATTGACTTAAAGTATGCCTTTATTTATTGTATTAAATCCAATGCTTGGAATCAATTTTTCCTTTGAACAAAGGGATGAAGAGATTTAATTTCACATTGAAGGGTGTTTGTTGTTGAAAAAACTATTGATAAAACTATGGAAGAGGTTCATAAGGTGTGGGTTTTATGTCATCAACTCATGGAACTAGATGAAAAGGTTTTGTGTGTTATGCCTCCAATGCTTTGGTAATAAGCCTTTAAATATTTGAGGTAGTCTCATGTTTATTCTAAGTGTCATCCATATTACTTATACTATGGTGTTCCTCTATGTAGTCTAAAATAGAACTAACTGAGATACCTTCTCTGTCTCATTTTTCTCACATGTTTACAATCATAGATAGGATACCAAATATTTATGTTATGATACCAATGGTCTATACTATAGGCCCCCAAGACTAAGTATGTAAAGGACAACCATACAATAGAGATATGTGTATGATTACACATACTAAAATCACATATAACATTCATAAATAAAAATCAACACACATTTAATGGATCAAAATTATTATGCTTGAATAAATTCAACTTCTATTCAATGATAAAAAATAGGGGATGATAAAATGAGTTACAGTGCATGTACAATAGATTAGATACATGGAACATACTATATATCATTATGATTACGTATAAATCAACCCTTGGTCAGATTCATATATTACATATTTATATAAGAAGAGTACAAGAATAATTATAATTGTTTTTGGTTACAAAGAAGATAGTTACAATTCATTTCATCTTCCTTATTGGGTGATAGTTGAACTTTCAAGTACGTGGAAACTAGTTGACCAAATGAATAACTACTAGATGTTAGGCTAGGAAATTCAATTTGATAATCCACATAGTTAAACTAGGATAACATGTGGATGTTTAAACTTTTAGGCAAGTGTAAGAATGTGAGTATATCAACATTTGGCAATGAGGTGCACAAGATTGCAAGTTATTAGTGCACAATGGACTATGTAGGTTTGTGATGTGGTGTGATATGTGAATGTAATTCTATAAAAAAGTTTGAAACTAGTGTGTATTAGTGACATCAATATCAAGGTGGATAAGTGTATAAGACAACATATAAATTATGAGTGTGTCATAAGGAAGGCAAATGAGAGATGTGTACTATGCATGGATCAAGTAGGATCTAATTTATAAGAACTAAAGAATTATTTTTTAGTTTTAGTTTCACTTTTTAAAGTTCAAAGGTGGAAACATGGTTTGCATACCATAAGGTATATTCATTATTTTTATCATTTTCACTTTCACATATTTCATTCAGTTACATTGGTACTAATTTATTGCAATATTGATCGACTTTTATGCATTCCTATTTTCTTATAAGTATAATCTAATTTTTGACATTGGAGCATGGGTAATTAATTTTTAATAAATACAAATTTCATATTCAACCCCTCTCAAGCAATACTTGGGTTTGCACTTTTTTTTTCACTTTGATATGCATGCACACATGTAGATCAAAGTGTAAAATTATGTAGACACCTAATTTTGGTACAAGTTATGAAATTATGGTGTCTTTTTCATGCCTTGGTACATTTGGTTCATTTTCTTCCTTTTTTATCCTTTTATTACACTTTTCATTCACATTGGAGCCTTCATAGTCTTGTGGCATCCACATTTTCCCATGAACACCTTTATATCTATCATATATCTACCTCTAGATCCATCTAGTCATTCTTAAATTCAATTTTATCTTTGTTTCATGGTATTTTTTATCTTTACCATTGTCAGCACTAGCTAAAATTGATCTGATCATTTTTTATGGTGAATAAAAGTGATAGTATGCCTAGTGCATATATTATGAGACCATGTGTTGATTTAATGTGCCTTGATTTTTGGATTTCACTCTTTTCCATGGTCAGACTACATACAAATGTGTCCTAATTTGAATTCAAAGGAGCCTATATATACACATGTACCCTAAGCCATTTAGATCATCCAATAACCTCTTATATTTTAATTTATTGAGTTATGCATTAAATATATCTATTTTACACCTTTTAAGGAGCATATATGTTGATAATATTCTACCTTCATCATCATTGAAGTCTTTTGGATGCATACAAATACCAAAATAAGGTTTCATTAAGGATCATATAATATTATTTGATTTTCTTAGGGAGAGAAGGTGAAGTCATTTCCCTCACCTTTATTGGGTCACGAACTTATATATAAATACATGAGCCTTTATTCTAAGTGTGAAATATATTTAATTTCAACCCTCAAGGGGGCCCATGCCACTAACCATGCACATTTTGTATAACCTCACAATATTATGGTGAATCATGGTTACATCATAAGAGAAGAAATTCTAACATGTGAGCATCACTGAATACAATCTAAATGATTAACATTTTTATATGTATATTGGTGATAAATTTATCCAAAAAAATTCATACCTATTAGACTCACTGAGCCATATTTGTAATAGGTTTACATAATTGGCTAGAATTATCATTTTTTATGGTGGTTAAAACTAGTTAGGCCCCTTCATACTGGAGTTGAAATTGGTCATCATTAAAAAACATAATATGCATTTTAGGAAATATTTTGCATTATTTTATAATCTATTTTACAAAATCTTAGTCATTTTTATAACTTGGGAAATTAATAAATTAGGTATAAATCTCTCTTTATCCATCATTTTGTCCTTCAAAGGAGCTAGTTATATTTCTCCATTTTCCCCTACACTTAGGGTAGATATGAATTACTTTATTTCCTATAATTTATTAGATATGACTTGTGACATTATTATACAATATTTTCATAGTTTTTTAAACACTTATGTGCCTTTTTTGTAAAATATGTACAAAATACTCTTTTATATGGGATTAAAATTTGGGGGTTTTATTTTAGAAAATTTAATCTAAGTTGATTTGAAAGAGTGTTTACCTTAATGTTATGAAAACATATTCATGATAAAATATCATTTACTTAATATATCATTATTTTTAAATTTTGTTTGATCCCAATTATTAATATTTGTATCTTTTAATTGGTAACTATGGTGCACAAACTTAAAAAAATGGCCAACTCTTCATTTGATTTCTTTAAGTACTCATATCAAATTTTCAAATCCTATATACATTGGATGAAAACCTATAAGGTGAAGCTCCACAATGGGGAGATGAATAGTCACCTTCATTGATGATGATATATGTTTGCTTCCATCTCTCTTGGTTCCCTTTGCCTTCTTGGTACTTGTATGGTTGTTTGGATTTTGATGGTCAAGGGTGATTCATAATTATGGTGTTCATTAGAGTATTTTATTCTTTTATGTTTAATGTTTTTGGTTTTTTCTTAGTATTTAGATGTACTTACTATCTCATTTTCTTGTTTTATCTACCCCCTCCCTAGTTCCCTCTATGTGTGTATTTGTAGGGGTATTTTTTATTGCATTTAATTTTTATGGAATATGTTGATATATGGTACAAGTGTTTTGAATCATGTGAGGATTGAAAATGATGAAAGCATTAATGGAAATGATTTCCATTCATCTTGGATTAAAAATTTCCCTGAGTTGAGTGGTGTAAAAGTTTGTGTTAAGAAGGGTGGTGACCCAAATAAGATGATCATCAAAGTTATTTGATAAGAATATTATGCCAAGCATATCTAAGGTGTATAATTAATTATTTTCCCAAGGGGTGAATCTAATGATGGAACAAGAAAAAGTAATGAGGGATAAGTTGGTAAGTTCTCTAACTCTAGTAAAACCATTTTCTTGTTACCTAATTCACCATCGAACAATTTTTTCATAGGGAGTAATCTTGATTGAAAAATATTGGGATTTTTTGATCTATTTGAATAGGAATTCCCTTCCTTCAAGGAATTTTTTTGATAATTGGCTTAATTCAGTTTGGTGTAAGGAAATGGTAATATATTTTAGTTCATGTAAAATGTTCCAAAAAGGTGTTTTCATGGTTTTTTTAAGAAATTCAAATATGTATATGAGAGTTATTAACAAACCCATATTCAATGTGGGATAATATATGATTGAATTTGTCACTTGGAACCCCAATTTGGTCAAGATTTGGTTTTTAAAAGTGACCCCTAGATGGGTAGATATTGAAAATGTTCCTCTTCAATTCTAGAATTGTCTTCCTTAGGCCTTAAACCCCTTGGAAAGATGATTAAGGTTAAGGATACCATACATTCCTTAGCCCTCATGAATTCTAAGGTTTTAATCTCTATAGACCCTTTTGAAAATTTCAAGGAAACCCTTATTTTTGATATTAGTAGGAGCTCATGTATTTGTCCTATTAAAGGGTTGAGAAGGCTTAATGTTTTTTTTTTCATAAAAAATATGGACATATGGGGAAAAGTGCCATTTTTTGTCCTCTAATAAATAATCTCAAGGATTCCCCAACATCAATAGAAAATATGTTTTATATAATCATATCCTTCCTCGAATAGATGAATTATAAATTATTGATAACCCCAATTTTGATTTTGAATCAATTGAAGGTAGAACACCCCCTAATGGGTGCCCTAGTGTAGATGGTAATGTATTTTATATTATAAGTGAAGAGGTCCCTAATTCATATGGAATTAGGGGGTCACCCTAAATTGATGTTCCACCTCCTAAAGTTAATACTATACCTATTGTTTGGGAAGAGGTTAATCATACTACATTGTTAGTTTAGAGTCTTATGCCTCCTACAGCCTTGAATTTTCAATAGACTCATGATGAAGTCATGGTTGATGTTTTCCCATTTTTTAAATGGATAACCTCTAATGATCTTGTGGGCCCTTGGGTTAACTATGAGAATAACATAAAAATTGGTCCTTGACAACATTATTGAACTTGCTCCTGAAAACTTATTTGAGTAGTTCTCCCTTATGATGGACCCTATCTCCAATAGGTAAATCCTAATTGACTATGTTATTATGAATAATATTAATTTTGTTCAAGATACTAACAATTTTAGGGAAATTTTTATGTTTAAAGGGCCCAATAAAAGACGTAAAATTGACCCCTTGATGAATTACCCGCAACAACACACTTCTATTATTATTGGAAAAAAGTTAAAGAAGGGGTAATGGGATGTGGAGATGGTACTAGTAAAAAGAGGAATAAGGAGAATAAGGTTCTTGAATTTTTTACAAGATTTTACCAAAATAATGGGAGGGGGTATGTACCCTAATTTGACTAAGTAATTCTATTCATGGTTATGCATATTGTCAAGTAGAATGTAAGGGGTTTGGAATCCCTAGATAAAAAAACCTATTGTTAGATAATTTAGAAGTTATATAGGAAAGATTGATTTTCTTTTTATCCTAGAGGTTAAAGAAACTGGGTCTAATATCTCCTCTATATTAGGATTTATCTAACCTAACTCTATTCACTTTTTCACTTGTCATTTTAGAGGTAAATGTGGTGCATCGATTATGATCAATCTATAGAGCAATTTTTTTGAGATTTGTGAAATATATGCCTCTAATGATTATAGGAAATATTAGAGATATATAAATGGATTATTACTAATTTAAAATACATGCCCTAGGTTTTTAATGGGTATTTTAATATGATTGAGTAGAGAGAGGACAAACTAGGTGGTTACCCTCATTCTTGGAAAGGCAATGAGATATATTTTGGTCTAAGTTTAAGAGATTGCATAAAGTGGATTACCCCCTTAATAAAGGTAAATTGTAGATTAAAATTATTTGGTATACTTGGTGTAGTATTTAGGCTAACTTTAAAAGGCTATATTCTATACTTGATAAATTCTACCTATGTAAATATTCCTTTGATACTTGTTTGAAGGGAGAAGGAAATGTTTTTAATGTTATTCTTTTCACTATGTCTAACCATAATCCTATTGAACTCATATTTTCCCTTAAAAATGCTGAAAAATGTGATAAATCTACCTTGAAAAGGTTTTATAAATTTAATTTTTACCATCTTGAATACATGGAATGCATGGATGGTATTTATTCTAAATGGAACATTGGCAAATTTACTTATGAATTTGAGTCTAAAATGAATACCTGTAATACCCTATGAATGTGACTAAAAATTTTGTGATATATTTTAAGTAGATAAAATCTAAGAGAAAAATTAACTCCCTTAGAATTACTTAGGAATGACTTATTCATGTGGAATTTTCCTTACAAGATGATCTGACTAACTCATCCATGTTTGATACCCTTTCCAATGTTAAGCATTAAATTAGATGACATCAAATTTATTCTTCTAGAAGTTCTCAAATTTGATCTAGGCTTAACTAGATTAATCTTAAAGATAAAGGCACTAAGTTTTTATTATATTTTTTTAGGGCTAAGAATCAAAGTTATAATATCTCTAAATATAAGGTTGATGATAAAGTTTTGGTTGACTCTAAATTGATCAAATAGGCTTTGTTCAATTTTTTCTCCAACTTGTTTTTAGCAGATGTGTCAAATGAATAGACTAAATAAATTAGAGTTATATGTGAAAAAAGCAATCAAAAAAAATTATCTCGCATATAATATAAATTTTTGGACAATGATATCTATTTGGATGAAGTAAGAAGTGGTATTTATTCATTCAAGGTTGATAAGGCCCCAAGGATTAATGGTTTCCCTATAGAATTTTACAAATATAATATGTATTGGATTACCCTAAAGAGTTTAGATGTATTTAAAGAAGTATTTTTATATTTATTTAGGTTTAAATATTAATAAAGGGGTAATTAATCTCATTCTAAAGGACGTGTTTCTCTCTTTGATTAAAAATTTGAGGCCTGCTACTCGACTCAATGTTTCCTATAAAATTTTGGCAAAAATCTTGGAAAAAAAGAGTTTTTTCCCTGATACCCTTGAATGTTTCTATGAATTAGTTAGGATTCATGGAAGGAAGATATATCTTTGATAACCTTATTATTGATTGGGAGGGTATGTATTGGGTTAAGGACTCTTAACAAGATATTGGGATGATTCTTCTTGACTTTGAAAAATCTTACAATAGAATTGAATGGCCCTTTATTGAAAGAGTGCTTAGAGCTTTTGGATGTCAAGATAGGTTCTATATAATGATCACTATGTATTTCCAATATGGATAAATTGTTATAGAGGTTAATGGATAAACCACATACTCTTTTCTTTTTCAAAGATCTATTAGATAAGGATGTCCTCTTATTCCTTTTCTCTTTATTTTGGTTATCAATGCTTTACACTATTTGTTCATAACTATTGAGGTTGGCCCCCATGTTAAAGGTATTCATCTTCCAAACAATTTGAAAATTATTTATGTTATATTTTTTAATGACTCAACATCATTCATTAGCCTCTTCAAGGATAGTTTGATTCAAGTGGATATCAGACTAAAAATTTATTACTTTGCCTCAGGATCTAAACTTGCTCGGCATAAGTCTTGTATGATTGGTTAGAGTGAGCACCAATCAGATTGGATCTTGGTGTTTGGATAGGAATGGAAGGAATATCATAAAATGGTTAGATATATAGGTATCCCATTTTCCTTTATTCATTCTCTAAAGGAGATGTGGGAGTGGGTCTACACTAAAATTAACAAAAAAGTTGAAAAGTGACATGGCCAACTTCTCTATCTCCCAGGCAAAGTCTAGGTCTATCAAAAAATAATATCTTCCTATAATATCTAATATGATTCATTTTGTCTCTTCATTAAATCCCAAATTAAATTGATTAATAAGATTATCATAGATTTTATATGGTCAGATAGCAAAGGGAATAGGAAAAGGAATTTTTTTCTTGAAAGTTTTATTGTAAAACTAGTGATATTGATGGGCTTGGTGTCAAAATATACATATCCAAGTTATTACCTTAGTTATTAAAGGTATTATTAAGGCTTTAAATGGGTATGATCCTTGGAAGGTGTTGGTCAAAAACAATATTTTAAGAGGTTTCCCTATAGGTAAGTCGGGTTGGAAAGGTCTTCATATTGCTGACATTCTTATTTGGCCTTTGTTATTTTATAGTTGTTCGGTCACCTATATTACAATCCATTTAGAAAGTATGGGACTTGTTTAAAAACCTTTTTACTTATAAAAATGTATTTAGTTGGGTGGGTACTTGTTACCAAGGGTATATATCCATTTGGTGGAACCTCTCCCTCAATAATCAGCCTCTTACTCTCACCAGAGGGTGTTATACCTTTGAATGGTATAAGAAAGGCCTATATAATTTAAAAGACCTATTTGTTATTGATTTTTGGGCCTCTTTGAGTCTTATTAAACACAAATATAATATTCCTACAACCCAACATATGACATATTTTATGTTGAGTAAAGTACTCAACGACAATAATTTTACAACTCTTTTAGATTATGAAAATGAATTATAGGATAGTATTATATGGATAAAATGGACTTATCTCCATGAGTTATCTATAATAATTTTATATATTAATCTCTCCTTCCATAATCCTCCTTATCTTACTTTAAATTGTGTTTGTAATGTTTGTGATCCTCTTTGTAGTTAGGCTTTTAGATTTAATGTTATTTGGGCTTTTTGTTTAAAGCCTAAAAAGTCCTATTCTAGGTGGTTGTTGCTATATAATAAGTTGTTTTTGGGTGAGGTTCTTGATAAATGTGGTGAATTCCCCCATTTTTTCCTTGTGTGTAGTAATGTTGATTCTATTGAGAACCTCTTTTTTACATGTCAATATGCTAATAAAATTTGGAAATGTTGTCTTCAAAGTTGGTCCATTATTTTTAGGTGTGATATTACTTGGTTTAATATGTATTTTGGGTATGTATATTATAAGAATAAATTTCACCCTTTTTTCATAAATTTTGGCTTGTTTTTTCAACTAAAATTCTTTGGTTTTTATAGAAGTAAAGGAACCTAGAGATTTTTCAAGCTAGAGCTAGGGTTCTTACTGACTTTTCAATTGAATTCATTATCAAGATTTATGTTGTGTAGATATATATTTAGCTTAAAATTACTCAAATATAGATTGAATTTTTCTTAAATATTGGTTTTATAAAAGTGTCTTCAAAGTTTCTAATTGATTCTGGTGGATATCCAAAACTTAGCCCTCACCTTGACTAGGGTATCTCATATTCCACTACTATAGAGGTGCTTATTTATTAATATGAGTGGAATTGCATAAAAGATTCATACTTTGATTAGGCTAGGTATTATATACACTCTTGGGTTGAATCCTTATATTAGGATAAGAAATATGCATAGTTGGTTTGAAATGACCAAGGATATAATGATTTATAGACAAAGTCTTAGGCCTATTGTACAAAATAGCATTTTTGGTAATAGATTAGATGGGGATGATTCTATGGATTTGGACATTATTGTTATGATGTTTGATGTTATATATCCTTATATTTTTTCTATAGAAGGTTTTGTTATTTCTCACCATAATGGTTATGAACAAAAACAAACTTGGAGGTGCATACACAAGAATTTGAATGTTTTTTCAAATAGTTTGAAAAGATTGGTCAATATTGGGGATATTCAAAAGGCTATTAATGTGGTGAATTTCATTAATGGAATTAGTATTAGACCCCTACTATAAAATTTTGATTGTTACTATCTATCAAAAAATGAGGTGAATGAGGATCTTCAGAAGGGACATGAGATTCCTAGTCAACTAGGCCCTAATTTTATTTATGGTGTTGTTTCTAATAGGAGGGCATCGGATGCTTGATATTTCTAGGCTGGTTTTGGTTTCCTTTTTGTGTTTTTTTGTGTTTTATATTAGTTCCTCCTGCATGAGGATTTTATAAATTAATGTCATATAATAATGATTATTGGTGTATAAATTGATATTTGTCTTCTCATAAGGTATAACTATTGGTTTTTCACCTTCAAGTGGTTTGATTTTGTGAACAATGTCTCAATATAAAAAATAATATATGCATTTGGCACAATGAAAATTTTAATCTATAAAATATTCCAAGGCTTCAACTTTGTTAGGCCTTGTATATATTAACATGGACAAAGGTCATTTGCATAATTTTGCAATGATACACCATATGTATTAAATTGGAGATAAATATCGGTATCATCATTGATCCTACCTATGATCCAAATGGTTGAAGCTTCAAGAAACTTTTCCATCAAAGCTCTAAAACTACTAAAATTCATATATTTACTTTAAGGATAGGCTCATCCAACCTCTAGGATGTACTAAGGTCCAATTACCCATAAAAATTATGGTTTCATTGGCATAATTTAGAGTTTCTTCACACCATCTTTGCATAGATACAAATCATTATACTCTTAAAATGAATTATATATGTCAAATTTGGTCTATGGATATTTAAATTTATTATTATTTTGTATTTGGATACTCTTTTTACTATGATATTAAATATTTTTTTATTTTATTAGGTAAATAAATAGGGTTTAATGGGTTTGATAACTAATACAGTAAAATAAAAAATAAATAGGACAGACTAGAAATAGGACAAATAAAATGTAAGCCCCCTAGGGCTATGCCAAAAATTTTATATGCATACCCTAAAAGCCCCATAATAACACTATAATTCCACTAAACATCATCAAAAAACCTACGACTCATTACTCTAAAGAAACAAACCTATCACAACTAGTAAAGAGCTAGAAAGTAGATTCCTCGAAATTTGAGTAATCTACCAATGCCTTGAAATTATTCTTATCATTATCCAATGCCATGGTGTTTTTAGTAGTATTCTTTCCTTTAAGTTTGTTCAAGTTTCCTCGTGTGTTTACTTGGTCCTTTGAAACTGTCTTCTATCTCTCTCTTCTTGACATGGGTGTGTTTGTTGGGTCCTTGAGTGGTTTATTCTAGTTTATTATTCTTAACATGAGTAGTTTTGACTTTATGAACATTATTTATAGCCTTGAGATCAAATTTTTCCTAATTTCTCTTATTTTATTCAATGATCAAATCTTTTTCAATTTTTAGAGTTTTCTCTAGAGTCTGATTAAGGAGTTTTTGGGAGTTGATACCATGCCTTGATTTTCCATTTTCCCCTACCTGAGTGATGGCCAACTCCTCCCTCAATTCATTTATTTCATCCTTAATTCCAGTCCATATTTATAATGGTTTTAAATATTTATCTCTAACTTTTCAATATTTATCTCTAGCTCCAGGACTTTGATGTTTCTTTTCAAGGGGAAATCCATATTTTCCTCAGTCCTCTCACCCTTTTTCACCTTATTTTTATCATGTCCTTTCTCTTTACCTTCTGACTAAGGGTGCTTAGGATTTTTATTTAGTTCTACCTTACCAAGATTAAATTTATTATTCGGTGTTTCCAACGTAATATCCTTCCCTTTACTTTTCTTCTTCTTTTCTATAAAATTTTGAATGGAGATAATCTCATCAGAGAGGTTTTCTTCTTGGGTCTCTAGGGATTACTCTAAACTCTCCTCTAACTTCTCCATAATTTCCAACTCCCTAAGATGAATATATTTACCCCATAGGGGCTTTCCCTTATTAAATACAAGAAAAATAAGACCTTGTTATATGATATTATTAACCTTATTATACTAATAGGCCATTATATAACTCTCCAAAGACCTTAAGAGGAAGTAGGGTAGATTGAATTTCCATTTTTATCCTTTTAATTGATTCATCAATATGAAATGATAGGAATAAAAAAATCTTGTTCTTTCCCTCAAGGGTCAAATACCTCATAATATATAAGTAAATGACAAGCTATAGCATTGGAAAATCCATTCTGAGATATTATTTCTTATCAATCTAGATATCCTCATCAACCTTGAATAAAAATGTCATTAATTCACTCTTGTGCCTCTTTTATTTGAAGGCCTTCATACCATCACAATCCATTCTCATTAATTTTTATATAACTTCCTTTATATTTTTTATGCTCAATCCCTTGATTCTAACCACCCTCTCATCCTAGATTATGGTGAAGTCTCTCAACATAACAAGGTTAAAACAAACAATCCTCAGCATGAAATTTTCCAAGCATCCCCTCATTAAGATATCCCAAATATATAAATCATATTTAATTTTTTTGCATGAAATTGGTTAAATTTTATTCCAATCACCTCCTATCACTATGAGTTTCTCATCCTTCATCTTTTTATTTAAACTAAGGTAAAACTTATCACTTACAGTCTTAATGCTCTAAATGACATCAATATTGATTGTAGATTTGGTTAGGCCCTCTGTCACATTATCCACACTTACTTTTTGGTTCTTGAAATTAATGAGGGAATCATTTCAAATTAGTTCATGATAGGCTTATCTAACCATTGATTAACATTAATCATTAGTGTGTGATCCACCTTAGGGACTCGGGACTTAGGACTTAATACACATCAAGCATAGTAATTTGTCAAATTTTACTAGGTAAATTATTTACCTTAAGCTAATGGTTATACCAAGCACTACCAATACCTATATTGGCAATACCATTTTCCCCCTTATTTCCTTCACTATAAACATGAGAAATGCTCACCTCCTTGAAATTTTATAAGAGGGTTTGAGAATCCTCAATTTCCCTTTGGATAGTTTAGGTGGGTTTAGATTTATTAGACAAGTAATTTATAATATTCAAAGAATCCCCTTACACTACAAGCTTAGCAATTTTAAGGTTCATTTCTAATGGAATGCCTTAGAGGGAATTTTTAGCCTCTACCACATGAATAGTTTGTGTAAACACCCTAATTTGGTCAAACAACCATAAATACTATATATTTTGTTTCTCTTTCACACAAGGGTTTTAGTGATGGTTATAATCCTTGTTCATGTGGTCATCATGGGTTTTTTAATTTTTTTATGCCTTATTTTCCCTATTTTTGACACCCCCATCAGTCACAGGTCACTTTTTCTATTCCTAGGGGAACTTAGCCTATCATCCTTAATTTTTTCTCTATTTTGAGCCTTAGAATACTATCACTACTTCAAGGATGGTAGGGCCACATAGAACTAGTGTTCACTTTTAGCTTCAATTTTTAATGGGACCTTTCACCTATGTTTGAGTCCTAACCCCTCCATGATCCTTCTCTTATGTTTTTTATATATTTTCATGACTTTTTAGCCAGTGAACAAGGTATTATATTCTAAATAAAGATAATCTTATATAAAGCGCTCACAAGGCATTTTACATCTATCACTTACTATTATAGCACTTATTTACAGAAAATCAATAAATAGTATAGCTCAAATACTCTACACACTACTCATATTTCAAACTAGACATTTACATGCTTGATCAAAGAAGAGACTAGGTGAAATTCATTCTCATATATTGTGTAAGTTGGTGTTGCACATTCTCTAAGGGAGAACTACATGCAATCTGAGACCCCTAGTATTGGGGTTAATGTAGGAAGTGGATAGGACAATAGGGGTTCTACTTTGCATGATTATAACATCCTAAAACCTAGTTTTTTATTTAATTTTGCATTTGATTAGTTCATTTTTTCATGTGTGCAAGTATTCATTAGGGTTTTAGAGAAGAATCAGTCAAAACAATGACACAAAAAAGCTCCCACATGACATAAAATCACCTACAAGACCTCTAGTAACTCTTATAGCTTCCTTGAAATTTATAGATAGTCACTATATAAAGGATACTAGAACCATAATTGGACACTAATACCACATGGAGCTAATATCCTAAAGGGGGTGCTACTGTATGGATCCATATCTCAAAAAATAGTCAATAGATGAAAGATTCCTCTGTGTCTACTCAGTCATATCCAATACTCAGATCTACAAAAAAAATTATGTATATCTAGATAAGTCCCATTTCTCCTTGTATTATTATATTTGGAAAGTTCCATAAAATTAATAAATTCCAATTTTATTTCATATTAACAATAAACCTAGCCCTTTAATCTAGCTTAGGATTTACATAGTAAAATCCTAAAAGGCTAAAACATTTGGTAAACCCATCCTACTTAAAATATTACTTCAAAACCCTAATTTTCCTTAGGGTTTACCTTCTCTAATTTTTTTACGTTATTTCTCATACCCTACTTTCAAGGAGGATTAAGATTTGCACACTAAAATAGGTTTCTTAGGCACAACACTGAGTTTTACGTTTCATGCATGTAAGAATGGGACCTAAAAACATACGAATAGGTGCTCCCAAAAAATAAGAATAATCTTGTAAAGGGGACATTAGCACCACATTGAGGACACTATTATAACATGGTGCTACTATTTTACTATCTAGTGAGCAAACATATTTTAGAATCCTGTTGAATACACTTAGAACTATCCAAAACTCAATTTTTAAAACCCATATCATCTACAACAGTCACTTTTTAGATCAGTCTATATTTATGTTTATTTATTTTTATTTTTATTTTAATTTTTATAAATTCAAAGAAGTTTAAAAGCTATAACAAATTAGTGCTTAATTATTTCATATTATTTGACTAATTTAGACATCTCATCCCTTTAATCTAAACATAGGATTTTATTGTGTAAAACCCTAAAAGGTTAAAACATTTGGTGAACCCATCTTAATTTGAATATTGCTTCAAAACCCTAATTTTCCTTAGGGTTTTCCTTATATCTAAATTTGGTACATTAAATTAGGGTTACAAAAATCTAGTTTTTTATTTTTTTGGATTAACCTAGTTAATTTAATTAATCTTATACTAAGGCTTAATTTTATCAATTCAATTTAAATATTTTCAACACAACCCTAAATTAAAACCCTATATCCACATACTAGGTCCTTATACACAAAAACATTAGCAATTAGGGTTTCAATAATAATCTTATTTTCTATTACAAACCTTGTTCAACAAATTCAGACATTGTACACATACTTATGTTAGATTATATTCTACCTCATGTGTGTTTATTATTCCTTATTTACACTATCTTTTTTGCCAAGTTTAAAATGACATCTAAAAATTATCATACCCCTCATCCACTTGATGCAATATTAAATTTCTCTCATGATTATAACAATGAATGGATTAATTTTCAATATTGTACATTTGAGCATGATAATGATTTAATTTGCAATTATGATGATGACTATTGCTATAATGATGGATATGAGGATTATTATGAGCATGATCATACAAATGAACATGAGGATACATTAGATACATCATCTTCTCTTTACTCTTCCTCTTCTCTTACTCCTAATAATTAAATTAACAGTACAATGCCATAAAAAACTCTTATTAGTAGTGTTTTATGCCATGATTATCACCTTCATTCACATTTCAAGTTCAATATAATGATTCTTTTCCACAAATATATAATGCACATTTTTCTAACTCTTCTCCTAAATGTCATAATCTATAAAAAGAAAACATGGTTGTTACTTATCCTTCCATTGATTCCAAAATAGAAAGTGATAACCATGATTTCATTTCAAAAATGACTGGTAAACAAATGCCTTGTATTACACTTACACATAATGATACATTGCATAGTAGTAAAAATTTAAAATCTTATCCTTTTCCTTCTCTTAATGAGCATGTGGATAATACTTATTCTACTCTTACCTCTTCATATGAATTAAATTTTTATTTTGATGAACCATGGGATAATGATGATTATTGTGATTATGATGAACATGAAATAAAATATACACCTTCTACTTATTCTCTTACCTCACATATCTCTCTTGTTTAACCCAAAAATAGGTCACATATCAAAAGACACACACACACACACACACACACACACACACACACACACACACACACACACACACACACATTTATTATTATTATTATGTTCACAATTTCCATTCACTAGAGAATAAAACACCTTTTATTCAACCTAAAAATATAAAAGATACCAATGAATCCCCCTCAACCCCCTTACTACAGTAGGACCTAGTTCTCAAATAAACCCAAATGATGGTGATAACTCATTTTCTTATAACCAAGTCTAATATATTCCACCTCCAAATATTATTGAGATCATGTTTACCCTTTATAGACAAGATTTCCAATCTAATATACCAATAGATAAAATAAATAATAAAAATTAAAAATTAAACAAACCCCTTGATAATGATGATATACCTACACGAGTGTTAATTTATTTAATGCATGTTGTGGATACTTTGAAAAAATAAGTACATCATTTCACTCTAGATAATGAAGCATATAAATCTAAAGTTGATGCCAATGTTATACATAATAACCATACTCCATGCAGAATCTCAACAATGAGGTTGACACATAACTTTTAGATACTAGTGTTACCTATCTTTGATAGATAAGGAGATCCATATTTACACCTTCAAGATTATGAGAAATCCATGGCTCATATTACAAATAATTTAATTTTAATACAAGTATTTCCAAATTCACTAAAATACAAATCACTAGATTGGTTCCACCATACACTCCCTAGTGGATCTTTACATGCATATGAGGAGCTAGAGATAGTCTTCCTTAGGCATTATATAAATAATATAGGATGTCTAGTCACACATGAGAGGTTACCTTCACTACACCAAGGTGATACATATCCTAAATAAAAATAAATTATATGGTTTAAATATTATTTGCATTAGTTAATTTATCAACCAATGGATTTAAAAGTACAATGTTCCTTACTAGAGGTTTATGTTTCTCTTAATTTTTTCTCATTTCTTAATTTTAGAAGAAGATAAAAAATTAGTAATAAGGGTGTGGTAGAAATACCTAGTTGGTGATGTGCATATAATCTAGATAAAGATGGAGAACTCCTCTTTATCTTGGAAGGAATAACTTCTAGCTAAGAAAGCACTAACAGATGGGTTTTTAGTAAGATAGATGGGTGGACTACCTAGTGTGAGCTAGATCCAAGAACCATGACCTTGATAGGAAGCTATCAATCCATTCTTTGATAACAATTAATTTTAAACAGATAAAATAAAGATACTTTCATTAAATAATAAAAAGTATTAAAATCAAATACAAGAAGAAGATGAATACTTGGTAGAGAAAATGATTAAATATAGCAAAATTAGGTCAATACTAGTGCTAAAGTGGATGGGGTCAGGTTTATAAAATTATATGAGGGTCTATGAATAGGTAGGAATACAAAAATTTAGGTTTGGTTGGGGTTAAGGGGTTAAAAATAACTTTTTATTATTTTTTGCCACAGCAACCATTGGTGATTGGGTTAACTATTGGTGGGTAAGCAGACCATCAATAGTTGGCTAACTATCAATAGTTGGAGGTCACCATCGATGGTTGTATTAACCATAAATGGTTGCCTATGGGTTTTGAAGGTTGTTCAAAAGGAATTTGTAGAATAGGTGAATGGTCTGATAATAGTTTTGTTAAGGAACTAGAAGTTGGGAAACAAGATGCAAATAGGTTTAATCAAGTCAGAGGGTTAGAAATCTAATGAAATAAAGAACAAGTACAATATACTTGTATCTTTTTAGATGGTTGATGATTGATTACTAGGGTAATTTTTCTAGAGTAATATTACTTTGGCCTCAAAAATAAATTTGATAGAGGTTCGAGTCTCTTTTTCTATTATTGAGTGTTTGAAGGAAGACTAGATGCTAGAAAGCTTGAATACCTATATGCAATAGTGTTTTTTATGATCCCTTTCACCAACTACTCCCCTTCTTTTATAGGTAAAAAGAGATGGAGGATAAAAGGTTCCCTAGAGGGTGAGGCTACTAATTTCAATGCTTGGGAGTTCATTATCACCACATAAGATGAAAATATTTAATTATTCCTCATTAGCTTACACACAGTTGGTGATGTGTTAGGAGGGTTTAGACCTAACCATCGATGGTCAAGTTAATTATCAATGGTTAAGCTGACCATCAACAGTTGAGTGTTTAGAGAAAAAGGGTCAAGGTAAGTTAAAAGGGGTAGTTTTAAAGTTTTTTATTAAGTTATTGGTTTCATTTAGCTAAGTATATAACTAGAACCAAGGTCTGATATGTTAGTCAGTGGGTCAAGAAGGGTTAGGTAGTCCCTAAGTTATTCTAAGGCATTTCAAAATCTAGTATAGTTTTCTAGTGTTTATATTTTACCCCTTTTCGCTATGTGGATTTGAATTAACAAGTTGTGATACAAAAATGGATTACTTGGTCAAAGGTCTATTTACCTTAAGTATGGGAGAAGGTGTTCCCCCTCAAATTGGGAGTCGATGAGGTGAAACCAAAATTGAGTCAAGGTTTGATAAGCATTATATGGTAAGTCATGAGGTTGGTAACAAAGGGGGTGGTTGGGAATTTGAAACACAAACATGTAAAAAAAATTTAGCTAAGTGTGATAGCCAACATCACACATAGACTAAGGTTTCCAATGTTAATAAAAATAAGTTTGGGTTTAGAAGTAAAACTAATAGGGTAACCGGTCCATAACATTGGTCATAGTTGATTGGGTCACTCCTATCAAGTCCCCTAGATAGGGTTAGTGTTTTCATAGGTATCTGAAGTAGGAAGTTATCCCTTGAAAAACATAAATGGTTTGGTTTTGCACTAGGTGGTGTAAATTTAAATGTTCAACATGGAAAGGGTGGTCGATATGGTTAAAAAGACTAATGCAAGGTTCATCATGAAATATGAAAATTTTTGGGTCAAAAATAGCCAATGTCAAAGTGGACATGGTCTAATGGTTGGTTGAAGAAGGTTAATCTACCAAATTTCAAGTTTTGGTTTGGGGGAGTTTAGGTGATCTCTAAAAATTTGCACTTAGGTATAGGTGCATAAAAAATTTAAAATTTTTCTAAGGTTGACTATCGATAGTCACCCTGAATATTGAAAGTCAAGGGAAACCCCTAAAAATTTAAGGATAAAAAGTTAAAATGAAATATCATTTTTACTTTTAACTTATTGACTCTATGTTTCCTATGCTATAGAAATTTGGTGTTTTGATGTTTAGTTGAGAGGTTTGATTGAGTGATTGTCAAGTTGCTTAACTGTTGATGAGTCTATTATTGATTGATGTGAGGCATGTGTTCAGGAGAGTGGTTAGAACTGAGATACAAATTGGATGATGATGTAGTCAAGTAGTTAGATGTTTGTTCTATCCTTGACAATGGTCAAGGAATGAGGTAGGAGATGTTTTAAAATTGTTAGTTAGTTGATTTGGTTGTTGTTGAAGTTGAGTTTGGGTAATTTATAATTTTTTTGGTAACATTTGACCTAGATGTAGTTTTTGGGTGAAATTATAAAATGTAGCAGATGAATTTTCAATATGAAAGAAGATTTGGGTTAGGGGTGGGTTGTAGGATAGATATAAGTAGTTTAGTTGTTTAAATTTTGATGTTTGATTATGTTTTCAAGAAGGTATGTCATGGCTTTTTCCATTAGTGGTCACACACAATGACCATTGGTGGTTAGACCTAACCATCAATGGTCAGACATGACCATTAGTAGTCAACCACCAAAGGATAAAACCCACATGAACATTAGAGGTTCTTAGGACCATCGATGATCGAGTAATTAGGGTAAGTGGGTTATAATAGAAAGGTATAGGAAGGTATTGGAAATGTTTTTAAAAGGTTAGGGGTAG
Organism: Torreya grandis; assembly: GCA_037957365.1. NCBI lineage: Eukaryota > Viridiplantae > Streptophyta > Pinopsida > Cupressales > Taxaceae > Torreya > Torreya grandis. The sequence goes on from JARHVA010003241.1 coordinate 1,248,041, forward strand.
GTAAAATACCAAGTTAAAATGTTGAAGATAGGACATGTTAAAATGTTCATATATTAAAATGTTTAATATGTTGAAATGGTTTTTGTGTTTAGAACAAGTATTGGTGTGGTAGATGTTTTGGAAAGTTTTTAGATTTAGGGTAGATGATTTTGATGAAAGGTTTAGGTGACATGTTTTTCAAAGGTTTTAAAGGGCTTGAGTAGGGTTTAAATGCTAATTTTGCGTCAAGCTAGATGTTTTAAATGGTTGAGAGAGTGAGTTTAATATTTTGAGGTGGGTTTTAGTTAGAAGTAGGTATTGGTTTGATAGGTTTAGGGAAGATGTTGAAATTTGTGTAGATAAAGGTAGATGTTATTTGATTGATAGAGGTAATTTTATAGATGTAAGAGGTTTAAAAAGTTAGGTTTAGGTTGATAATGAGGTCAATTTGGAAATGAGAAGTGGTGACACATGCTAACCTTGATTTTTTAGGCACAAGACTAGATCTAGATGAGGGATCAGGTTATAAAGATATTTGTAAAGATCCATGGAAGGATGACTAGTAATGATTAGACATACATGGAGGATTTCAATCTTAGATCCATGAGACACTATTAGTGCTTGCTATGAGATGTAGTGATGATTGTGGTCCTCATCGAGAGATGGGATCTAGCCATGAACACCTTTTTACTGCCAATAAGAGAGATGACCATCTTATTATAGGATCTTCATAGGTTTACATGAATTCCTATTCGAGGGGATCATATTTACCATATTGAGAGTGAATAGAGGGATAAGTAGATGGATCTCTTATATGGTGAGGATTGGGTTCATTCTAGGTGGCATTCAAGTGGTTTCAGTTATGGGCCATTATACTAAAGGTCTCTAAATGAGAGGAATTTGATGATGATGATTATGGTAGTGTCTTATTTTATGTTGCCTAATTTGAGTAGTGGATGATTTCCTTATCTTCTATTAGGAATGTTGGTAGAGATGTTGTTGGGGAGGATGGTGTTTGGGTGGGAACTACTCTTACTAGTTTAGATATATAAGGAGCTCTAGGCATTTTGAGCTCACAAATGATATGGGATTAGTTTTGGGTTCATGATCCATTATTGGGCATATGAGCACATTCAAGTTCTTAGACCACTGGGGCTACTATGGGATGGCTATGCTCAGGCAGACTATAGAGTGGGATTCTTGCGATGGAGGAGAGATTATGCTTTGATAGGGGCTAGAAGAGGGATGAGGGATATTGATTGGGTTTGAGATGTATTTGAGGATTTGGTTATGGGTGGCATGATCTAGAGGCTATATGTGGGTTGGCCTAGGTGGGCCCTCTATACCTATCACATTTTTTCTTTACAAAGCTGGAGGTGGATCTATGAGAGGAGAAAGGGTGAGACTAAGCTCATCCCATTTGATAGATTGAGGAGGTAGTATGTCCTAGTAAAGGGGGTTTTAGGTCTTTTTATGAGGTACTAGAGAGAAGATGTGGAGTTTTTCTTACTCAATCCATAGTCAAAGGAGGAGGTGTTAGACCATGAGGATATGCCTACAAGAGTAAGGATAGATGATGTTGGTTTTGTTCATGGCTATGTAGGATGGTACCAAGCTTCATATGTAATGGTTGATTTTGGATGGGATGATAGGTATTTATATCTCATTAATGTGAATCTAGCTGGAGCACATGTATAAGGTGGTGGTATGGATGCATAAGTAGAGGAAGCACTAGAATTTTTACAAGCTTATATTATAGGTTTGCAGGGATAGGTGGCCTCATTGCAGGGCCAGATTGTGACTTTACAAGGTTACCACTATTATAGTATAGAGAGATCAAGCTCAGACCTCACTAGGTTTGGTGACCCAGGAGAGGGATACACTAAAATAGAGGGTAGGAGCAGTAGCAAAACTAGTAAGACCATCAAGCACTATTCTTATGGTGTGGTACTTGGCCATAGTTAAGGAGTTGAGATATTATGAGGCTATATTTTTGGCATAGTGTCCACTAGAGCCTTGATGGGGTGAATACAAAGCTAGTTAGTACATGAGGTAGCTTTGGATACTCTAAGTTAGTGGGTCACATAGTGATTTGGTAGGTAGGCATCCTAGGAGGACCAACACTTAATGGTAGTGCATGTGTAGGATCAGAAGGGGCCAATGTTAGTGGTGCCCCAAGGGCATGATATATGATATGATGTAAATATATACATGATTTTGATACCTCTTGTGTGATGATGATGTGATATTTACATGCTTTGAGAGATATTATACATTATTACATGTATCATTTATTTGATGGACATGATGTATATGGTGATGTTTATGATGCTCATGATATAGATGTGATGTATGTTTCATGATATATATATATATATGTATGTATGTATGTATATATGATTTATATTCATGGTTCATGGTTTACATGTCTTGATGTTTTATGCCTTATGGACTATGGACTTAGTAGATTTAGGCATGTGATGATTATGAATGATGTTTTGTTTTGTTCATGGATATGATGATGAATGGTTTGATTATGGTTATTGATGTGTTTTGTGATATGATGTTTTATGGTAGATGGATAGGACGATACTTATTGTATGATGTTATATGATGTGGTTTATGATGTTATATGGTATGATGATATATGATGTGGTTCATAGATATGGTTCATAATGTTGTGTTCATCATTGATATTTTGTATTTATGATCATGGAGATGTAAGGTGATTATGGTTAAGATGTAATGAAAATACATAAAGTAAGTTAAAAAACAAACTAAATGTAGGAAAAAAATGAGAATCATGAGACGTATATATCTATGAACTAATGATAAGAGGGTAATGAAAAAGCACCATGCATTTTTATTAGTAAGAACCTAACAAAACTTAAGTTAAATCAGCTTAAGGAACATAAGCCTTCTAAATGATTTGCATTAGAATGCTTTGGTTGATAAAATGGTTTCTTGATCACATCATGTCAAGTAAGCTCATAATCCCTTGATTTATAGATAGTGAAAAAGGGAGATAGGAGATAGGTGAAAGATAAATGGGTCGATAGGTATGATAACCTTATGTGAGTTATTTTTCCCTTTCTATAGGTGATCTAATAACTGGAGTATACAAGTCCATGTCTTATTCTAAGGAGTAGACTTGTTGATGTGAGAAGTCTACTAATGCTATATATTAAAGTTGATTGTAGATTTCTTGGGATATATTCTTCTGATTTTGATATAGGGTCATTTGTTGGTTTTATTTCTGATAAGTTTGTGAATTTGATCAATGTAGGAATCTTCAAATAATTGATTTTGACCCATTTAACTTAGCCATCCTTCAAGGGAGTGGTCTAAGTTTGGGTTTGTATATTTGGTAGATGTCCTTCAAGGGAGCACTCTATCTTTTAATCAATTTAGTTTTGGCCAGTTATCCTTAAAGGGAGTAGTCTACTATGCTAGAGACATGTGACCCAAGTGATATTTTGATATCCTAATTATTTTGATGCTAGGATTTAGACATGGAAAACTCTAATTGGGCTTAGAGGTTTACCTTTCTAAGGGCAAAACTTTTAGCATAATAAGGTGAATAATAGGTAAAATGGGTGGTTTTGAGAGACAAAAGATCATGAGATTTCATCTTATTAGAGATGAAAAGTATACATGAGAACCATGCTATGGGTAGAGTCATGGTACCCATATTTAGGATTAGGCTACGACTGTGATGGGAACCTATAAAGGTAAAAGGGGTGGTCAACATTTTGTTAAGGATTTTGTTAGAGGCTTCTTCTTATCTAATACCAATCTTTTTATCGCGTCAGTAGACGGGCTCCTTGGCGGAATTTCTTCAGATCTTTGAGTAGAATCCTGCAATAGTAGGCAGGGGCCGAATGGCTACGGCTTCACTATTATAAAAACTTCACACTTACAAATCTCACCCTATTACAATATCCTTGAAATATTTCTGATTCACAGGTTCCTTCGAGAAGGGCAAGTGAAGAGCATACTTTGTTTTCAAGGCTACTAGATATTCACACTCAATATTTTCTATGAATATTTTTCGATGATCAACTACTAAGAACTAACACCTATATATAGCATTTGAGAGGTCCTGCCTGCCAACTAGCAAGGCGGTGTCTGTCTCTTCATGCTTTACAGCTGTGGCTACAAAGAGATGCTATTGGACCCACCGTCGGACAGATGAGTCGGTGATGATGATGATGAACCCATAGGTTGTGGGCCCAACATGGCTTCCGCTTCATCAAAAAGGTCATCTTCAGAAATAGGCTGGAACAGGCATCTTATCTGGAATGTGCTCCGAATGTACCAATGTTGACATGGGCCCCTGTCACATGGCATGTGACGTGGTCTGCAGTGGAAATGAGATTCCCACTCAAGTTGTCGCCGAATAATTGTATGAACCACAGTGTCTTGACTATGATTTTGATGTTCGTGTATTCGGTGAGGGCCATAGCGAGCAACCCATCTGTAAAGATGTTCATTATGGGCTGATCGTATCTTGATGTGCCATGTCCAGAGTGGACGCTTGAGTAAATCAGTGAATTGATTGAACAAATATTCACTGTTTAGCCTGTCGATGAAAATAGTTCCATGATTATTTCTGTGGTCTGCTTGTATACGAACTGCAGCAGACATCTGAAGATCAAGAGAAGCAGCATGAGAAATTCTTGTGCATCTAGGATGCAGTCCTTCTTGCATTATTTGTTCCTGGATCAGCATATTTAAAGAATCAAATGCTTGATTCAATATCCTTGTTAGATTGAATCCAGGTGCTGGGGCAGGTTGGTTCATAAGAGTAGCAGAAGGATTTCTGCTAAGCCAATCAGCTATTATATTGTTCTTACCCTCTATATGGTGTACTGAAAAATTAAACTGGTGGAAAAATGCTTGCCACCTGACATACTTGCCGCGACCATCTTTCCTTCCATGATCTTTTTCTCGGAAAGATAAAAATCGGGTGCAGTCAGTTACAATAATAAAATGTGGCAGATGTAACAATTTTAGCATGAACTTTTCCAAACATTTCTTTACAGCATAGATTTCCTTATCTGAGGAAATCCATTTCAGTACATCTTTACTAAACACACCGGAGGCAAACTCACACACAAATTCTATATTATCTACTATCGAAACAAGTACTCCTCCCCATGAGAGGTCAGATGCATCAGTGTAAACTTTCATTTCCTGGGACTTAGGAATGTGAAGTTCTGGCAAACAAGAGATTTTTGCCTTAATCTTTTGGATAGCTTCTGTATGTTGCTTTTCCCATTTGAAAACTCTTTTCTTCTGTAATAATTCCTGCAAGATGAATCGATCTTCTCCTGCATTGGGATAAAAACTGTTAAGATAATTTAGAAGTCCCAAGAATGCTTGTACCTGAGCTTTGTCTAAATGCTCGGGAAAGCTGATGATCTTTTCCTTTATGTGCGGTTGTATTTGTAGTTTGGAATCTCGGATAATCATTCCGAGGAAACTACATTCTGTAGTGCATAACTGGATCTTGGTTTCAGATAGCACTATTCCTGCATCTGTGGCTAACTGCAAAAACTTGGAGAGATGAGCAGTATCTTCCTCTAAGGATCTACTGAAAACTAATATATCATCAATATATATACATAAAAATTCAGATGTCCCTTCAAAGATTTTATCCATGTGTGCCTGGTAGTAAGCAGGTGCATTCATCAGGCCGAAGGGCATAACAGTCCATTGGAAATGGCCGAATGGACAACTGAAAGCAGTCTTTTCCCGATCTGCTTCTTTGACCCTGATCTGGTAAAAACCGGATTTGCAATCAAACTGAGAGAAATATTTGCAGGCTGCAACTTTCTCTAACAGGTAGCTCTTGTCAGGGATAGGATATGGAAATGGTTTGGTGATGGCATTCAATGGTCTGTAATTTATGACCATTCGTTTCTTTCCTCTCTTTTGTTCAGAATGTTTATTCACCATGAATGCATAGCAACAAAATGGAGAGGTAGACTTTTCAATAAAGCCATTCTTTTCCAGTTCTTGAATCTAGATTTCCATATCTGTGTAGTCCTGTGCTGGGATAGGAATTCTTTTACCTATCTTCATATGCTTGCCTTCTTCAATATTTATCTCCATCTCAGGCATGGATTTAGTCCAGAATTGTTGAGGGTTTTCAGAACAGATTGTGGACTTGATGGTTTCTCCTAAGGCAATTATCTCAGCAGGAATGGATTCAGGACTTTGTGCCATAGCACTGGGGAATTGCTCTGTAGCATATATTAGTCGAGGGATTCTGAGTCTTTCATTCTCAATTGTGAACATGATGCTTTTAGCAGTAGCACCATATGGAGTATATCTATCTATGAATGAACCCCCTAACAATACATCAATGGGCATTTTATCTAGAGCAAAGAAGTCACAATGGAAGATTTTGTTTTGGATTCGCAGGGCTTGCTGATGTTTATACTTGTGGCAGACAAAACTATTACCCTGGATATCAATGCTCTTATAAGCTAGACGCTCATCAAGTGTCTCCCAATCACTTATGAGTTGTGGCTTCGCAAATGACAAAGAAGCACCAGTATCAACTTGTGCATCTACTAGTCTACCATTAATTTCTAATGTAAAGAACTGCGCAAATCTGCCATTTATGAGATGATTCAGATATGCTGGTTGAGGCAGTTCTAAGGAAGGGATACTAGTACATACCAGTTTCTGCCTTCCTGGATCTTGAATGATGGTAGGTTCTTCATAGATGTCGTCTGGTAACTCTGGCTCAGCTTCTTCTTCTTCTTGCTGATTACTGCATTCTCCTTCGGGGCAGTAATCTTGGTCGGAATAGAAGATACTCCCGACATCATCTTCTTGTTCATAGCCGTCATCCCAAGTGGGATCTGCTGCAATGACTGGTTCTTCTGCAGGCATGATCTGCTCCCAGATGGGTTCTCTAATTTCTTTTGCAGGCTCTCTGGATGTAAACTTATTCTTCAGCCAGGAGTCGCTCGGCTTGAACTGACTTGGATATTGCACAGGAGGATTCTGCATTCTGTGCATTGTAGGTGGCTGCCTTGGTTGAGAGGGCTGTCTCCCTCTGGATGACTCTCCTCTGATAAAACCTCTTCCTCTGGGCTTTACTGGTCTGTCAGGTACTTCATGATGGTCTCTTGACCAGGGACCATAAGCCTCATATGCCTGATTAGAATATCGTGGCCGATACGGTCTGGATCCTCTGGAACCTCTCTGCATGTTTGTCATTGGCTGTTCGAGTTCGTCTGCAAGAGATTCTAATTCAGCTGCATCTTCGTCGTCGGATGCTTCATCAGGAAGGTCTTCTAAAACAGGTTCAAAAATGTTATCCTGTAAGTAGAGATCTTCTTCAGCATCTATTACATCCCACCACGCTGCTGCGTTGGAGGAGAAAACAGCTTTAACTGCGGGATTCTTACAAGAGCAGTTAGGCGCAATATGACCGGGTTTGCGACAAATAAAACAGATAGGCTGTTTGGATGGAGGTCGGGCAGACTGGCGTTTGCGGAGGAAACGCTGAGGAGGTGCATAAGAATGGCGCTTAGGAAAGGAGTGGCGCTTGAAAGAAAGTCGGCGGCGACGCTGCTTTTGATGCTTGCGGGGTTGCACATAAGGGCGACACCCGAAAGGAGCTATTTCAGGAAATAGTGGAGCAATGGCTGCGGCTTGATGCTTGCTAAGTTTTTGGATTGATTTCGTTTCTGAGACTAACATCATAATTTGCTGTTGAGTGAAATCAATTAGATCAGAGAGTGCAAGATTGGAAAGTTCAAGACCTTTCAAATCTAGATATGCTAGGACCCTATCAATAAGGTTGTAAGGCATAGCATGCAGAAACTTCATTTTTATCTCAGTGGAGGTATGACATTGACTTTCATAGGCAAGCTTTCTGAATTGCATTGCAAAGGGTTGGAACTGCTTAAGATCACAGAGTTCCATCTTCATCAGCCATTTCTTTGTTTCTAGCTGCCGGTTAGCGGCAGGAGGAGCAAACTCATCAATGAGCAATTTATACAAAGCATTCAATGAGTCAGTCTGGTTATGTACAAGAGCGTATTGCTGGTCTACTGGGATGCTATCCCACCAATGGTTAGTAATACCCCAAAGATATTTGACAGCAAAACAAGTGGTGCCAACTTGGTCAAGATGGGCTTGGATAGCAAGAACACGCATTGTATTGCACCATCCAGCGATTTCATTCAGGGGATTTAACAAATCATCTATGTTAAGATACCATGGCTGTAAGTGTACATGGGTACGCTGCATGAGGGAATGACCATGGGATTTCTTGGTTGCAGAAAAGGACTGACCAAAAGAAACTGAACAAAAAGGTCTGGACGATGATTCAGCTTTCTTATCCTCTTTAGACAACCAACTAAGACTATCTTCTAGATTGTCGACCTTAGAATCAATTGATTCTACTTTCTTCTGTATTTTATTTACAGCTTCTTTGATTTCAATAACATCTCTACATAAATCATCAAAATTTTCAGAGAGATGTGCATTAAATCTGGAGACATAATTCCTCTGCTTGAATTCATTGGAGGTATTTTTATATGCAGCAGCAAAATAATGAACAGTACCTGCGGCATGTCGATGGACTCCCTTGGCTGGCGGCCATCTTCCTCCTCGGTAGAGAGTAACTGTGTCTTCAGTAAAGAAAGTAATACTGTCTTCTCTTGGAAGACTCATGAGAGTATGTGGGAAATCTTTTCCCAAATTTACTTCTTCATCCTCAATTAGTATATGACCATGTTTGACAGATCTACGGGATGAGGACGTAGATGGTCTTGTAGGAGAACTCTGGGTAGATCTCATGGAAAACGATCTAGGCAATATATTTACAGATTTTCCATCACTCTGGTGGACAGTGGCTTGACTTTTAAGCTTTGGTGAGACATGTTTGAGCCAATCTAACTTCCATTCAGCAGGTATTTCTACAGACTCAATATGTCCTGGTTGTAATTGTACAGTACCACTAAGTCTTCTTGCCAGAGGCAGGTTTTCTAGGATCTTAGGGTGGTTTGTGTTGGTCATACTATATAAAACTGAAATGTTTACAGTAGCATACTGGAATTCTCCGAACATTTCTAGACCATACACTGAAGTAAATAAACCCCAACAATCAAGAGATCCATTTTTTACTTCTTTACATCCTTTATCGTGGACTGCGACTGAGAGATTTGGACAAAATTCAAAACATATTTCTTTATCGTCATTAAGACGACCTAGACTAGATAACTGACATGAATGTTTAAAATTAACTTGTCTTCTATCACACAAGGCTAGATACATAACTGGTTTTACATTTGACAGGATCAAAGGCTTAATATAAATGCGAATGAGACCAAAATGGACAAATTTGACATCCTTATGTGATCTGATATACAAGATTTCTGGTTCTGGTAATAAAGGAAGCAAATTAGTCTGGAAAGTCTTCTTGGGCTGATAGTTCAAATTAAGCTCGGAAGATCTCTACTTACAGGACGACATTTTTGAACCTGTTTTAGAAGACCTTCCTGATGAAGCATCCGACGACGAAGATGCAGCTGAATTAGAATCTCTTGCAGATGAACTCGAACAGCCAATGACAAACATGCAGAGAGGTTCCAGAGGATCCAGACCGTATCGGCCACGATATTCTAATCAGGCATATGAGGCTTATGGTCCCTGGTCAAGAGACCATCATGAAGTACCTGAAAGACCAGTAAAGCCCAGAGGAAGAGGTTTTATCAGAGGAGAGTCATCCAGAGGGAGACAGCCCTCTCAACCAAGGCAGCCACCTACAATGCACAGAATGCAGAATCCTCCTGTGCAATATCCAAGTCAGTTCAAGCCGAGCGACTCCTGGCTGAAGAATAAGTTTACATCCAGAGAGCCTGCAAAAGAAATTAGAGAACCCATCTGGGAGCAGATCATGCCTGCAGAAGAACCAGTCATTGCAGCAGATCCCACTTGGGATGACGGCTATGAACAAGAAGATGATGTCGGGAGTATCTTCTATTCCGACCAAGATTACTGCCCCGAAGGAGAATGCAGTAATCAGCAAGAAGAAGAAGAAGCTGAGCCAGAGCTACCAGACGACATCTATGAAGAACCTACCATCATTCAAGATCCAGGAAGGCAGAAACTGGTATGTACTAGTATCCCTTCCTTAGAACTGCCTCAACCAGCATATCTGAATCATCTCATAAATGGCAGATTTGCGCAGTTCTTTACATTAGAAATTAATGGTAGACTAGTAGATGCACAAGTTGATACTGGTGCTTCTTTGTCATTTGCGAAGCCACAACTCATAAGTGATTGGGAGACACTTGATGAGCGTCTAGCTTATAAGAGCATTGATATCCAGGGTAATAGTTTTGTCTGCCACAAGTATAAACATCAGCAAGCCCTGCGAATCCAAAACAAAATCTTCCATTGTGACTTCTTTGCTCTAGATAAAATGCCCATTGATGTATTGTTAGGGGGTTCATTCATAGATAGATATACTCCATATGGTGCTACTGCTAAAAGCATCATGTTCACAATTGAGAATGAAAGACTCAGAATCCCTCGACTAATATATGCTACAGAGCAATTCCCCAGTGCTATGGCACAAAGTCCTGAATCCATTCCTGCTGAGATAATTGCCTTAGGAGAAACCATCAAGTCCACAATCTGTTCTGAAAACCCTCAACAATTCTGGACTAAATCCATGCCTGAGATGGAGATAAATATTGAAGAAGGCAAGCATATGAAGATAGGTAAAAGAATTCCTATCCCAGCACAGGACTACACAGATATGGAAATCCAGATTCAAGAACTGGAAAAGAATGGCTTTATTGAAAAGTCTACCTCTCCATTTTGTTGCTATGCATTCATGGTGAATAAACATTCTGAACAAAAGAGAGGAAAGAAACGAATGGTCATAAATTACAGACCATTGAATGCCATCACCAAACCATTTCCATATCCTATCCCTGACAAGAGCTACCTGTTAGAGAAAGTTGCAGCCTGCAAATATTTCTCTCAGTTTGATTGCAAATCCGGTTTTTACCAGATCAGGGTCAAAGAAGCAGATCGGGAAAAGACTGCTTTCAGTTGTCCATTCGGCCATTTCCAATGGACTGTTATGCCCTTCGGCCTGATGAATGCACCTGCTTACTACCAGGCACACATGGATAAAATCTTTGAAGGGACATCTGAATTTTTATGTATATATATTGATGATATATTAGTTTTCAGTAGATCCTTAGAGGAACATACTGCTCATCTCTCCAAGTTTTTGCAGTTAGCCACAGATGCAGGAATAGTGCTATCTGAGACCAAGATCCAGTTATGCACTACAGAATGTAGTTTCCTCGGAATGATTATCCGAGATTCCAAACTACAAATACAACCGCACATAAAGGAGAAGATCATCAGCTTTCCCGAGCATTTAGACAAAGCTCAGGTACAAGCATTCTTGGGACTTCTAAATTATCTTAACAGCTTTTATCCCAATGCAGGAGAAGATCGATTCATCTTGCAGGAATTATTACAAAAGAAAAGAGTTTTCAAATGGGAAAAGCAACATACAGAAGCTGTCCAAAAGATTAAGGCAAAAGTCTCTTGTTTGCCAGAACTTCACATTCCTAAGTCCCAGGAAATGAAAGTTTACACTGATGCATCTGACCTCTCATGGGGAGGAGTACTTGTTTCAGTTGTAGATAATATAGAATTTGTGTGTGAGTTTGCCTCAGGTGTGTTTAGTAAAGATGTACTGAAATGGATTTCCTCAGATAAGGAAATCTATGCTGTAAAGAAATGTTTGGAAAAGTTCATGCTAAAATTGTTACATCTGCCACATTTTATTATTGTAACTGACTGCACCCGATTTTTATCTTTCCGAGAAAAAGATCATGGAAGGAAAGATGGTCGCGGCAAGTATGTCAGGTGGCAAGCATTTTTCCACCAGTTTAATTTTTCAGTACACCATATAGAGGGTAAGAACAATATAATAGCTGATTGGCTTAGCAGAAATCCTTCTGCTACTCTTATGAACCAACCTGCCCCAGCACCTGGATTCAATCTAACAAGGATATTGAATCAAGCATTTGATTCTTTAAATATGCTGATCCAGGAACAAATAATGCAAGAAGGACTGCATCCTAGATGCACAAGAATTTCTCATGCTGCTTCTCTTGATCTTCAGATGTCTGCTGCAGTTCGTATACAAGCAGACCGCAGAAATAATCATGGAACTATTTTCATCGACAGGCTAAACAGTGAATATTTGTTCAATCAATTCACTGATTTACTCAAGCGTCCACTCTGGACATGGCACATCAAGATACGATCAGCCCATAATGAACATCTTTACAGATGGGTTGCTCGCTATGGCCCTCACCGAATACACGAACATCAAAATCATAGTCAAGACACTGTAGTTCATACAATTATTCAGCGACAACTTGAGTGGGAATCTCATTTCCACTGCAGACCACGTCACATGCCATGTGACAGGGGCCCATGTCAACATTGGTACATTCGGAGCACATTCCAGATAAGATGCCTGTTCCAGCCTATTTCTGAAGATGACCTTTTTGATGAAGCGGAAGCCATGTTGGGCCCACAACCTATGGGTTCATCATCATCATCACCGACTCATCTGTCCGACGGTGGGTCCAATAGCATCTCTTTGTAGCCACAGCTGTAAAGCATGAAGAGACAGACACCGCCTTGCTAGTTGGCAGGCAGGACCTCTCAAATGCTATATATAGGTGTTAGTTCTTAGTAGTTGATCATCGAAAAATATTCATAGAAAATATTGAGTGTGAATATCTAGTAGCCTTGAAAACAAAGTATGCTCTTCACTTGCCCTTCTCGAAGGAACCTGTGAATCAGAAATATTTCAAGGATATTGTAATAGTGTGAGATTTGTAAGTGTGAAGTTTTTATAATAGTGAAGCCGTAGCCATTCGGCCCCTGCCTACTATCGCAGGATTCTACTCAAAGATCTGAAGAAATTCCGCCAAGGAGCCCATCTACTGACGCGATAAAAAGATTGGTATCAGAGCCATAGTTAACGATATCAGTTCATAATCATTCTGATCTTTCTCTGTAAGTTGTGATTTATTTCCCTCTTTCCGTGGATCTGATTTGAAGGAGTTCTTTGCTTTGTCAATTTTATCGCGTCAGTAGACGGATCTTTTTATCGCGTCAGTAGACGGGCTCCTTGGCGGAATTTCTTCAGATCTTTGAGTAGAATCCTGCGATAGTAGGCAGGGGCCGAATGGCTACGGCTTCACTATTATAAAAACTTCACACTTACAAATCTCACACTATTACAATATCCTTGAAATATTTCTGATTCACAGGTTCCTTCGAGAAGGGCAAGTGAAGAGCATACTTTGTTTTCAAGGCTACTAGATATTCACACTCAATATTTTCTATGAATATTTTTCGATGATCAACTACTAAGAACTAACACCTATATATAGCATTTGAGAGGTCCTGCCTGCCAACTAGCAAGGCGGTGTCTGTCTCTTCATGCTTTACAGCTGTGGCTACAAAGAGATGCTATTGGACCCACCGTCGGACAGATGAGTCGGTGATGATGATGATGAACCCATAGGTTGTGGGCCCAACATGGCTTCCGCTTCATCAAAAAGGTCATCTTCAGAAATAGGCTGGAACAGGCATCTTATCTGGAATGTGCTCCGAATGTACCAATGTTGACATGGGCCCCTGTCACATGGCATGTGACGTGGTCTGCAGTGGAAATGAGATTCCCACTCAAGTTGTCGCCGAATAATTGTATGAACCACAGTGTCTTGACTATGATTTTGATGTTCGTGTATTCGGTGAGGGCCATAGCGAGCAACCCATCTGTAAAGATGTTCATTATGGGCTGATCGTATCTTGATGTGCCATGTCCAGAGTGGACGCTTGAGTAAATCAGTGAATTGATTGAACAAATATACACTGTTTAGCCTGTCGATGAAAATAGTTCCATGATTATTTCTGCGGTCTGCTTGTATACGAACTGCAGCAGACATCTGAAGATCAAGAGAAGCAGCATGAGAAATTCTTGTGCATCTAGGATGCAGTCCTTCTTGCATTATTTGTTCCTGGATCAGCATATTTAAAGAATCAAATGCTTGATTCAATATCCTTGTTAGATTGAATCCAGGTGCTGGGGCAGGTCGGTTCATAAGAGTAGCAGAAGGATTTCTGCTAAGCCAATCAGCTATTATATTGTTCTTACCTTCTATATGGTGTACTGAAAAATTAAACTGGTGGAAAAATGCTTGCCACCTGACATACTTACCACGACCATCTTTCCTTCCATGATCTTTTTCCCGGAAAGATAAAAATCGGGTGCAGTCAGTTACAATAATAAAATGTGGCAGATGTAACAATTTTAACATGAATTTTTCCAAACATTTCTTTACAGCATAGATTTCCTTATCTGAGGAAATCCATTTCAGTACATCTTTACTAAACACACCGGAGGCAAACTCACACACAAATTCTATATTATCTACTATCGAAACAAGTACTCCTCCCCATGAGAGGTCAGATGCATCAGTGTAAACTTTCATTTCCTGGGACTTAGGAATGTGAAGTTCTGGCAAACAAGAGACTTTTGCCTTAATCTTTTGGACAGCTTCTGTATGTTGCTTTTCCCATTTGAAAACTCTTTTCTTTTGTAATAATTCCTGCAAGATGAATCGATCTTCTCCTGCATTGGGATAAAAGCTGTTAAGATAATTTAGAAGTCCCAAGAATGCTTGTACCTGAGCTTTGTCTAAATGCTCGGGAAAGCTGATGATCTTTTCCTTTATGTGCGGTTGTATTTGTAGTTTGGAATCTCGGATAATCATTCCGAGGAAACTACATTCTGTAGTGCATAACTGGATCTTGGTCTCAGATAGCACTATTCCTGCATCTGTGGCTAACTGCAAAAACTTGGAGAGATGAGCAGTATGTTCCTCTAAGGATCTACTGAAAACTAATATATCATCAATATATATACATAAAAATTCAGATGTCCCTTCAAAGATTTTATCCATGTGTGCCTGGTAGTAAGCAGGTGCATTCATCAGGCCGAAGGGCATAACAGTCCATTGGAAATGGCCGAATGGACAACTGAAAGCAGTCTTTTCCCGATCTGCTTCTTTGACCCTGATCTGGTAAAAACCGGATTTGCAATCAAACTGAGAGAAATATTTGCAGGCTGCAACTTTCTCTAACAGGTAGCTCTTGTCAGGGATAGGATATGGAAATGGTTTGGTGATGGCATTCAATGGTCTGTAATTTATGACCATTCGTTTCTTTCCTCTCTTTTGTTCAGAATGTTTATTCACCATGAATGCATAGCAACAAAATGGAGAGGTAGACTTTTCAATAAAGCCATTCTTTTCCAGTTCTTGAATCTGGATTTCCATATCTGTGTAGTCCTGTGCTGGGATAGGAATTCTTTTACCTATCTTCATATGCTTGCCTTCTTCAATATTTATCTCCATCTCAGGCATGGATTTAGTCCAGAATTGTTGAGGGTTTTCAGAACAGATTGTGGACTTGATGGTTTCTCCTAAGGCAATTATCTCAGCAGGAATGGATTCAGGACTTTGTGCCATAGCACTGGGGAATTGCTCTGTAGCATATATTAGTCGAGGGATTCTGAGTCTTTCATTCTCAATTGTGAACATGATGCTTTTAGCAGTAGCACCATATGGAGTATATCTATCTATGAATGAACCCCCTAACAATACATCAATGGGCATTTTATCTAGAGCAAAGAAGTCACAATGGAAGATTTTGTTTTGGATTCGCAGGGCTTGCTGATGTTTATACTTGTGGCAGACAAAACTATTACCCTGGATATCAATGCTCTTATAAGCTAGACGCTCATCAAGTGTCTCCCAAT
Source organism: Torreya grandis (assembly GCA_037957365.1). NCBI lineage: Eukaryota > Viridiplantae > Streptophyta > Pinopsida > Cupressales > Taxaceae > Torreya > Torreya grandis. Next base: position 1,263,924 of record JARHVA010003241.1, read on the forward strand.
CACTTATGAGTTGTGGCTTCGCAAATGACAAAGAAGCACCAGTATCAACTTGTGCATCTACTAGTCTACCATTAATTTCTAATGTAAAGAACTGCGCAAATCTGCCATTTATGAGATGATTCAGATATGCTGGTTGAGGCAGTTCTAAGGAAGGGATACTAGTACATACCAGTTTCTGCCTTCCTGGATCTTGAATGATGGTAGGTTCTTCATAGATGTCGTCTGGTAGCTCTGGCTCAGCTTCTTCTTCTTCTTGCTGATTACTGCATTCTCCTTCGGGGCAGTAATCTTGGTCGGAATAGAAGATACTCCCGACATCATCTTCTTGTTCATAGCCATCATCCCAAGTGGGATCTGCTGCAATGACTGGTTCTTCTGCAGGCATGATCTGCTCCCAGATGGGTTCTCTAATTTCTTTTGCAGGCTCTCTGGATGTAAACTTATTCTTCAGCCAGGAGTCGCTCGGCTTGAACTGACTTGGATATTGCACAGGAGGATTCTGCATTCTGTGCATTGTAGGTGGCTGCCTTGGTTGAGAGGGCTGTCTCCCTCTGGATGACTCTCCTCTGATAAAACCTCTTCCTCTGGGCTTTACTGGTCTTTCAGGTATTTCATGATGGTCTCTTGACCAGGGACCATAAGCCTCATATGCCTGATTAGAAGATCGTGGCCGATACGGTCTGGATCCTCTGGAACCTCTCTGCATGTTTGTCATTGGCTGTTCGAGTTCATCTGCAAGAGATTCTAATTCAGCTGCATCTTCGTCGTCGGATGCTTCATCAGGAAGGTCTTCTAAAACAGGTTCAAAAATGTTATCCTGTAAGTAGAGATCTTCTTCAGCATCTATTACATCCCACCACGCTGCTGCGTTGGAGGAGAAAACAGCTTTAACTGCGGGATTCTTACAAGAGCAGTTAGGCGCAATATGACCGGGTTTGCGGCAAATAAAACAGATAGGCTGTTTGGATGGAGGTCAGGCAGACTGGCGTTTGTGGAGGAAACGCTGAGGAGGCGCATAGGAATGGCGCGTAGGAAAGGAGCGGCGCTTGAAAGAAAGTCGGTGGCGACGCTGCTTTTGATGCTTGCGGGGTTGCACATAAGGGCGACACCCGAAAGGAGCTATTTCAGGAAATAGTGGAGCAATGGCTGCGGCTTGATGCTTGCTAAGTTTCTGGATTGATTTCGTTTCTGAGACTAACATCATAATTTGCTGTTGAGTGAAATCAATTAGATCAGAGAGTGCAAGATTGGAAAGTTCAAGACCTTTCAAATCTAGATATGTTAGGACCCTATCAATAAGGTTGTAAGGCATAGCATGCAGAAACTTCATTTTTATCTCAGTGGAGGTATGACATTGACTTTCATAGGCAAGCTTTCTGAATTGCATTGCAAAGGGTTGGAACTGCTTAAGATCACAGAGTTCCATCTTCATCAGCCATTTCTTTGTTTCTAGCTGCCGGTTAGCGGCAGGAGGAGCAAACTCATCAATGAGCAATTTATACAAAGCATTTAAGGAGTCAGTCTGGTTATGTACAAGAGCGTATTGCTGGTCTACTGGGATGCTATCCCACCAATGGTTAGTAATACCCCAAAGATATTTGACAGCAAAACAAGTGGTGCCAACTTGGTCAAGGTGAGCTTGGACAGTAAGGACACGCATTGTATTGCACCATCCAGCAATTTCATTCAGGGGATTTAACAAATCATCTATGTTAAGATACCATGGCTGTAAGTGTACATGGGTACGCTGCATGAGGGAATGACCATGGGATTTCTTGGTTGCAGAAAAGGACTGACCAAAAGAAACTGAACAAAAAGGTCTGGACGATGATTCAGCTTTCTGATCCTCTTTAGACAACCAACTAAGACTATCTTCTAGATTGTCGACCTTAGAATCAATTGATTCTACTTTCTTCTGTATTTTATTTACAGCTTCTTTGATTTCAATAACATCTCTACATAAATCATCAAAATTCTCAGAGAGATGTGCATTAAATCTGGAGACATAATTCCTCTGCTTGAATTCATTGGAGGTATTTTCATATGCAGCAGCAAAATAATGAACAGTACCTGCGGCATGTCGATGGACTCCCTTGGCTGGCGGCCATCTTCCTCCTCGGTAGAGAGTAACTGTGTCTTCAGTAAAGAAAGTAATACTGTCTTCTCTTGGAAGACTCATGAGAGTATGTGGGAAATCTTTTCCCAAATTTACTTCTTCATCCTCAATTAGTATATGACCATGTTTGACAGATCTACGGGATGAGGACGTAGATGGTCTTGTAGGAGAACTCTGGGTAGATCTCATGGAAAACGATCTAGGCAATATATTTACAGATTTTCCATCACTCTGGTGGACAGTGGCTTGACTTTTAAGCTTTGGTGAGACATGTTTGAGCCAATCTAACTTCCATTCAGCAGGTATTTCTACAGACTCAATATGTCCTGGTTGTAATTGTACAGTACCACTAAGTCTTCTTGCCAGAGGCAGGTTTTCTAGGATCTTAGGGTGGTTTGTGTTGGTCATACTATACAAAACTGAAATGTTTACAGTAGCGTACTAGAATTCTCCAAACATTTCTAGACCATATATTGAAGTAAACAAACCCCAACAATCAAGAGATCCATTTTTCACTTCTTTACATCCTTTATCGCGGACTGCGACTGAGAGATTTGGACAAAATTCAAAACATATTTCTTTATCGTCATTAAGACGACCTAGACTAGATAACTGACATGAATGTTTAAAATTAACTTGTCTTCTATCACACAGGGCTAGATACATAACTGGTTTTACATTTGACGGGATCAAAGGCTTAATGTAAATACGAATAAGACCAAAATGGACAAATTTGACATCCTTATGTGATCTGATATACAAGATTTCTGGTTCTGGTAATAAAGGAAGCAAATTAGTCTGGAAAGTCTTCTTGGGCTGATAGTTCAAATTAAGCTCGACAGACTTTATCCTGGGCTTTACAAAGGATAGATATGTACTATTGTATAAAAACTTTGACTTTACTAACTCAGCTTGTTTGTATACACTTGAAGCTTTTAAAGCCGGAGGCTTGAACAAACTGGATTCCTTTTCAAGATCTGTGTCAGTTACAGTAATATCAAGGCAATCGGATAACTGATCTGGGATAAAAGGAGGCATTTCATACATTCCTTCTAGTTCAGATTCATTCATTACTTCTACGGTAGATGTGGAAGGGATTTTCCCGAATTCCATTGTGGGGAGAGAAGGTTCTGGTATGCGAGCAATTTCTGGATAGGGAATAAGTGTGCAGAGATAAAAACGGCCTATGACAATTTGATAAAACGGCCTGAGACTCGATGCAAAGTTTCCCAAAGAAAATTGACAAAGCAAAGAACTCCTTCAAATCAGATCCACAGAAAGAGGGAAATAAATCACAACTTACAGAGAAAGATCAGAATGATTATGAACTGATATCGTTAACTATGGCTCTGATACCAATCTTTTTATCGCGTCAGTAGACGGATCTTTTTATCGCGTCAGTAGACGGGCTCCTTGGCGGAATTTCTTCAGATCTTTGAGTAGAATCCTGCGATAGTAGGCAGGGGCCGAATGGCTACGGCTTCACTATTATAAAAACTTCACACTTACAAATCTCACACTATTACAATATCCTTGAAATATTTCTGATTCACAGGTTCCTTCGAGAAGGGCAAGTGAAGAGCATACTTTGTTTTCAAGGCTACTAGATATTCACACTCAATATTTTCTATGAATATTTTTCGATGATCAACTACTAAGAACTAACACCTATATATAGCATTTGAGAGGTCCTGCCTGCCAACTAGCAAGGCGGTGTCTGTCTCTTCATGCTTTACAGCTGTGGCTACAAAGAGATGCTATTGGACCATATATTGAAGTAAACAAACCCCAACAATCAAGAGATCCATTTTTCACTTCTTTACATCCTTTATCGCGGACTGCGACTGAGAGATTTGGACAAAATTCAAAACATATTTCTTTATCGTCATTAAGACGACCTAGACTAGATAACTGACATGAATGTTTAAAATTAACTTGTCTTCTATCACACAGGGCTAGATACATAACTGGTTTTACATTTGACGGGATCAAAGGCTTAATGTAAATACGAATAAGACCAAAATGGACAAATTTGACATCCTTATGTGATCTGATATACAAGATTTCTGGTTCTGGTAATAAAGGAAGCAAATTAGTCTGGAAAGTCTTCTTGGGCTGATAGTTCAAATTAAGCTCGACAGACTTTATCCTGGGCTTTACAAAGGATAGATATGTACTATTGTATAAAAACTTTGACTTTACTAACTCAGCTTGTTTGTATACACTTGAAGCTTTTAAAGCCGGAGGCTTGAACAAACTGGATTCCTTTTCAAGATCTGTGTCAGTTACAGCAATATCAAGGCAATCGGATAACTGATCTGGGATAAAAGGAGGCATTTCATACATTCCTTCTAGTTCAGATTCATTCATTACTTCTACGGTAGATGTGGAAGGGATTTTCCCGAATTCCATTGTGGGGAGAGAAGGTTCTGGTATGCGAGCAATTTCTGGATAGGGAATAAGTGTGCAGAGATAAAAACGGCCTATGACAATTTGATAAAACGGCCTGAGACTCGATGCAAAGTTTCCCAAAGAAAATTGACAAAGCAAAGAACTCCTTCAAATCAGATCCACGGAAAGAGGGAAATAAATCACAAATTACAGAGAATGGTATCTTAACATAGATGATTTGTTAAATCCCCTGAATGAAATTGCTGGATGGTGCAATACAATGCGTGTCCTTACTGTCCAAGCTCACCTTGACCAAGTTGGCACCACTTGTTTTGCTGTCAAATATCTTTGGGGTATTACTAACCATTGGTGGGATAGCATCCCAGTAGACCAGCAATACGCTCTTGTACATAACCAGACTGACTCCTTAAATGCTTTGTATAAATTGCTCATTGATGAGTTTGCTCCTCCTGCCGCTAACCGGCAGCTAGAAACAAAGAAATGGCTGATGAAGATGGAACTCTGTGATCTTAAGCAGTTCCAACCCTTTGCAATGCAATTCAGAAAGCTTGCCTATGAAAGTCAATGTCATACCTCCACTGAGATAAAAATGAAGTTTCTGCATGCTATGCCTTACAACCTTATTGATAGGGTCCTAACATATCTAGATTTGAAAGGTCTTGAACTTTCCAATCTTGCACTCTCTGATCTAATTGATTTCACTCAACAGCAAATTATGATGTTAGTCTCAGAAACGAAATCAATCCAGAAACTTAGCAAGCATCAAGCCGCAGCCATTGCTCCACTATTTCCTGAAATAGCTCCTTTCGGGTGTCGCCCTTATGTGCAACCCCGCAAGCATCAAAAGCAGCGTCGCCGCCGACTTTCTTTCAAGCGCCGCTCCTTTCCTACGCGCCATTCCTATGCGCCTCCTCAGCGTTTCCTCCGCAAACGCCAGTCTGCCCGACCTCCATCCAAACAGCCTATCTGTTTTATTTGCCGCAAACCCGGTCATATTGCGCCTAACTGCTCTTGTAAGAATCCCGCAGTTAAAGCTATTTTCTCCTCCAACGCAGCAGCGTGGTGGGATGTAATAGATGCTGAAGAAGATCTCTACTTACAGGATAACATTTTTGAACCTGTTTTAGAAGACCTTCCTGATGAAGCATCCGACGACGAAGATGCAGCTGAATTAGAATCTCTTGCAGATGAACTCGAACAGCCAATGACAAACATGCAGAGAGGTTCCAGAGGATCCAGACCGTATCGGCCACGATATTCTAATCAGGCATATGAGGCTTATGGTCCCTGGTCAAGAGACCATCATGAAGTACCTGAAAGACCAGTAAAGCCCAGAGGAAGAGGTTTTATCAGAGGAGAGTCATCCAGAGGGAGACAGCCCTCTCAACCAAGGCAGCCACCTACAATGCACAGAATGCAGAATCCTCCTGTGCAATATCCAAGTCAGTTCAAGCCGAGCGACTCCTGGCTGAAGAATAAGTTTACATCCAGAGAGCCTGCAAAAGAAATTAGAGAACCCATCTGGGAGCAGATCATGCCTGCAGAAGAACCAGTCATTGCAGCAGATCCCACTTGGGATGACGGCTATGAACAAGAAGATGATGTCGGGAGTATCTTCTATTCCGACCAAGATTACTGCCCCGAAGGAGAATGCAGTAATCAGCAAGAAGAAGAAGAAGCTGAGCCAGAGTTACCAGACGACATCTATGAAGAACCTACCATCATTCAAGATCCAGGAAGGCAGAAACTGGTATGTACTAGTATCCCTTCCTTAGAACTGCCTCAACCAGCATATCTGAATCATCTCATAAATGGCAGATTTGCGCAGTTCTTTACATTAGAAATTAATGGTAGACTAGTAGATGCACAAGTTGATACTGGTGCTTCTTTGTCATTTGCGAAGCCACAACTCATAAGTGATTGGGAGACACTTGATGAGCGTCTAGCTTATAAGAGCATTGATATCCAGGGTAATAGTTTTGTCTGCCACAAGTATAAACATCAGCAAGCCCTGCGAATCCAAAACAAAATCTTCCATTGTGACTTCTTTGCTCTAGATAAAATGCCCATTGATGTATTGTTAGGGGGTTCATTCATAGATAGATATACTCCATATGGTGCTACTGCTAAAAGCATCATGTTCACAATTGAGAATGAAAGACTCAGAATCCCTCGACTAATATATGCTACAGAGCAATTCCCCAGTGCTATGGCACAAAGTCCTGAATCCATTCCTGCTGAGATAATTGCCTTAGGAGAAACCATCAAGTCCACAATCTGTTCTGAAAACCCTCAACAATTCTGGACTAAATCCATGCCTGAGATGGAGATAAATATTGAAGAAGGCAAGCATATGAAGATAGGTAAAAGAATTCCTATCCCAGCACAGGACTACACAGATATGGAAATCCAGATTCAAGAACTGGAAAAGAATGGCTTTATTGAAAAGTCTACCTCTCCATTTTGTTGCTATGCATTCATGGTGAATAAACATTCTGAACAAAAGAGAGGAAAGAAACGAATGGTCATAAATTACAGACCATTGAATGCCATCACCAAACCATTTCCATATCCTATCCCTGACAAGAGCTACCTGTTAGAGAAAGTTGCAGCCTGCAAATATTTCTCTCAGTTTGATTGCAAATCCGGTTTTTACCAGATCAGGGTCAAAGAAGCAGATCGGGAAAAGACTGCTTTCAATTGTCCATTCGGCCATTTCCAATGGACTGTTATGCCCTTCGGCCTGATGAATGCACCTGCTTACTACCAGGCACACATGGATAAAATCTTTGAAGGGACATCTGAATTTTTATGTATATATATTGATGATATATTAGTTTTCAGTAGATCCTTAGAGGAACATACTGCTCATCTCTCCAAGTTTTTGCAGTTAGCCACAGATGCAGGAATAGTGCTATCTGAGACCAAGATCCAGTTATGCACTACAGAATGTAGTTTCCTCGGAATGATTATCCGAGATTCCAAACTACAAATACAACTGCACATAAAGGAAAAGATCATCAGCTTTCCCGAGCATTTAGACAAAGCTCAGGTACAAGCATTCTTGGGACTTCTAAATTATCTTAACAGCTTTTATCCCAATGCAGGAGAAGATCGATTCATCTTGCAAGAATTATTACAGAAGAAAAGAGTTTTCAAATGGGAAAAGCAACATACAGAAGCTATCCAAAAGATTAAGGCAAAAATCTCTTGTTTGCCAGAACTTCACATTCCTAAGTCCCAGGAAATGAAAGTTTACACTGATGCATCTGACCTCTCATGGGGAGGAGTACTTGTTTCGATAGTAGATAATATAGAATTTGTGTGTGAGTTTGCCTCCGGTGTGTTTAGTAAAGATGTACTGAAATGGATTTCCTCAGATAAGGAAATCTATGCTGTAAAGAAATGTTTGGAAAAATTCCAGTACGCTACTGTAAACATTTCAGTTTTGTATAGTATGACCAACACAAACCACCCTAAGATCCTAGAAAACCTGCCTCTGGCAAGAAGACTTAGTGGTACTGTACAATTACAACCAGGACATATTGAGTCTGTAGAAATACCTGCTGAATGGAAGTTAGATTGGCTCAAACATGTCTCACCAAAGCTTAAAAGTCAAGCCACTGTCCACCAGAGTGATGGAAAATCTGTAAATATATTGCCTAGATCGTTTTCCATGAGATCTACCCAGAGTTCTCCTACAAGACCATCTACGTCCTCATCCCGTAGATCTGTCAAACATGGTCATATACTAATTGAGGATGAAGAAGTAAATTTGGGAAAAGATTTCCCACATACTCTCATGAGTCTTCCAAGAGAAGACAGTATTACTTTCTTTACTGAAGACACAGTTACTCTCTACCGAGGAGGAAGATGGCCGCCAGCCAAGGGAGTCCATCGACATGCCGCAGGTACTGTTCATTATTTTGCTGCTGCATATGAAAATACCTCCAATGAATTCAAGCAGAGGAATTATGTCTCCAGATTTAATGCACATCTCTCTGAGAATTTTGATGATTTATGTAGAGATGTTATTGAAATCAAAGAAGCTGTAAATAAAATACAGAAGAAAGTAGAATCAATTGATTCTAAGGTCGACAATCTAGAAGATAGTCTTAGTTGGTTGTCTAAAGAGGATCAGAAAGCTGAATCATCGTCCAGACCTTTTTGTTCAGTTTCTTTTGGTCAGTCCTTTTCTGCAACCAAGAAATCCCATGGTCATTCCCTCATGCAGCGTACCCATGTACACTTACAGCCATGGTATCTTAACAAATAAGATCTGTGTCAGTTACAGCAATATCAAGGCAATCGGATAACTGATCTGGGATAAAAGGAGCCCGTCTGTTCAAGCCTCCGGCTTTAAAAGCTTCAAGTGTATACAAACAAGCTGAGTTAGTAAAGTCAAAGTTTTTATACAATAGTACATATCTATCCTTTGTAAAGCCCAGGATAAAGTCTATCGAGCTTAATTTGAACTATCAGCCCAAGAAGACTTTCCAGACTAATTTGCTTCCTTTATTACCAGAACCAGAAATCTTGTATATCAGATCACATAAGGATGTCAAATTTGTCCATTTTGGTCTTATTCGTATTTACATTAAGCCTTTGATCCCGTCAAATGTAAAACCAGTTATGTATCTAGCCCTGTGTGATAGAAGACAAGTTAATTTTAAACATTCATGTCAGTTATCTAGTCTAGGTCGTCTTAATGACGATAAAGAAATATGTTTTGAATTTTGTCCAAATCTCTCAGTCGCAGTCCGCGATAAAGGATGTAAAGAAGTGAAAAATGGATCTCTTGATTGTTGGGGTTTGTTTACTTCAATATATGGTCTAGAAATGTTTGGAGAATTCCAGTACGCTACTGTAAACATTTCAGTTTTGTATAGTATGACCAACACAAACCACCCTAAGATCCTAGAAAACCTGCCTCTGGCAAGAAGACTTAGTGGTACTGTACAATTACAACCAGGACATATTGAGTCTGTAGAAATACCTGCTGAATGGAAGTTAGATTGGCTCAAACATGTCTCACCAAAGCTTAAAAGTCAAGCCACTGTCCACCAGAGTGATGGAAAATCTGTAAATATATTGCCTAGATCGTTTTCCATGAGATCTACCCAGAGTTCTCCTACAAGACCATCTACGTCCTCATCCCGTAGATCTGTCAAACATGGTCATATACTAATTGAGGATGAAGAAGTAAATTTGGGAAAAGATTTCCCACATACTCTCATGAGTCTTCCAAGAGAAGACAGTATTACTTTCTTTACTGAAGACACAGTTACTCTCTACCGAGGAGGAAGATGGCCGCCAGCCAAGGGAGTCCATCGACATGCCGCAGGTACTGTTCATTATTTTGCTGCTGCATATGAAAATACCTCCAATGAATTCAAGCAGAGGAATTATGTCTCCAGATTTAATGCACATCTCTCTGAAAATTTTGATGATTTATGTAGAGATGTTATTGAAATCAAAGAAGCTGTAAATAAAATACAGAAGAAAGTAGAATCAATTGATTCTAAGGTCGACAATCTAGAAGATAGTCTTAGTTGGTTGTCTAAAGAGGATCAGAAAGCTGAATCATCGTCCAGACCTTTTTGTTCAGTTTCTTTTGGTCAGTCCTTTTCTGCAACCAAGAAATCCCATGGTCATTCCCTCATGCAGCGTACCCATGTACACTTACAGCCATGGTATCTTAACATAGATGATTTGTTAAATCCCCTGAATGAAATTGCTGGATGGTGCAATACAATGCGTGTCCTTACTGTCCAAGCTCACCTTGACCAAGTTGGCACCACTTGTTTTGCTGTCAAATATCTTTGGGGTATTACTAACCATTGGTGGGATAGCATCCCAGTAGACCAGCAATACGCTCTTGTACATAACCAGACTGACTCCTTAAATGCTTTGTATAAATTGCTCATTGATGAGTTTGCTCCTCCTGCCGCTAACCGGCAGCTAGAAACAAAGAAATGGCTGATGAAGATGGAACTCTGTGATCTTAAGCAGTTCCAACCCTTTGCAATGCAATTCAGAAAGCTTGCCTATGAAAGTCAATGTCATACCTCCACTGAGATAAAAATGAAGTTTCTGCATGCTATGCCTTACAACCTTATTGATAGGGTCCTAGCATATCTAGATTTGAAAGGTCTTGAACTTTCCAATCTTGCACTCTCTGATCTAATTGATTTCACTCAACAGCAAATTATGATGTTAGTCTCAGAAACGAAATCAATCCAGAAACTTAGCAAGCATCAAGCCGCAGCCATTGCTCCACTATTTCCTGAAATAGCTCCTTTCAGGTGTCGCCCTTATGTGCAACCCCGCAAGCATCAAAAGCAGCGTCGCCGCCGACTTTCTTTCAAGCGCCGCTCCTTTCCTAAGCGCCATTCCTATGCGCCTCCTCAGCGTTTCCTCCGCAAACGCCAGTCTGCCTGACCTCCATCCAAACAGCCTATCTGTTTTATTTGCCGCAAACCCGGTCATATTGCGCCTAACTGCTCTTGTAAGAATCCCGCAGTTAAAGCTATTTTCTCCTCCAACGCAGCAGCGTGGTGGGATGTAATAGATGCTGAAGAAGATCTCTACTTACAGGATAACATTTTTGAACCTGTTTTAGAAGACCTTCCTGATGAAGCATCCGACGACGAAGATGCAGCTGAATTAGAATCTCTTGCAGATGAACTCGAACAGCCAATGACAAACATGCAGAGAGGTTCCAGAGGATCCAGACCGTATCGGCCACGATATTCTAATCAGGCATATGAGGCTTATGGTCCCTGGTCAAGAGACCATCATGAAGTACCTGAAAGACCAGTAAAGCCCAGAGGAAGAGGTTTTATCAGAGGAGAGTCATCCAGAGGGAGACAGCCCTCTCAACCAAGGCAGCCACCTACAATGCACAGAATGCAGAATCCTCCTGTGCAATATCCAAGTCAGTTCAAGCCGAGCGACTCCTGGCTGAAGAATAAGTTTACATCCAGAGAGCCTGCAAAAGAAATTAGAGAACCCATCTGGGAGCAGATCATGCCTGCAGAAGAACCAGTCATTGCAGCAGATCCCACTTGGGATGACGGCTATGAACAAGAAGATGATGTCGGGAGTATCTTCTATTCCGACCAAGATTACTGCCCCGAAGGAGAATGCAGTAATCAGCAAGAAGAAGAAGAAGCTGAGCCAGAGTTACCAGACGACATCTATGAAGAACCTACCATCATTCAAGATCCAGGAAGGCAGAAACTGGTATGTACTAGTATCCCTTCCTTAGAACTGCCTCAACCAGCATATCTGAATCATCTCATAAATGGCAGATTTGCGCAGTTCTTTACATTAGAAATTAATGGTAGACTAGTAGATGCACAAGTTGATACTGGTGCTTCTTTGTCATTTGCGAAGCCACAACTCATAAGTGATTGGGAGACACTTGATGAGCGTCTAGCTTATAAGAGCATTGATATCCAGGGTAATAGTTTTGTCTGCCACAAGTATAAACATCAGCAAGCCCTGCGAATCCAAAACAAAATCTTCCATTGTGACTTCTTTGCTCTAGATAAAATGCCCATTGATGTATTGTTAGGGGGTTCATTCATAGATAGATATACTCCATATGGTGCTACTGCTAAAAGCATCATGTTCACAATTGAGAATGAAAGACTCAGAATCCCTCGACTAATATATGCTACAGAGCAATTCCCCAGTGCTATGGCACAAAGTCCTGAATCCATTCCTGCTGAGATAATTGCCTTAGGAGAAACCATCAAGTCCACAATCTGTTCTGAAAACCCTCAACAATTCTGGACTAAATCCATGCCTGAGATGGAGATAAATATTGAAGAAGGCAAGCATATGAAGATAGGTAAAAGAATTCCTATCCCAGCACAGGACTACACAGATATGGAAATCCAGATTCAAGAACTGGAAAAGAATGGCTTTATTGAAAAGTCTACCTCTCCATTTTGTTGCTATGCATTCATGGTGAATAAACATTCTGAACAAAAGAGAGGAAAGAAACGAATGGTCATAAATTACAGACCATTGAATGCCATCACCAAACCATTTCCATATCCTATCCCTAACAAGAGCTACCTGTTAGAGAAAGTTGCAGCCTGCAAATATTTCTCTCAGTTTGATTGCAAATCCGGTTTTTACCAGATCAGGGTCAAAGAAGCAGATCGGGAAAAGACTGCTTTCAGTTGTCCATTCGGCCATTTCCAATGGACTGTTATGCCCTTCGGCCTGATGAATGCACCTGCTTACTACCAGGCACACATGGATAAAATCTTTGAAGGGACATCTGAATTTTTATGTATATATATTGATGATATATTAGTTTTCAGTAGATCCTTAGAGGAACATACTGCTCATCTCTCCAAGTTTTTGCAGTTAGCCACAGATGCAGGAATAGTGCTATCTGAGACCAAGATCCAGTTATGCACTACAGAATGTAGTTTCCTCGGAATGATTATCCGAGATTCCAAACTACAAATACAACCGCACATAAAGGAGAAGATCATCAGCTTTCCCGAGCATTTAGACAAAGCTCAGGTACAAGCATTCTTGGGACTTCTAAATTATCTTAACAGCTTTTATCCCAATGCAGGAGAAGATCGATTCATCTTGCAGGAATTATTACAAAAGAAAAGAGTTTTCAAATGGGAAAAGCAACATACAGAAGCTGTCCAAAAGATTAAGGCAAAAGTCTCTTGTTTGCCAGAACTTCACATTCCTATGTCCCAGGAAATGAAAGTTTACACTGATGCATCTGACCTCTCATGGGGAGGAGTACTTGTTTCAGTTGTAGATAATATAGAATTTGTGTGTGAGTTTGCCTCAGGTGTGTTTAGTAAAGATGTACTGAAATGGATTTCCTCAGATAAGGAAATCTATGCTGTAAAGAAATGTTTGGAAAAGTTCATGCTAAAATTGTTACATCTGCCACATTTTATTATTGTAACTGACTGCACCCGATTTTTATCTTTCCGAGAAAAAGATCATGGAAGGAAAGATGGTCGCGGCAAGTATGTCAGGTGGCAAGCATTTTTCCACCAGTTTAATTTTTCAGTACACCATATAGAGGGTAAGAACAATATAATAGCTGATTGGCTTAGCAGAAATCCTTCTGCTACTCTTATGAACCAACCTGCCCCAGCACCTGGATTCAATCTAACAAGGATATTGAATCAAGCATTTGATTCTTTAAATATGCTGATCCAGGAACAAATAATGCAAGAAGGACTGCATCCTAGATGCACAAGAATTTCTCATGCTGCTTCTCTTGATCTTCAGATGTCTGCTGCAGTTCGTATACAAGCAGACCGCAGAAATAATCATGGAACTATTTTCATCGACAGGCTAAACAGTGAATATTTGTTCAATCAATTCACTGATTTACTCAAGCGTCCACTCTGGACATGGCACATCAAGATACGATCAGCCCATAATGAACATCTTTACAGATGGGTTGCTCGCTATGGCCCTCACCGAATACACGAACATCAAAATCATAGTCAAGACACTGTGGTTCATACAATTATTCGGCGACAACTTGAGTGGGAATCTCATTTCCACTGCAGACCACGTCACATACCATGTGACAGGGGCCCATGTCAACATTGGTACTTTCGGAGCACATTCCAGATAAGATGCCTGTTCCAGCCTATTTTTGAAGATGACCTTTTTGATGAAGCGGAAGCCATGTTGGGCCCACAACCTATGGGTTCATCATCATCACCGACTCATCTGTCCGACGGTGGGTCCAATAGCATCTCTTTGTAGCCACAGCTGTAAAGCATGAAGAGACAGACACCGCCTTGCTAGTTGGCAGGCAGGACCTCTCAAATGCTATATATAGGTGTTAGTTCTTAGTAGTTGATCATCGAAAAATATTCATAGAAAATATTGAGTGTGAATATCTAGTAGCCTTGAAAACAAAGTATGCTCTTCACTTGCCCTTCTCGAAGGAACCTGTGAATCAGAAATATTTCAAGGATATTGTAATAGTGTGAGATTTGTAAGTGTGAAGTTTTTATAATAGTGAAGCCGTAGCCATTCGGCCCCTGCCTACTATCGCAGGATTCTACTCAAAGATCTGAAGAAATTCCGCCAAGGAGCCCGTCTACTGACGCGATAAAAAGATTGCTTTGATACCAATCTTTTTATCGCGTCAGTAGACGGGCTCCTTGGCGGAATTTCTTCAGATCTTTGAGTAGAATCCTGCGATAGTAGGCAGGGGCCGAATGGCTACGGCTTCACTATTATAAAAACTTCACACTTACAAATCTCACACTATTACAATATCCTTGAAATATTTCTGATTCACAGGTTCCTTCGAGAAGGGCAAGTGAAGAGCATACTTTGTTTTCAAGGCTACTAGATATTCACACTCAATATTTTCTATGAATATTTTTCGATGATCAACTACTAAGAACTAACACCTATATATAGCATTTGAGAGGTCCTGCCTGCCAACTAGCAAGGCGGTGTCTGTCTCTTCATGCTTTACAGCTGTGGCTACAAAGAGATGCTATTGGACCCACCGTCGGACAGATGAGTCGGTGATGATGATGAACCCATAGGTTGTGGGCCCAACATGGCTTCCGCTTCATCAAAAAGGTCATCTTCAGAAATAGGCTGGAACAGGCATCTTATCTGGAATGTGCTCCGAATGTACCAATGTTGACATGGGCCCCTGTCACATGGCATGTGACGTGGTCTGCAGTGGAAATGAGATTCCCACTCAAGTTGTCGCCGAATAATTGTATGAACCACAGTGTCTTGACTATGATTTTGATGTTCGTGTATTCGGTGAGGGCCATAGCAAGCAACCCATCTGTAAAGATGTTCATTATGGGCTGATCGTATCTTGATGTGCCATGTCCAGAGTGGACGCTTGAGTAAATCAGTGAATTGATTAAACAAATATTCACTGTTTAGCCTGTCGATGAAAATAGTTCCATGATTATTTCTGCGGTCTGCTTGTATACGAACTGCAGTAGACATCTGAAGATCAAGAGAAGCAGCATGAGAAATTCTTGTGCATCTAGGATGCAGTCCTTCTTGCATTATTTGTTCCTGGATCAGCATATTTAAAGAATCAAATGCTTGATTCAATATCCTTGTTAGATTGAATCCAGGTGCTGGGGCAGGTTGGTTCATAAGAGTAGCAGAAGGATTTCTGCTAAGCCAATCAGCTATTATATTGTTCTTACCCTCTATATGGTGTACTGAAAAATTAAACTGGTGGAAAAATGCTTGCCACCTGACATACTTGCCGCGACCATCTTTCCTTCCATGATCTTTTTCTCGGAAAGATAAAAATCGGGTGCAGTCAGTTACAATAATAAAATGTGGCAGATGTAACAATTTTAGCATGAACTTTTCCAAACATTTCTTTACAGCATAGATTTCCTTATCTGAGGAAATCCATTTCAGTACATCTTTACTAAACACACCTGAGGCAAACTCACACACAAATTCTATATTATCTACAACTGAAACAAGTACTCCTCCCCATGAGAGGTCAGATGCATCAGTGTAAACTTTCATTTCCTGGGACTTAGGAATGTGAAGTTCTGGCAAACAAGAGACTTTTGCCTTAATCTTTTGGACAGCTTCTGTATGTTACTTTTCCCATTTGAAAACTCTTTTCTTTTGTAATAATTCTTGCAAGATGAATCGATCTTCTCCTGCATTGGGATAAAAGCTGTTAAGATAATTTAGAAGTCCCAAGAATGCTTGTACCTGAGCTTTGTCTAAATGCTCGGGAAAGCTGATGATCTTCTCCTTTATGTGCGGTTGTATTTGTAGTTTGGAATCTCGGATAATCATTCCGAGGAAACTACATTCTGTAGTGCATAACTGGATCTTGGTCTCAGATAGCACTATTCCTGCATCTGTGGCTAACTGCAAAAACTTGGAGAGATGAGCAGTATGTTCCTCTAAGGATCTACTGAAAACTAATATATCATCAATATATATACATAAAAATTCAGATGTCCCTTCAAAGATTTTATCCATGTGTGCCTGGTAGTAAGCAGGTGCATTCATCAGGCCGAAGGGCATAACAGTCCATTGGAAATGGCCGAATGGACAACTGAAAGCAGTCTTTTCCCGATCTGCTTCTTTGACCCTGATCTGGTAAAAACCGGATTTGCAATCAAACTGAGAGAAATATTTGCAGGCTGCAACTTTCTCTAACAGGTAGCTCTTGTCAGGGATAGGATATGGAAATGGTTTGGTGATGGCATTCAATGGTCTGTAATTTATGACCATTCGTTTCTTTCCTCTCTTTTGTTCAGAATGTTTATTCACCATGAATGCATAGCAACAAAATGGAGAGGTAGACTTTTCAATAAAGCCATTCTTTTCCAGTTCTTGAATCTGGATTTCCATATCTGTGTAGTCCTGTGCTGGGATAGGAATTCTTTTACCTATCTTCATATGCTTGCCTTCTTCAATATTTATCTCCATCTCAGGCATGGATTTAGTCCAGAATTGTTGAGGGTTTTCAGAACAGATTGTGGACTTGATGGTTTCTCCTAAGGCAATTATCTCAGCAGGAATGGATTCAGGACTTTGTGCCATAGCACTGGGGAATTGCTCTGTAGCATATATTAGTCGAGGGATTCTGAGTCTTTCATTCTCAATTGTGAACATGATGCTTTTAGCAGTAGCACCATATGGAGTATATCTATCTATGAATGAACCCCCTAACAATACATCAATGGGCATTTTATCTAGAGCAAAGAAGTCACAATGGAAGATTTTGTTTTGGATTCGCAGGGCTTGCTGATGTTTATACTTGTGGCAGACAAAACTATTACCCTGGATATCAATGCTCTTATAAGCTAGACGCTCATCAAGTGTCTCCCAATCACTTATGAGTTGTGGCTTCGCAAATGACAAAGAAGCACCAGTATCAACTTGTGCATCTACTAGTCTACCATTAATTTCTAATGTAAAGAACTGCGCAAATCTGCCATTTATGAGATGATTCAGATATGCTGGTTGAGGCAGTTCTAAGGAAGGGATACTAGTACATACCAGTTTCTGCCTTCCTGGATCTTGAATGATGGTAGGTTCTTCATAGATGTCGTCTGGTAGCTCTGGCTCAGCTTCTTCTTCTTCTTGCTGATTACTGCATTCTCCTTCGGGGCAGTAATCTTGGTCGGAATAGAAGATACTCCCGACATCATCTTCTTGTTCATAGCCGTCATCCCAAGTGGGATCTGCTGCAATGACTGGTTCTTCTGCAGGCATGATCTGCTCCCAGATGGGTTCTCTAATTTCTTTTGCAGGCTCTCTGGATGTAAACTTATTCTTCAGCCAGGAGTCGCTCGGCTTGAACTGACTTGGATATTGCACAGGAGGATTCTGCATTCTGTGCATTGTAGGTGGCTGCCTTGGTTGAGAGGGCTGTCTCCCTCTGGATGACTCTCCTCTGATAAAACCTCTTCCTCTGGGCTTTACTGGTCTTTCAGGTACTTCATGATGGTCTCTTGACCAGGGACCATAAGCCTCATATGCCTGATTAGAATATCGTGGCCGATACGGTCTGGATCCTCTGGAACCTCTCTGCATGTTTGTCATTGGCTGTTCGAGTTCATCTGCAAGAGATTCTAATTCAGCTGCATCTTCGTCGTCGGATGCTTCATCAGGAAGGTCTTCTAAAACAGGTTCAAAAATGTTATCCTGTAAGTAGAGATCTTCTTCAGCATCTATTACATCCCACCACGCTGCTGCGTTGGAGGAGAAAACAGCTTTAACTGCGGGATTCTTACAAGAGCAGTTAGGCGCAATATGACCGGGTTTGCGGCAAATAAAACAGATAGGCTGTTTGGATGGAGGTCGGGCAGACTGGCGTTTGCGGAGGAAACGCTGAGGAGGCGCATAGGAATGGCGCTTAGGAAAGGAGCGGCGCTTGAAAGAAAGTTGGCGGCGACGCTGCTTTTGATGCTTGCGGGGTTGCACATAAGGGCGACACCCGAAAGGAGCTATTTCAGGAAATAGTGGAGCAATGGCTGCGGCTTGATGCTTGCTAAGTTTCTGGATTGATTTCGTTTCTGAGACTAACATCATAATTTGCTGTTGAGTGAAATCAATTAGATCAGAGAGTGCAAGATTGGAAAGTTCAAGACCTTTCAAATCTAGATATGTTAGGACCCTATCAATAAGGTTGTAAGGCATAGCATGCAGAAACTTCATTTTTATCTCAGTGGAGGTATGACATTGACTTTCATAGGCAAGCTTTCTGAATTGCATTGCAAAAGGTTGGAACTGCTTAAGATCACAGAGTTCCATCTTCATCAGCCATTTCTTTGTTTCTAGCTGCCGGTTAGCGGCAGGAGGAGCAAACTCATCAATAAGCAATTTATACAAAGCATTCAATGAGTCAGTCTGGTTATGTACAAGAGCGTATTGCTGGTCTACTGGGATGCTATCCCACCAATGGTTAGTAATACCCCAAAGATATTTGACAGCAAAACAAGTGGTGCCAACTTGGTCAAGATGGGCTTGGATAGCAAGAACACGCATTGTATTGCACCATCCAGCGATTTCATTCAGGGGATTTAACAAATCATCTATGTTAAGATACCATGGCTGTAAGTGTACATGGGTACGCTGCATGAGGGAATGACCATGGGATTTCTTGGTTGCAGAAAAGGACTGACCAAAAGAAACTGAACAAAAAGGTCTGGACGATGATTCAGTTTTCTGATCCTCTTTAGACAACCAACTAAGACTATCTTCTAGATTGTCGACCTTAGAATCAATTGATTCTACTTTCTTCTGTATTTTATTTACAGCTTCTTTGATTTCAATAACATCTCTACATAAATCATCAAAATTTTCAGAGAGATGTGCATTAAATCTGGAGACATAATTCCTCTGCTTGAATTCATTGGAGGTATTTTCATATGCAGCAGCAAAATAATGAACAGTACCTGCGGCATGTCGATGGACTCCCTTGGCTGGCGGCCATCTTCCTCCTTGGTAGAGAGTAACTGTGTCTTCAGTAAAGAAAGTAATACTGTCTTCTCTTGGAAGACTCATGAGAGTATGTGGGAAATCTTTTCCCAAATTTACTTCTTCATCCTCAATTAGTATATGACCATGTTTGACAGATCTACGGGATGAGGACGTAGATGGTCTTGTAGGAGAACTCTGGGTAGATCTCATGGAAAACGATCTAGGCAATATATTTACAGATTTTCCATCACTCTGGTGGACAGTGGCTTGACTTTTAAGCTTTGGTGAGACATGTTTGAGCCAATCTAACTTCCATTCAGCAGGTATTTCTACAGACTCAATATGTCCTGGTTGTAATTGTACAGTACCACTAAGTCTTCTTGCCAGAGGCAGGTTTTCTAGGATCTTAGGGTGGTTTGTGTTGGTCATACTATATAAAACTGAAATGTTTACAGTAGCATACTGGAATTCTCCGAACATTTCTAGACCATACACTGAAGTAAATAAACCCCAACAATCAAGAGATCCATTTTTTACTTCTTTACATCCTTTATCGCGGACTGCGACTGAGAGATTTGGACAAAATTCAAAACATATTTCTTTATCGTCATTAAGACGACCTAGACTAGATAACTGACATGAATGTTTAAAATTAACTTGTCTTCTATCACACAAGGCTAGATACATAACTGGTTTTATATTTGACGGGATCAAAGGCTTAATATAAATGCGAATGAGACCAAAATGGACAAATTTGACATCCTTATGTGATCTGATATACAAGATTTCTGGTTCTGGTAATAAAGGAAGCAAATTAGTCTGGAAAGTCTTCTTGGGCTGATAGTTTAAATTAAGCTCGACAGACTTTATCCTGGGCTTTACAAAGGATAGATATGTACTATTGTATAAAAACTTTGACTTTACTAACTCAGCTTGTTTGTATACACTTGAAGCTTTTAAAGCCGGAGGCTTGAACAAACTAGATTCCTTTTCAAGATTGGTATCAGAGCCATAGTTAACGATATCAGTTCATAATCATTCTGATCTTTCTCTGTAAGTTGTGATTTATTTCCCTCTTTCCGTGGATCTGATTTGAAGGAGTTCTTTGCTTTGTCAATTTTCTTTGGGAAACTTTGCATCGAGTCTCAGGCCGTTTTATCAAATTGTCATAGGCCGTTTTTATCTCTGCACACTTATTCCCTATCCAGAAATTGCTCGCATACCAGAACCTTCTCTCCCCACAATGGAATTCGGGAAAATCCCTTCCACATCTACCGTAGAAGTATTTTATTATGAATGGTAAGGTGAGGAAAAGCTTAACTTGATTCCAAATACATTAAAAATACCTTATACTTGCTTTTTTTAAAATATTTACCATTATTCGTGTTGATTTTATAGGGAACACTGAAATGATAGATGATGTGATAGTTGATGAAGTTGACTATCTTGTCAGCTTTGGTTAAGATGAGAGGAATAAATTCCACCTAATTAGTGAAATAATTAATGTTGGTAATGATGGATTGATGTCATTGTGAGGAATGAGGGTTGATTTCCCTAATGATATTGAGTCCCCATTGTGAGAAGGGCCAATAGTCTTTGGATACTTGTAGGTTATAGGAAGGTGTGTGATGTAAATTGGCATGTCATTGACATTTAACACACTTCTTTACATAATCATAGCAATCTTAGTTGATGGTAGGCCAATAGTAGACAAGGTGAAGGATACATTTAGCAATAGCTAGGCCACTAAAGTGTCTCCCATAGATTCTATCATGTGTTTCCCTGATAGCATGGGAAGTTTCATGACTATGAAGGCAATGGAGAAGTAGGCCATCGAATCCATGCTTCTAAAGGATTCCCCCTAGTATGGTTTAATGAGAGGTACTCTTAATAAAATATCTTCAATAATTCCTAAAGAGTTTTGGTGGAATAAAGTTGAGGTTAAGGTAGTTGAAGGTTTGTTTGTACCATATGTTAGATGAAGATTATTCTACACTACAATTGGTAGGAAGGTTAGAATGAATGTAAGAGGGTGTGATAAAATGATGGATGGTAATTAAGAGTTTAGACTTGGAAGGTTGAGATGGGATTTATGAAGCAATGGAATCCATTGTATCCATGAACTTGTTGGTAGATGATAAGGTAATGATAGAATGTTGTTAAGAGTACATCTATGAGTTGTTTGTAATTTTTAAAGACATAATTCTTACATTGGTAAGATTTAATGACATAGTTGACCACAAGTTGGGAATCACCAAAGACACTAATGGTCTTTACTCCCGAAGCTAGAGTGGTTCAGAGACATATAACTAGGGCTTCATACTTAGCCATATTGTTGGTGCATTCAAAGTCAAGTTTAAAGGAAAGGGGAAGAGGTTCACCATCAAGGGGAATGAGAATAAATCTAGCACCCCCACCATGCTAGCATTTAGATCCATTGAATAACATGGTCATTTGGTAGGCATGGTCCTCTTGAGAAATATTCATGATGGACTCATCAGGAAATGCAAGAGGAAGTAGTTGGTTATCAAGTAATGGAGGTTTGGCCAATTTCTCAAAAATGACTTGACCTTTAATTGACTTCTAGTAAAGGAACTCAAGATCAAACTCAACTAAAAGCATGGGACACTTAGCCATACATTAATTTTGGTATGGTTTAGTGTACATGTACTTGAGTGGGTTATTATTGGTGATGACATAGGTTTTGTGATTAAGAATGTAATGGTGAAGTTTGGAAGCCATAAAGACTAAGGTGAGGAAAAGTTTATTAGGATGGGTATATTGAGTCTCATACATTATAAGTGTTTGACTTATGTAGTATACAGCTTGCTCTTTGTTTTATTCATCATGGTGAGTGAGCATTGCCCCTAAGGAATTTTTAGTGGTGGATATGTAAAGGTAGAAGGGTTGATCCTCTTTAAACAGGGGTAAGAATGGGTGGAGAAAGAAGGTATTCCTTGAGTGAATCAAAGGCTTGTCCAAAAAATTTCTCTTAATTTCCGCTCATTTCTTAATTTTAAAATTAGATAAGAAAATAGTAATAAGGGTGTGGTACAAATACCTAGTTGGTGATGTGTGTGTAATCCAAATGAAGATGGAGAACTCTTCTTTGGCTTAGAAGGAATAACTTGTAGATAATAAAGCACTAACAAAAGGGTTATTATCAAGATAATTAAGTGGACTACTTAGTGTGAGCTAGATCCAAGAAGCATGAGCCTATTAGGACGTTGTCAATCCACTCTTAATAACAATCAAGTTAAAAGAGATAAAAGTAAGGTAATTGCATAAAGAAATGAAATGCAATAGAAGAAGAAAGTAAAATGCTTGTTAAATAAAATGACTAAATATAGCAAAAATGGCTCAATATTTGTGCTAAACTAGGTGAAGTTAGGTTTATAAATTTGAAAAAGGGTCTATGAATAGGTAGGAACATAGAAATTTAGGTTTAGTTGGGGTTAAGAGGTTTAAAATAACTTGCTCTTATTTTATACAATAGTGATCATCAATGGTTGGGTTAATCATCAGTGGTTAAGTGAACCGTTGGTGCTTGGGTAACCATCAGTGGTTAGAGGTGACCATTATTAGTTGTGATAACCATTGGTTATTGCCTATGGATTCTTGAAGGTTGCTCAAAAGGAAGTTACAAAAGAGGTGAATGGTCTGATAATGGTTCTGCTAAGGATCTAGAAGTTGGGAAACAAGGTCCAAATAGGTCTGATCAGGATAGGGGGTTAGAAATCTAATGAAAAAAAGAACAAGTACAATGTACTTGTAGCTTGCTAAATGGTTGATGGTTGATGGATGGAGTATTTTTTCTATAGTAATAGTACTTTCGCTTCAAAATCAAATTCGATAGAGATTTTGGTCTCTTTTTCTATTGTTGAGTTTTTAAAAAAAGATTGGATGCTAAAAAGCTTGAATACCTATATGCAAGAGTGCTTATGATGATATATTTCACCTCCTACTCCCCTCTTTTTATAGGCAAATAGAGATGGAGGATAGAAGGTTCCCTAGAGGGTGAAGCTACTAATTTTGATGTTTGGGAGTTTGTTAGCACCACATAAGGTGAACATATTTAATTATGCCTTATTATCTCACACAAAGATAGTGATGTGTTAGGAGGGTAAGGACCTAACCATCAATGGTCAGGCTAACCATCGATGGTTAAGATGATTGTTGGTAGTTGAGTGTCCAAGGGTAAAGGGTAAAAGTGAGTCAAAAAGGGTGGGTTAAGGTTAAATTAGTAATTTCTTGAGTTTAGTTAGCTAGATATCTAACTAGACCCATGGTTCGATAGATTAGTCAGTAAATAGAGAAGGGTTAGGTGGTTTCTAGGGGTTCCAAGGCATTTTAACACCTAGTAAAAAAATTTGGTGTATACATTTTGCCCCTTTTTGTTATGTGTCTTTGAATTAACAAGCTGTAAAATAAAAATGGATTGCTTGGTCAAAGGTTTGTTTTCCATGATTATGGGAGGAGGAGTTCCCCCTCAAACTGGGAGTTAATGAGGTGAAATTGAAATCAAGTTGGGGTTTGATAAGCAATATATGGTAAGTCACAACATTGGTAACAAAAAGGGTGATTAAGTATTTGAAATGAAAACATAAACATAAAATGTGACTAAGTGTCATACCTAGGATCACACATACACTAAGGTTACCATTATTGGTAAAATAAAGTTAGTTCTATAAGTACAAGTGATAGGGTAACTAGTCTACAGTGTTAGTCATAGCTAATTGAGTGACTCTATAAGTCTCCCAAATAGGGTCAATGTTTTCATAGGTATTCAAGGTAGGAAGTGATCCCTTGAAAAATATAAATGGTCTAGTCATGCACTAGGTGGTGTAAATTCAAATATTCAACATGACAATGGTGCTTGGTACGGTCAAAAAGACCAATGTAAGGTTTATCATGAAATATGCAATTGTTTGGGTCAAAAATGGCCAACGTCAAGGTGGACATGGTCTAATGGTTGGTTAGAGAAGGGTAATCTCAAAATTACAAGTTTTGATTTGGGGGAGATTAGGTGATCTCTAAAAAGTTACACTTAGGTATAGGTGCCTAAAAAATTTAAAAATGATACCCTGACCATTGATGGTTAGGGTTTCTAAGGTTGACCATCAATGGTCAAGGCAAAACCCTAAATAGCTGAGGATAAAAAGTTAACCTAAAATTTCATTTTTACTTTTAACTTATTAACAACATGTTTTTCATGCTCTAGTGATTTGGTATTTTGACATTTAGCTGAGAGGTTTGACTAAGTGATTTTTGAGGTGGTTGAATATTTATAAGTCTATTGTTGATTGATGTGAGGCATATGTTGAGGAGAGTGATTGGGACTAAGATACAGGCTAGATGAGGATGTGGTTGAAAAGCTAGATGTGGGATATGTCCTCGATAGTAGTCAAGGAATGAGGGAGGAGATGTTTTGAAATTTTTAGTTAGTTGATTTGGTTGTTATTGAAATTAAATTTGAGTAATTTGTGATTTTATTTGTTGGGTTTGACCTAGATGTAGGTTTTGTGTGAAATTATAAAATGTAGCAGATGAATTTTTAATTTGAAAGAATATTTGGGTTGGGAGTGGGTTGTAGGATAGATTTAAGTAGTTTAGTTACTTAAATTTTGATGTTTGGTTATGTTTTGAGGAAGGTAGGTCAAGGGTTTTACTACTGATGGTCACTCATAGTGACCATTGGTAGTTAGACCTGACCATCAATGATCAAACATGACTATCACTATCGATCACCAAAGGATAAAACCCACTTGACCATCGATGGTTATTAGGACCATCGATAGTCAAATAATTAGGGTAAGTGGGTTGTAATGGAAAGGTATAGGAAGGTGTTGGAAATGTTTTCAAAGGGTTAGGGGTAGGTAAAATACCAAGTTAAAATGTTGAAGATATGACATGTTAAAATGTTCATATGTTAAAATATTTACTATGTTGAAATGATTGTTGTGTTTAGAACAAGTATTGGTGTGGTAGATGTTTTGTAAAGTTTGTAGATTTAGGGTAGATGATTTTGATGGAAGGTTTAGGTGAAGTGTTTTTAAAAGGTTTTAAAAGGCTTGAGTAGGGTTTAAATGTTAAGTATGAGTCAAGATAGATGTTTGAGATGGTTAAGAGAGTGAATTTGATGTTTTAAGGTGAGTGTTGGTTAGAAGTAGGTGTTGGTTTGATGGGTTTAGGGAAGATGTTAAGGGTAGATGTTCTTCTATTGCTAGAGGTAATGTTATAGATGTAATATGTTGCAAGAGGTAGGTGTATGTTGATAATGAGGTTGATTTGTAAATTTGTGTAGATAAGGGTAGATGTTCCTCGATGGCTAGAGGTAATGTTATAGATGTAATATGTTACAAGAGGTAGGTGTAGGTTGATAATGAGGTTGATTTGGAAATGAGCGATGGTGACACATGCTAACCTTGATTTTTTAGGCATAAGACCAAATCTAGATGAGGGATCAAGTTCTCAAGATCTTTGCATAGATCCATGGAGAGATGATTGGTGACAATTAGACACACATGGAGTAGGTTGGGCTCAAAGTCATGAGACACTAGTAGTGCTTACCTCAATATGTGGTGATGATTGTGGCCCTCATCGAGATATGGGATCCAGCCATGAACACCTTCCTATTGCTAATAGGAGAGATGACCATCCTATTAGAATATGTTCATAGGATTACATGGCTTCTTATTCAAGGGGAGCCTTTTTACCATATTGAGAGTGAGGAGAGGGATGAGTAGATGGAACTCTTATATGGTGAGGATCAAATTCATGCTAAGTGGCATTCAAGTGGTTTTGGTTATGGGCAATTATACTAGAGGTCTCTAGATGAGAGGTTCTTGATGATGGTAGTGTCCTATTTCATGTTGCCTGGTTTAAGTAGTGGATGATTTCCCTATTTGCTACTAGGTGTTTTGGTAGAGATGTTTCTTGGGAGGATGATGTTCAGGTGGGCACCAGTCTTGTTATTTTATATATAAAAAGAGTTCTAAGTATTTTGAGCTCACATATGATATGGGATTAGTGTTGGGTTCATGCTCTATTGTTGGGCATACAAGCACACTCAGGTTTTGAGACTATTGGGGATAACATGGGATGGATATGCTCAAGAAAACTATAGAATGGGATTCTTATGATAGAGGGGAGATTATTCTTTGATAGGGGTTAGAAGAGGGATGAGGGACATTGATATGTTTAGAGATACATTGGAGGTTTTGGTTTTGGGTGATGTGATTTGGAGGCCATATGTGGGTTGGCCTAGGTGAACCCTCTATATCTATCACACTTTGTTTTTATAGAGATGGAGGTGGATCTATAGGAAGAGAGAGGGTGAGACAAGCTCATCCCATTTAATAGAGTAAGGAGGTAATATGGCTTAGTCCAAGGGGTTTTAGGTCCTTGTCTAAGGTATCAGAGGGAAGATGTAGAGTTTTTGTTATCAAATCCATAGCCAGTGGATGTAGTACTAGACCATGAGGATCTATTTACAAGAATAGGGATAGATGATGTTAGTTTTTTTTATGGCTATGTAGGATAGTACTAGGCTCAATATGTAGTGGCTAACTTTGGAGGGGATGATGGGGGTTGATAAGCCATAGATGTGGATCCATTTGGAGCATAGGTATAGGGTGGTGGTTTAGATGGATAGGCAAAGGTAGCATTAGAAATCACATAGGAATAGATTACAAGTTTATAGGGATAGGTGGCAACATTGTAGGGCCAAATTGTGACTTTGTAAGGTCAAGTTACCATCATTACAACTAAGAGAGATCAAGCTTCGACCTTCCTTGGTTTGGTGACCTAGGAGAGGGATACACTGAGATAGAGGGTAGGAGTAGTGTTAGTGCCAGTAAGAGGTCCACCTAGGATGATCATTATGACATGGTACTTAGCCACAGTGGAGGAGTTGAGATACTATGAGGCTATAGTGCTGACACAGTGTCTAAAACAATCGATATGGGGAGAGTATAGGACTAGTTTAGTAGGTAGACCAACTATGGTGACTCCAAGGTAGTGGGCCTCTATAGTGAGGAGACATATAGGCATCCCAAGAGGATAAAAACTAGATGGTAGTGTAGGTGTAGGAGGGGATAGTGGTAGTGGTGCCCCAGGGCATGATATGATATAATAGATAGATATGATGTATATGTTTTGATACCATCTTGTGTGATGATGATGTGAGATGTACATGATTTGAGAGAGATATTAGACATTGTTACATGTATCATTTATTTTATGGACATGATGTATATGATGGTTTTTATTATGTTCATGATATAGATGTGATGTGTGTGTGTGTGTGTGTGTGTGTGTGTGTGTGTGTGTGTGTGTGTGTGTGTGTGTGTGTGTGTACATATGTATGTATGTATGTATGATTTATGTTCATGATTCATGGCTTACATGTTTTGATGTTTTATGCCTTATGCAATGTGGACTTAGTAGATTTGGGCATGTGATGATTATGGATGATATTTTTTTATGTTCATGGATATGATGATGAATGGTTTGATTATGGTTATTGATGTATTTTATGATGTGATGTTTGATGGTAGATGGATAGGATGATACTTATGATATGATGTTATACGATGTGGTTCATGATGTTTTGATTATAGATAGATATATGGTGTGGTTCATGGATATGGTTCATAATGTTATATTCATCATTGATGTTCATTATTTATGATCATGGAGATATAATATGATTATGGTTAAAGATGTAATGAAAATACATAAAGTAAGTTAAATAACAAACTAAATGTAGGAAAAGGAAATGAGAATCATTAGACATATGTTTGCATGAACCAATAATAAGAGGGTAAGGAAAAGGCACCATGCCTTTTCATTGGTAAGGATCTAAAAAAATTGAAGTTAGATTGGCTTAAGGAACATAATCCTTTTTATTAATTCACATTAGCATTCTTTGGTTGATAAAAAAAGGTGTCTTGGTCCCATTGTGTCAAGTAAGCTCATAATCCCTTGATTTATAGATAGTGAAAAAGGGATATATGATATAGGTGAAAGATAAATGGGTGGATAGGTAAGGTAACCGTATGTGAGTTAGTGTAACCCTTATATAGGTGACCTAAGAACTAAATTAGACAAGTCCATGTTAGATGTTAGGTGTAGATTGATCGATGTAGTAAGTCTACTAATGCTAGATATGAAAGTTGATTACAAATTTATTAGGATAGCTTATATTTGATTTTGATATAGGGTCTTTTGTTACTTTTGTTTTTGATAGGCTTGTGAATTTAATCAATACAAGAAGCTTTAAATGATTACTTTTGACCCATTTGACTTAGCCATCCTTCAAGGGAGTGGTCTAAGATTGGGTTTGTATAATTGGTAGCTATCTTTCAAGGGAGAAGTCTGTCTTTTAGGTAGTTTTAGTTTTAGGTAGGTGTCCTTCAAGGGAGCAGTCCACTATGCTAGAGAGATATGACCCATGTAAAATTTTGGTATCCCAAATTGTTTTTATGCAAGGTTTTAGACATGGATGAGTCTAACTAGGCTTAGAGGTTTACCATTATGAGGGAAAAAATTTTAGCATGAGAAGGTTAATGATAGGTAAAAGGGGTAGTTTTGAGAGACAAATGACCATAGGATTCCATCTTGTTATAGATGAAAAGTATCCATGAGAAACATGTGATGGATAGAGTCATGGTACCCCTATTTAGGATTATGATATGACTGTGATGGTAAATCACATGGTTTTATGTTGTAATCAGTTGTCCTCAAAAGGAGAGGTATAAGTAGGTAAAGGTGAAAATATTGTAAATTAATGGATGAGCTTAAGCTAGATAAGAAGTGAGGTCGATCCTTATTTAAAAAAGAAAGGATGTAGATGCAAAGCATTGAGAGGCTCAAGTTATAGTTTACCTTTGATAGAAGATAAAAGATAAGCTCTTGATTTATACTTATGGGTTATGATATATGGTCCAAGCCAATTAAAAGAAAATGTGCCTCTTTTATTTTTCTCCATATTGGTTACATGTTGGTTTTCCTTTAGAATGAGGTCTTTGATAATGAGTTCTCATTCTTTTAGGTGTTTATTATAGGCATGCTTGACTCATTCTTGATAGACACAAAGATGGTTAAGCACTGACTATGAAGCAATGTTCATCAAGTAGTTCAAGTCATGCTAGATGTTCTTGATGATAGTCACTCTCAGAAATGATCTCTACAAGGATATGTGAAGAGAGGGAATTTGGACTTCAAGAGGCAAGACTGCCTCTTCTCTAAAGACTAGAGAGAAAGGGGTAGAACCCATAGAGGTTTAAATGCTAGTGTGATAAGCCTATAAAGGGAAGGTGATGTGCAAGTTCTAATCTTGACCTAAACTACTGACTACTTTGGTCAACATTTTGTTAAGGATTTGGTTAGAGGCTTCCACCTATCCATTTGCTTGTAGATGGTAAGGTGAGGAAAAGATTAACTTGATTCCAAATGCATCATAGAGACCTTGGACTTGCTTGTTCTTGAAATATTTACCGTTATCGATGATTATTTTATGGGGAACACTGAAGTGATAGATGATGTGTTGGTTGATAAAGTTGATAATCTTATCAGCTTTAGTTAAGATGATAGGAATAGGTTCCACCCACTTGGTGAAATACTCAGTAGTGGTAATGATGGATTGATATCATTGTGAATAATGAGGATTGATTTCCCCAATGAGATCGAGTCCTTATTGTAATAAGGGACAATAGTCTTTGGATACTTGTAGGCCATGGGTAGGTGCATGATGTAAATTGACATGTTGCTAACATTTAACACACTTTTTTACATAATCATAGTAGTCCTAGTTGAGGTTAGGCCAATATTAACCAAATAAAAATATGGGTTTAATGACAACTAGGGCACTGAAGTGTCCCCCATAGATTTTATCATGTGTTTCCCTGATAGCATAGGAAGCTTCATGACTACAAAGGTAATAGAGAAGGAGGCCATTAAAGTCACATTTTTAAAGGATTCCCCTTAGTATCATATAATGAGAGGTACTTTGAACAAAGGCTCTTTGGGTATTCCTAGAGAGGTTGGGAGGAATGATGCCAAGTTTGAGGTAGTTGAAGGTTTACTTGTAAGATATGTCAGATAGAGATGTCTCCACACTAAAAATGGTGGGAAGGTTGGAATGGATGTATGATGGTATAATAAAATGATGGATGGTGAGAAAAAGTTTGGACTTGGTAGGCTAAGATAAGATTTGGGAAGTAATGGAAGCCATTGTATTCATGAACTTATTGGTAGATCATGGAATAGACTAGATAAGGTAATGCTCGAATGATGTTAAGAGTACATCTACAAGTTGTTTGTACTTTTAAAAGACATCATTATTACATTGGTAAGATCTACTGACCTAGTTGACCATAAGTTGGGAATCATCAAAGACATTAATGGTCTTAATTCCTAAGGCTAAAGCATTTTGGAGAACTATGACTAAGGCTTCTTACTTAACCACATTATTGGTACATTCAAATTCAAGTTTAAAGGAAAGGGGAAGAGGTTCACCATCAATGGGAATGATAATAACTCTAGCACCCCCACTATGTTGGCATTTAGAGCCATCAAACAACATGGTCATTTGGTAAGTGGGGTCCTCCTGAGAGAGAGTTAAGATGGAATCGTCTAGAAATGCAAGAGGAAGCAGTTGGTTGTCTATTAAATGAGACTCAACTAATTAGTTAGGAATGACTTTCCCTTTAATCAAATTCTACTCAAGGAACTCAAGATCAAACTTATCTAGGATCATGATCCACTTAGCCATATGTTAGTTTTGGTATGGTTTAGAGTGCATGTATGATCCACTTGAGTGGGTTAGTGTTGGTGATGATATAGGTTTTGTGATTAAGAAGGTAATGATGAATATTGGAAGCCATAAATACTAAGGTTAGGCAAATTTTCTCAAGATGGGTATACCAAGTCTCATACTCTATAAGTGTTCAACTTATTTAGTAGATAGATTGCTCTTTGTTTTGTTCATCATGATGAGTGAGAATTTCCCCTAAGGAATGGCTAGTGGTAGATATGTAAAGGTATAAGGGTTGATCCTCTTTAGGAGGGGTAATAATGGGTGGAGAAATAAGGTATTATTTGAGTGAATCAAAGGCTTGTTGACAATTGTTAGTCCACTTAAAATATGTGTCTTTATTAAGGAGATGGTGAAAAGGTTGTCATCTATTAGATAACTAAAAGATGAAGTGATGGATAGATTGGAGCTTCCCCTACAAGTTATGGATTTGATTAAGGTGGGTTGGAGGAGGCATATCCAAAATTGATCTGACTTTAGTGGGGTCTAATTCAATTCCTTGAAGGTAGATAATAAAGCCAAGAAGCTTTCCAAAAAGGACCCCAAAAATACATTCCTAGGGGTTAAGTCTAACATGAAAGTGGATTAAGAATTTAAAGATGATTTTGAGAATGGATAGGTGATCCTTGTAATGTTTAGATTTCCTAAGGAGATCATCTACATAGTCCTCTATAATTTTATGGATTAGATCATGGAAGATGTAGGTCATGTCACACTAGTAAGTTGTTCGAATGTTCTTCAGACCAAATGGCATGACCCTATAGAAAAAAGTTCCCCATGGGGTGATTAAATAGGTTTTATGTTGATCCTCATGGGAAATAAAGACTTGATTATATCTCAATAAATTATCCATGAGAGATAACATCTCGTGGCTAGTTGTAAGATCAACAAGTTGGTCAATGTTGGGCAAAGGGAAGTCATCTTTTAGGAAATCAATGTTGAGGTCATGAAAGTAAATATAGAGGTGAAGTCCCCCTATGGGTTTATTAATTGGAATGATGTTAGAAACCCATTGAGGATAATCAATGGGTTGGATGAAGTTGATAGACAAGAGGTGTTAAAGCTCCTCTTTGACTAGAAGGGTGATGCAAGGGTGCATCCTATGAAGCTTTTGCCAAACATGATTAATGTTAGGATGGGTGACAATGTCATAGAGGGCTATAAAAGGTTCGAATCTATGCATATCTTGATAAGACCAAGCAAATGCTATGATATGGTCATGAAGGAAAGAAGGTTAATCTTTTTGCTCCATAGAATCTAAGGTTTGACCAATCTTGACAATACAGGGGTTATCTTAAGTACCCAAGTTGACATCGATAGTGGATTCATTTAACATGGTTTAGTTCTTATAAGATAGGGATTTTTGGATAGAAGAATCCCCTGTACTGAGGCAGGTGAGAATAGAATCATCATCCTAATGTTGGATGGTGTTCATGGTAGGAGAATCATTAAGAGGAAGGGTT
Source organism: Torreya grandis (assembly GCA_037957365.1). Taxonomy (NCBI): domain Eukaryota; kingdom Viridiplantae; phylum Streptophyta; class Pinopsida; order Cupressales; family Taxaceae; genus Torreya; species Torreya grandis. Next base: position 1,296,703 of record JARHVA010003241.1, read on the forward strand.
TTAGTTTGGCCATCTTTTTGATAAGTTAGTGAGCCTAAACTAATGGTATTTATAAAAAAAACTATGTGGGGTGATATTGAAACTTTTTGACTTTGAAAGTGGTGGGGTTGGTGAGGATGGTATATCTTCATCGATGGTGGCGATGGGTTTAGGTGAGGTGGGTTCTTCTGGTGGTATGAACCTAATGCCAAATAACTCGTGAGGTTTTTATGTTTTGATGGTAGGTAACTCATGAGTTCCATGCTCATAATGACCTAGGACAAATCCCTACTAGGCATACCTATGAAGGTATAGATTGGAAAATTTTAGTTTGTCAAGATAGGATAAGTCAGAGGTGAATGGTCAGGTGATAGAGGTATTGGTGCAACCAAGAAGTGGATGATCAAGTCCCCCATAGATTAAGTTGGTTTGATGATTAGGAGGCTTGAAATGGATGATGGTTCCAATGTTGGGGTAATAACTAAGATCATGGGTGAGGTTCCCATACTCTTGAGGAGTAGGTAAATCATCCCAGGCTAAAATATGATACTCCCCTAGTGAGAGACATTGGAACATGGGTTCTAAGGGGTCCTCTACGAGGATCTAAGAGGAAGGGATAGATGAGCTAGTTAAATCTTCATCGATGATAGGGGTAGAGGTGTTATTGGTTTTAGTTGATGAGGTGGTTTTGTTATTGGTTGGTGGTGAGGTGGATGAAAGAGGAAGAAGAAAATTCATGGGTTGATATGTCATATTTTATTATGCAAAAGGACTAGCATCAGATCTTATGGTAACAACTTGACCTTCATGTTCAAATTTGACACATCAGTGTAAAGTAGAAGGAACACAAATCATGGCATGGATCCAAGGGCATCCAAGTAGGATGTTATATTATAACTCACCCTCTATAACATAAAAGAGTTATATAATTGTATGAGGTCCCAAGAAGATGTGGAGGATGATTGTCCCCAAGGTGGTGGCCATAGTGTCATTAAAAGAATAGAGGACTATTGCAGTTTCTAACATGGTATTCTTAGTCAGTTGAAGTTGGTCATAAGAATCAGAGGAGATAATGTTGATACTATCTCCTCCATCAATCATCACCTTTTTTATATGGGTTGATTGATGTATGTAATGATAAAGAGGGGAGAATAAGATTTTTAGAATAGATAAAAGGTATTTATAAATCCTAGAAGGTGATAAAGGTATAAAGTTGAAAGGCTCTAACAAAGGATGCAAGAGGTTGAAGATCTTATGGTTGAACCTCTATTTATTATAGGGCCTTTATTAATGCTTGGTGGTAATGGGGCAAGGTGTTGATTAGTTCATAAAGGCTCATCTTCATTGGTGTCTAGTGAAGTTGTTTTATAACCACTCGCTAGATGGATTCAGAAGGGTTGGAGGGAGAGGCACCCAAAATGGATATTTTGGGTTTTGGATAAGGCAAAGGTAAAGGTGAGGGTGCTTGGTTTTAGTTAGAAGGTTGAGGGGTAGAAGGCTATATCTATGGTATGAACACTTTTACTTTTCCCTTATCCTTTTATTGGGCCCAAGATTGGGTAACCATATAGATAGTGTGGATTAAGGGAAGTGTTGGGCTAGATGGTTACTTTAGTTCCTCCTCACCTTAAAATGGGAGTGGAGGAGTAAGTAAGTGTTGGATGGTTTGAGTTGGTGGTTGGGTTAGTAATGGGATCAATTGAAATTCATCTGATAATAGGTTATCCTCATCACAAAAGCTATGGATAAGTATTTGGAGAGATTTCTAATTATTCATATCATTTATAGGAGTCCTTTGGTATGAGAAAATCAAATTATCATTGAACCTTGATGGTTTAAGATGTCAGGGGTCAAAAGGTTTGATGGGTGGTAGGGTTAAGGAAGAGGTTTACAGCAACCTTTTTAGAATGGTCAAATAAGATTTGATCAAAGGCATTGAGGATGTTGGGTTTTTGGTTTTAGGAGTGGGAGCCTTCTTAGGATTAGACTTCACCATAGAAGTTGTAGGTCATGGAATAGTTTTGGTGGGTGGTTTTTGTTGGGATCTTTTGGTCATGGTTGGTTTGAAGGTGGAAGATTTAGAGGTGGAGGGTGAGGGTTTGGTGATAGGTGGGAAGGTAGAGGTAGCTAGGTTAGTTAAGAATGATGGAGATTTTGATGATTTGGTAGTAGGTGTGGGTAAATCAAATGGAGAAGGTTTACTAGATGAGGAATAGGTAATAGGGATAGTAGAGGGATGGGGTCCTAAGATGGAAGGTAGGTGGGAAGGAGGTGGTATAGCTCTAGTTCAAGGTGGGATTTTGGTTGGTTCCAAATTATTAGTTGGGGTTTTCTTTGGTGGACTAGAAGGGGTTAAGTCTAATTTAAAATATGGGTGAGCAAGGTTAGGTGTAGTAATTATTCCTATATTCTTGATGGGTTTGGTTAGAGAGGCATAAGGTGTTTTGACAATTTTAGGTAGAGGTGGGTTAGATGGTTCTCCTATGGTTTTGGAGGAAGAAGTATTTAAGGATGGGATTGAGGTAATGACAGGTTTAATGGTGGATACAAGTGAGGTTGAACGTTTAGGTTTGTTTTGGTAAGGGAGCCCAAGATGATGCCAAAAAGTGGCTCTATCTAGGTTGGGTTGGGAAGTGAACTCTAGATTTTGGACAAATCTAGAAAAAGGGTTGTAATTAGGTTTGATCCCTTGGTCATTAGTTTCAAAATTTAAGATCATGGGTAGAAGTCAGGAAATGGTTTCTTCATCTATGTTCTTGGTGGGAGGTTTCAAGGTTTGGGAGGAATTCTCCTCCATGGAAGGTGTAGGTAAGATTATCTCTTTTTTTGGAGTGGTTTCTGAGGAGGGAGTGGTTGGTTCCATAGTAGGTAAGGAAGGTGTGATGGTGTCAAGTAAAAGAAAGGTGGTTGCATCCTTTGTTTGGATTTATAAAGGAATGGAGGGTGATTCAACCACTTCAATAGGTAGAGTGGATGAAGATATGTTTGAAACAATGGTTGCCTCCTTTGGTATTTCTATTGAAGGAGAAGTGGATAGGTCCATGATTTCATCAAGAAAAGAAAGAGGGGTAGTTACTTCATCTATTTGGGTGTCCAAAGGAATAGAGGGTGATTCCACCACTTTAATGAGTGTAATGGAGGAAGGGTTATATGATTTAATGGTATCCTCAAAGATAGGTTCGCTAATAATGACATTAACCATAATGACCTCATGAGCATGAGATGATTCCAGTTATTCTCATCATAGTTGGTGGAAGGGTCATGGCTTGAAAAAGGTTTATGAAATATGTCAAGAGAATGATTTTTAGGTGCATTTGTATTATCAAATACACGTTCTCCCTTATCATTCTCCCATTGGGCATGCCAAAATGTTTCTCTTAATTTTTTCTCATTTCTTAATTTTGGAAGAAGATAAGAAACTAGTAATAAGGGTGTGGTAGAAATACCTAGTTGGTGATGTGCATGTAATCTATATGAAGATGGATAAATCCTCTTTAGATTGGAAGGAATAACTTGTAGATAATAAATCACCAACAAAGGGGTTGTTAGCAAGATAGTTGGGTGGACTGCCTAGTGTGAGATAGATCCAAGAAGCATGATCTTGCTAAGAGGTTAACAATCCACTCTTTAATAATAATTAAGTTTAAAGAGATAAAATAAAGATACTTGAATTAAATAATAGAAAGTAATAAAATGAAATGCAAGAATTAGATGAATACTTGATAGAAAAATTGACTAAATATAGCAAAAATGGGTCAATACTAGTGCTAAAGTGGATGGGGTCAGGTTCAAAAAATTAGGGAAGGGTCTATAAACAGGTAGGAACATATAAAGTTAGGTTTGGTTGTGGTTAAGGTGCTAAAAATAACTAGTTATTTTCTACCATAGTGACCATCGACAGTTGGGTTAACCGTTAGTAGTTAAGCTGACCATCGGTGGTTGGGTAATTGTCGATGGTTAGAAGTGACTATCGGCGATTGTGATAACCATCAGGGATTGCCTATGGGTTTTGAAGGTTACTCAAAAGGAAGTTGTATAATAGGTGAATGGTTTGATAATGGTTCTATTAAGGATCTAAAATTTTGGGAAACAATGTACAAATAGGTCTAATTAGATTGGGGGGGTTGGAAATCCAATGAAATAAAGAACAAGTGCAATACACCTATAGCTTGCTATACAGTTGATGGTTGATGGCTAGAGTAATTTTTATAAATTAATAGTAATTTGGCCTCAAAATAAAAATTGGTAAAGGTTAGGGTATCTTTTGTTGTTATTGAGTTACTAAAGATTAGATGCTGGAGAGCTTGAATACCTATATGCAAGAGTGCTTGTGATGATCCCTTTCACCTCCTACTCCCCTCTTTTTATAGGCAAAGAGAGATGGAGGATATAAGGTTCCCTAAAGGGTGAGGCTACTAATTTATATGCTTGGGAGTTCATTATCATTGCATAATGTGAACATATTTAATTTTTCCTTGTTAGCTTATACATAGCTAGTGATGTGTTAGGAGCGTGAGGACCTGACTATCAATAGTTAGGCTAACCATCAATGGTTAAGCTGACTATCAATGGTCGAGTATCTAGAGGAAAAGGGTCAAGATAAGTTAAAATGGGTGTTTTTAATGTTTTTTATTAAGTTATGGATTTTAGTTAACAAGTATCTAACTAGACCCAAGGTCTGATAGGTTAGTAAGTGGGTCAAGAAGGGTTAGGTAGTCCCTAAGGTATTCTGGGGCATTTTGACATTTAGTATGATTTTCAAGTGTCTACAATTTAATATCTCCTCTAAAGGATAGATTGTTATATCATACATAAAAATAATTTAGACATCTATGAAACACAACTATATCATTAGAGGCACATTTGGGATTAGTAATTACATAGTCAGAGGCAGATTTGGCTATAGACCCCTCAGACCATTAGTCATCAAATTTGGTACAAGATCCTACTCCACTTCCAATTGAGAAACCAATGGAATAGAAAAAAATAATCAAAATACTCAGTAAGGGAAAAGATCCACTCTACATATCATAATCTACAGTGAGAATCTCACATGATATACACAAAGGGGTTATAGAGTTTTTAGATAACGTTGGGCCTCATGACATCTTGTTTACATTACTAGATAAGAATATTATCACACTCATTTTGACTAATTATCATCCACCACACCATTTTCATTCAGTATAACATAGGCATTATTGACATTTTCATTAGATAAATGAACACTTAGATGACCATTTTTATGCACTCAAAGCTTCTATCAACCAGTATGTTAGCAGTGACATCATAGAGTTTACATAGGGGGCATCAGGACTTTATTCACCACACTCTCCTATATCACATTCATCTATAATAGAGTTATCCTAGGATGTTCCTTTGAAGGAACCATTAGTTATTCATAATATAGGCCCTATGAATTCTAGGATAGACATTTATTAGTAATCCCATACATCACAACCTTAGTAGTTATGGTAACTAGTTCTTAGATTTCAAAATGCACCACTAGCATATGTCTTAAGATATTTCGAAGAAATTATAGACCCAAAGGTGTACATAGTTTTAGTAAAAACACCAATCAAAATATTTAGAAAAAATTATAGAGCTTAGAATGCACCTCTAATGTGTACACCAATCAAAATATTTGAGAATAATTATCAACCCAAGGGCACAGCTTCAGTTTGAAAACTGATAAAGATATATGGAAATCATTACATAGATTAGAACCTAGCTTGATTTTTCATACTGATCAAAATATTTCCAATAAATTAGACAACTCAAAGTGTAGTTTTAGAGTGTCAACCAATCAAGATTTTTGAATCAAAGTCTACACATTCAGACACTAGTAGTGCATCATATGTAGCTCTAGTTTCACAATCTATGTCTATAGTAACATAACATGCGTAGTATGGTCTTTGGTTCTCCATGTCATCTAGGTTCATATAGGTCATATCACCATCACATGTTATACATGCATACATCTTATGATATATAAATTAAACACCATATAGCAATATAATACAAAAAGTTAAATCTCCTACACATGTGCCTAAAATATTCATATAACATATATATATATATATATATATATATATATATATATATATATATATATATATATATATATCAATTAAATTTACTTCAACCAAACAAAAATTACAAACATCAACATTTCAAACAATCAACAAATTTAAACACATACAATATTACAAAATCCAAATGCCAATACACAATGCCAAATTAAAAAACAACAATGCATATATATATATATATATATATATATATATATATATATATATATATATATATAACTCAGAACATCATTTTAATACAAATATGATGCATCACTCAATGATGTGAACATGACTTTTGGGATGAGTTCCCTCACTCTCACTATCATACACATCAAAACTTGAACTAGAGGCCCTATTATCTCTATGTGACCTTGATCTATGACTATGCCTACTCTCTCTCTCTCTCTCTCTCTCTCTCTCTCTCTCTCTCTCTCTCTCTCTCTCTCTCTCTCTCTCTCTCTCTCTCTCTCTCTCTCTCTCTCTCTCTCTCTCTCTCTCTCTCTCTCTCTCTCTATATATATATATATATATATATATATATATATATATATATATATATATATATATATATATATATATATATATATATATATATATATCTTAGTACATACCAAGCTTAACCCTACACTCAACATACTCTCACTGAAGTTGTATATAATCATCTACTATATGACTACTCACCCCACCTAGAGCATTTAGAGAGGGCATGGTATGCCTCTGTAGCTCCACACATAACTCATATCTATCTACTATTTCTCACTTGAATGCCCTATTCACTATCATAACTTGATCAAACAAATGGGAATGCACCCCAGCAATATTGGTGGCCCTCTCTACCAATCCATCATACATGGCATCATCTAGGATATGTTGTGTCAACTCACACAACACTGATTCAATGGTGACCTCCCAATACTTGTCATCTCTTTCACCTGTAACTAGCCATACAATTCATAAGAATCTTATCTTATAAACCCATAATCAACTTTACACAAAACATATAAACATACTATCTAACTTAACATCCACATCCCTCAAGGGTTCTACATCCAATACCTTCTTTATGATCATCTCATCTCTGGAGAATAGAGGTGCCCATCTATGGTCATTCCACTAGGCCATGCAAGCCTCGATCACTCCAACATCATCCACATCTGGTACTTTAATCTCAGGATCACACTCCAACACTGACATAGGAGTTAGCTCAACAATCAATGGCCTTGATCTACTACTTGGCCTTATAAGAGCCCAAGAACTCCTCAACCACACTACAGGTGTTGAGAGCACATCTTGTACAATGTTAAACTATCAGGTAACCCTCTCATACTAAAACTAATCATATATAAAATCCCAATGATCATGTATCTAGTATCTCACTCGAACCTACCTCAACTATGTATTATGCTCAACCCACCCCCAATAGCCATTATAGGGTCTCTAGATCACATCCTCTTTATCTAGTAACTATCAACAATATGTATTATTCCTCCCTAGTGAATATTCTATATTAGTCCATCTCTCTATAAATACATGTGGGTGGGCCCATCTATCCCATGAATGTGCCAATGGCATACTCATAGTTATGTTCTCATATGCATAACCATGTAATAGTTTCAACACACCAATAGCTCCACCACTCATCTCCTATATAAATTAGTATAGGTCCTTGTATAAATGAGCTAGCATAATATGACCCAAAGAATACACAGTGTCATAATGCTCAATGTCATACACTATCTCATGCATCTTGTATGAGATAGAGACACCACTCCCATCCATGGTAATAGATGATAAAAACAACACAGCTAAAAAATTGTGAAATCCTATAACATCATCCATTACAATCATGGTCAATAATATGTCACTCTAACTCCCTAAGTGATGAATCCTCATCATCATGAAAGAGAAGTACCTAGATGTTTGTTGTATAGCTTGAGGACCAGTAGCCTCTTCTAATATATCTTATTGTGTAGATATTGATAATTGTAGGATCTGATATGCATCCTCTAATGTCACAGTCAACTCACTTGTTGGTAGCTAGAATGTACATGTGTCTGCATTCCACCTCTCACATAGTATAGTGACCATATGTTTATCCAAGGGCATAGGATCCAATAAATAAACATAGCATATCCATACTCTCTTGATCACATCTATTTCAACATTAGATAAGGGAAAACCCTGTATGATATCCATCATATTACATGTATATAATTCCCTCATATGGGCATCAAATTATAAAATTACAACCACATTTGACATGAATAAAACTAAAACTAAAACTAAAAAATAATAAGAAGAATAAAAAACTAGTCAACCATGCTAAGAATCATATCTTATGCCCACTAGACACTAGCATTTCCTAGAGGATAGCAGCATTGGATAGTAGCACCACACTCTAGATAGTAGTGCCAAGATCTGGACACTAGCACCTAAAATGGGACACTAGCCCCAACTTCTATAAAATAGGCCAAAAGATAGTCCTTCTCTAGTAAAATTAATAAAATAGATGATAAAATTAATAAAAATAGAAAAATTGTGTCCCTTACCAAATGAACCTCCTCCCTAGCCTGAATTCATGCCTCAAACTCCTCATAGCGTGATAAACGAGCATCTTGGGGCCTCAACATCTTTTTATCTCTCAGACTCAAAATTATTTCCACTTAAATGATGAAAATGATTCAAAATGACTTATTTAATACATAAATTACCCAATGCCACCCTATTAAGGTTACCCCTACATGCCAATTTTTTTAATTAATACAACTCTCTTGTTATTTTCATATCTTGAGAATTGTAGATCCGATTTGTGAATCGGTTCTTACATATGGGACTTGATAATGATACCCTATGTCCAATATTGGTAAAATTAATCCTCTTGTCATTTTGAAACTTAAAAAATGACATAAAAATCACATTATATTAACCATACAATAGACCAAGTACCTATCCAATAACACACTTAATTATCAACTCTGACACAATCAATACGTTATTCAAACCTAATACAACATCACAACTACTAAGTATACACTAGCACAGTCAATCTTTACCACTTTTGGTCACATATCCTCATCAAAATCTTGGATTTCTCACCAAAAGTGGGTACTATTCATATATACGTAGTTACATTTAGATTCATAGACATATGGATCTCAACAGGTTTTCACAGGCATCCAAAGTTAGATTTTTAAGATATATACAAACACAAGTCTACATAGGTTACACAGGCATCCAAAGTCATGGATTTTTATATTTACATGTACACATGTCTACATAGATTACATAGGCATTCAGAGTCATAGTTTTTCAGAGTTACAAACACATGAGTTACACAAGCATCCAAAGTCACATATTTTTAGATTTTTAAACACACGGGGTTACATAAGTTTACACAAGTATCGAGAATCACAGATTTTTAGATATATATACACACAGGTCTACACATGTTACATAGGCATCTAGACGTATATATTTTTAGATTTATATACATGTAGGTCTATATAGGTTACACAGGCATCCAGAGTCACAAATTTTTAGACATGTCTATACAGGTTTACACAAGCATCTAGAGTCAAATTTTTAGAGATACAGGCACATAGGTCTACATAGGTTTATAAAAGCATTCAGATACACATATTTTTATAGATATAGATACACAATTATACATGGGTTTTATGTATGTTTGCATAGGTATTCAAATGTACACTCTATGTAGATATATAGCTTTGACATAGGTATACCAGTCCATTCAGATACACAATTACATCACTCAAATATTAGGATTAGGGAGCATGATGTACAGCACATGTTTTTATTCCCCATTTTTAGATTAATCAAGTTACACCATTATCATCACCAAGTTTTCACCAGTTTGGGCCAAAGGTCCATCTATAATGGTTGATCCATAGCATTACACCAAACCCAATTTACACACTTAGATTCAGAGTGGAGGCAAGGGAGCCTTATTTATCCACACATTTAGTTTACATACTCAAATTCAGAATGGAGGTAAGTGGGCTTTGTTTCTCCATGTATTTATTTTACATATTTAGATTTAGAGGGGGGAAAGTGAGCCTTGTTTCTCCACACATTCAATTTCCATACTTAGATTTAGAGTGGGGATAAGCAAGCCTTGTTTCTCCATGCATTTAGTTTACATACTTAGATTCAGATTGGGGATAATTAAGCCTTATATCTCCACTCATTCAATTTACATTACTTAGATTCAGAGTGGGGGCAAGCGAGCCTTGTTTCTCCATGTATTCAGCTTATAGCACTCAAATTTAGAGTGGGGGAAAATGAGCCTTATTTCTCCATGCATGTAATTTACATGCTCAAATTTATTACAGGGGGAATTCAAACCATATGTCTTCCCTTCACATGATTACACTCTAGTTTTTATTAACTTTTCTCACTGAGAAGTGGGTCAAATCTATATTGCATTTGCACAGGTAAGTATAGGTGTGTATTTCTATTTTATTTTACTCTATTACTTCTATTTCATTACATTACTAGAATAAAAGTGGGGCAAATGTAAACACCTTATTTGGTCAAACAACCATAAATACTATGTCTTTTATTGATCTTTCACACAAGGGTCTTAATGATGGTTATAGTCCTTATTCGCATGGTCATCATGGGTCTTTTAATCTTTATTATGCCTTATTTTCTTTATTTTTGACACTCCTAGTAGTCATAGGTCACCTTTTTCTAGTCTTAGGGGACCCTAGCCTATCATCCTTAATTTTTTCTCTATTATAAGCCTTGAGACATTAGTGTCACTTTTAGGACAATAACACCACATGGCGCTAGTGTCCACTTTTAGCTTTAGTGTTTGACAAGCCCTTCTACCTGTGTTTGAGTCTTAACCCCTCCATGAGCCTTATCTTATGTTTTTATATATTTTTCATGACTTGTTAGTAGGCAAACAAGGTATTATATTCCAAACAAAGATCTTCCTATATAAAGAGCCTCATAAGGCATTTTACATCTAGCATTTACTTTTTTGAAACTTATTTACATAATATCAACCAATATTACAATTCAAATACTCTACATATTACTCAGCTTTCACACCTATACATTTGCATGCTTGATCAAATAAGGGTCGAGACAAAATTCATTCTAGCATACCATGCAATTTGATGGTGCACATTCCCTAAGGGATAACTACATGTGATTTGAGACCCCTAGCATTGGGGTTAATGTAGGTAGTGGCTAGGATAATAAAGGTTCTACTTCATGTGATCATAACATCCCACAACCCATTTTTTCCTTTGCTTTTGCATTTGATTAGTTCATTGTTTCATGTGTGCATGTATTCATTAGGATTTTAGAGAAGAATCAGTCAAAATAGTGACATAAAGAATTATAAGCCTTGAGACATTAGTGCCACTTTTAGGACAATAATACCACATGGCACTAGTGTCCACTTTTGACTTCAGTGTCTGACAAGCCCTTCTACCCATGTTTGAGTCCTAACCCCTCCATTAGCCTTATCTTATGTTTTTATATATTTTTCATGACTTGTCAGTAGGAGAACAAGGTATTATATTCCAAACAAAGATCCTCCTATATAAAGAGCCTCATAAGGCATTTTACATCTAGTATTTACTTTTTTGGCACTTATTTACATAAATTCAACCAATAGTACAACTCAAATACTCTACATATTACTCAGCTTTCACACCTATACATTTGCATGCTTGATTAAAGAAGGGCTGAGACAAAATTCATTCTAGCATACCATGCAATTTGATGGTGCACGTTCCCTAAAAGAGAACTAGATGCGATTTGAGACCCCTAGCATTGGGGCTAATGTAGGTAGTGGTTAGGATAATAAATTTTCTGCTTCATGCTATCAAAACATCCCACAACCCATTTTTTCCTTTCCTTTTACATTTGATTAGTTCATTGTTTCATGTGTGCATCCATTCATTAGGATTTTGGAGAAGAATCAATCAAAATAGTGACATAAATGAGCTCGTGTATGACACATAAAGACCTACAATACCTCCAAGAACTCCCACAACTTCCCTAAAAGTTATAGACATTCACTACCAAAAACACACTAGTGCCATAATTGGACACTAGTACCACATGGCACTATTGTCCTAAAGGGGGTACTACTATCTAGATCCTAAATTTGAAAAATAGTCAATAGATGAAATATTCCTTTGTGTTTGCTTAGCCATATCTAGTACTCAAATATGGGAAAAACTCTGTGTATATATAGATAAGTCCCCTTTCTCCTTGTATTTATTATTTTTGGAAAGTTTCATAGAATAAATAAATTCCAATTTTATTCTAGATTAACAATAGACCCATCCCTTTATTTTAGCTTAGGATTCACATAGTAAAACTCTAAAAGGTTAAAATAGTTTGAAACCCCATAGATCTAACATAATCATCCACCATTAAATCCTCAGAGTTTTTGATCATACCCCTTCCTCTTGCAATGATGGTATTTCCTTTAGTTACACCATTGAAGTTTAACTTAATCCACATCCTTGACATTTTTATCCATTTAACCTAACTTATGTAAGCTTTAAGATGTTGATCACCCACTAAGGGAGTGATATTCCAATTGTTAAATATGGTGTAATCAACTTTAGATATGGGAAGGTTGCCTTTTGAAATGAAATACTTTTAATTTTCCTTGATATTAGTTATGATCCTCTAAGTTGTGGACCTTTGGAAAAATCTCTTGTCTTCAAAAATGCCTTCTTTCCTAACTCTCTAAATTCCCCAAAGAAAATGGGATAGGGTTAGGTACCATAATAATTCCAAAGCTACTAACTTTCAAGATGGTTTTCATTGCTTAATGAGGTCCAACATTAAATTTAGTTTTACTTGAGAAATTTTGAAATTATGGAGAAGGATATCCAATGTTTTTGATGAAAAGGAGTAATCTAAAAACATATGACAAATGGTCTCCTCACTACATTTGCACATAATACACCTATTAGGAATGGACAACCCTCTCTTGGCCAGGTTATCAATAGAAATGATTTGAGATTAAATAATGATTCTTTTGCCTCTTCAAATATTCATATAACTCTCTTCAAACCTTCATGTCTTATGAGGATCAAAGACCATTAGTTATTTTATTTCAATAGGTGTTTAATCTTTGGTAATGTTTAGCCAAATATTTTACTTTAGTAATGTTTTACACTTGGAGGATTAATTTTTTTAGCCACCTTATTTATTCTTCGAGTCTAAGTAAGAAGCAACCTCATAATAGGGTTATAGATATGATGAGATTTCTAAGGAATTAGAGGGTATGATTTATTTTTGCATATTATATCTTAAATATATGTCTTTATTCATTTTTTTGCCTGTTAGGTTTGATAGAGTCTCAATAACCAATTTGAAATTTTTGAAGACATTAATAGCATTATTATTAACCTAAATCACAAGGTTTAAACCAAACCAAGTGCACAAAAGTATTTATCCATATAATAACCCTTTTCTCATAAGTAATTAAATACTAAATTGTATGAATGATAGAAACAAGGGCCACATAGTGGCTAGTCCCTTCCTATATTATGTTAATTTTAGGAAACTAACAAGTACTAGTAAAAATTCTAAGAAGGCTAAAAAATGCTTGATAAGCTTTACCTTTTAAATTTTATGAGAAAAATCTAGGATAAAAATTTTCATTTAAAATACCAAGAGTAGCATAAATTAATTTTAAATCATATATATGGTATTCCCAAGTCTCACCAGGACTTCCAAAGAACTAAGGGATATTAAGTTATTTTAGAAAAGGTAATTTACCCAGATGGGCACCAATGTTAATAAGATTTCCATGAATCCAAGGAATCACTAAGGGCTGATAAACATCTTTATCATAATCTTCTTAATCATGAATTATTTCATCTTGATATCTATTATTTTGTATGCATAGAATCAGGTCTTGAACTCTCTATTGTGCTTGTTCTTCCATTGGAAGTTTCAACAAATTCTACTACTTGACTAGGCTGATTCAAATTTGTAGTTTTATAAGGGTTAGTAAGGGCAAACAAATCTTTAGGATGAATGGAATAAAAAAGAAAACAAAATCTAGGTCGAGGATTAGCAAATAAGATCTATTTTATTTCTTGCCTAATACAAAAAATAGTTTCCTAGATATTATATTGTGTTTCACGAGTAAGATTAGCATGCAAATCACTAATTTTTACTTCTTCCTCTTCCTTAGTTATAACTTCAAAGATATGAGATAAATCATAAGTTCTGTTATACCAAGCAAACTGAGTTAGATTAAAAGCAATGTCAACTTGATCTTCAGTAATATCAATCAAAGGTTGAATAATAAGAGGTAGACCTCCAATAGTCAAAGACAAGAGAAAAAAATATTTATGAAAATTTCCCAACATAATCACCAAATTTGTTTGATGATTAAAAAATGTTGCACCAATGAATCAACACTTTCACCAATCACAAAGGTTAAGATGAAATCATACAAGTTTAATTGCAGGCGATAATAAATAAGAATTAATTTTAAATATATCTATAAGGGGTTTTTAAATATTTTTAAGAAATAAAGAGCAAGTCAAATATTAAATAGTGCACAATTATTATTTAAAAATCAAATATCTCTTAAATATCAAATAAAAGTAACTAGATTACAACTATGTAATCTCTCTATGTAGTTTGTTTAAGGAAATATCTTTGCTCCTTTATAATTTTATTTAATCAACTTGTTTATAATCTCTTGATATCTCTTTAAGCTCAAAATAGGTCAAAATAAAAGAAACAAAAAGAACTAAAGGATAAATAAAATAACTGAAAATAAAATCTAAATAAAGAAATAAAAATAAAGACTAACATACTAAAAATTCTTGACTAATCAAATAAAACTAGCTATCTAATTAAGAAAATAACAAATACGAAGCTACAAAATAAACCTAACTAGTAACAACCTAAAATTAAAGCATAGTTAAAAACAAACAACAATAAAATATAATTTAATCTAAAAATTCTATATCTGTATTTAAATCTATTAATCAAATAATAAACTAATTAAAAACTATGAACTTAAAATTAAAATCAAAATTTAATTATAAAAATTAACAATCTAATTATTCAAGTAAGAAAATCTATATCTATCTAACACTATTATCTTTAATCCATGTTTAAAATATATAATTTAATCATGAAACACAACTAAAAATAAGCACTCATTATAATATAAATAATTATTTTAAATGAATAGAACAAGAATATATATGTTTAAAATAAGAAGATATTAATAAAAGATATTAAATAAACTGCAATCTTAACTAAAATTGAAAATAAAATCCAAATACAGAGTTAAGAAAAGAAAATACAAAAATTGGATGAATTCAAAGCTTAAAGAATAAAGTATAACATAAATAATTAAAAATGAAATAAAACTCCATAAATTATAATAAAATAATAATCTGATTTTAATCTAAACTAACACAAAATTAACTATAACAAAAACTAAATATAAAGAAAAGAAAATAAGATAACAAAATAAAGTTCAAGTCTTGAAACAAGAGTCATCTTAGTAGAAAGATGATGAAACTTTATTTAGAAATAATATTTCAATACAAACAGTGTTTAAAAAGGCAATTATTTATAACTAGAAGATCAACAAAATATCATGCAAAGTGATGTATTCATCATTATTCAATTCAAGTACATAATATTATGTATATTAGATTACATAATTACAATCATCAGAAGATATTAGGCATGATATAATTTAGATAATCAATTTCTGAAATAAAAAAGAAAATTTGATATACCTACACTAACAAGTAAGTTATTTCACCATCAAAGAATGTATTGTTTGATCTATCTACAAATAACTATTTAATTTCAGAGAGTGTTTGCATATAGATAAAAGTAATATGGAAACTTGAATAACTTCAGAGCTCTTCAATACATATAATGTTTCTCCCCTTTGGTCAAGTGACTTTAATATGTTTATAAAGTAATCTTTTTTGGATATAATTACGAATAAGTTAGTAAAGTTATAGGTTAATGTAATAATAAGGATTGCATATTAACAAGAGCAATAATTTATATTTATGAGTATTAGTACGTATTGATTATTAAATAATCAACTTAGTTGCAATTTTGTGTTTATTATAAATTCTATCATCAAGGACATCCAAGAGATTGCCATAGACTTCTAAAGGATTAGATTTCAATATAATCTATACAAAGAATTTTAATCTAATTAATGGGGATGACAATATGTCACAGAATGTTATCCCATCTATTAAGGTACAAATTTCATAAAATATTCCAAATAAATGAATGAAGTTGGATTCTGAATTCTAATCTAAATAAATTTGACTAAGGGACACAACTAATTCACTTACAAATGACATATTTTATAGGCTAAAGACAACTTTAATAAGAAAAGATGACCTTTTTATTTTTAATCATTCTACAAGAAAAGAGAAAATCTATAAAACTTCTATGAATATTTTATAGGTTGTACAATTAAAATTATTACAAAAGTAGCATAAATAAAGTTGTTCAACAATGACATAGTTAAATTTTTTATACAAATATAGGTTACACCATTAAATTTATTAAATTTAGATTTGTGAAAAATAAATATTCAAAGAAATAAAAATTAATTATAATAATACAAATTTTTATATAAAATAATTTTTACATGTAAGTGAGCGAACTCATTTTTATAATATATTTTAAGAAGATAACATATTACTTAAATTTATTTATTTTTTAGATTATTATTTTTTAATAATATAATTTATTATATAAATTAATCACAACAAAAAATAATTAAGAGAGAATATAATTATCATAGAATTGAATTATATTCAATTTTTAAAGAAAAAAAAGTATATATACTACCCAATTATCATCTCCCACAAAGTTATAACATTATATACCCTGAAGAATATTATTATTATTATTATAATTAATTAGTAATTAATGATTATAATATATTATTATTTCCAATTATTATAATAATAAATTAATTTTGGATTGTGCTTTTAATATCATATTTACCGTGATTAAGAAGAATGCATGAAAGTTTTGCGGAAACATATTTTATAAAATTGCACATAACTTACTTGTTATAGAAACGAATCATAAATTATATTGAATGCTATTTATCACAATTCATGTGAGTAAATTACTTAACCTTGTATTATGGCTTTCTCAATAGACATAACTTGAGAGGGATAGTTTATTTAGCTCTCTTATGTGTGTATTTATTCTGGGGTTTTTAGGTCTCAATGTGAATGGATAGTGGACATTTTTTTTAATGTCATTTATTTCATTTATGATAATTTTGTAGAACTTGTTCATAAGTGTTTAATGAATGTTCTTAATATTTGAAATTTTGGAAAAGATAAAAACATCTAAATAATGTTATAAATATTTGTATTTATTAGTAGTAAATAATGTTATAAATATTTGTATTTATTAGTAGTATGAAAAAATTATCAAATATAATGAAGTGTATAAAATTTATGAAGTATATAAAAATATGGAATTGAAAATTGTAATAAAGAAAAATGAAATATTTTATTATGCTTTTCAGCGAGTTAAGTTTCTGTCTTTAGTGCTTGCCATTTCTTCGTTTTGATAGAATTATGAGCAGTGACAACAAACTTCTCAAGAGCAACATAATGATGGGTGGGAGCCTCTTATTTTGGATGAAGACCCCCGAGATGACAGGGGGGTGGGGAGGGAAGTCTCGGGACCCTTCGCCGCCTCCGCCACCTGCTACTATGTTCGTTGTTGTTGCTTAAAGACTTGTTTGTTTGTTTGTGATTTATCCTTTTTTTATTGTTAGTGTACACGTGTTAGACTTTTTGACCGGTATGGCCTTCTAGTTACTTTTGCTACTTTCCTGAGGCTTCTATAGCCCGATGTATTTTTGGGGTGTGACTTTTCCACCCATTTTTTTGGTATGACTAACTATATTTTATTTTGTAAAGTTTTTTATATAATAAAATGTGCTTTTCAATTAAAAAAAAAATATTCTACCATATCTATTGTATATTCATCAAAATTTTGAAAGTGCCTCAAATTCATTAAATATTGAACATGAAATCAATTAATAAAAAAAATAATATAATAAAAGTCTTGTGTCTATTGGAAAGTCGTAGAAAGTATTCGAATGTCACAAATTCATAGAGTACCTAGTCAATTTCAGCTTCCTCTACCTAAATTTCTAAATCTTATCATATTTTCATGTTTTTAATGATAAAAATTTTGATCAATGGAGAATTTTGACAAGTAATTTTTTTTTTAAATTTAATTTATTTTTAATTTTTAATAGATGAACATAAGTATGAATGAAATATATTAATTAAAATATCAACTTAATAATTTTTATAGATCACATCAATTTTAATTTTTAGAACTATTAAAATAATAAATAAAATTAAATGTTTTGATTGGTTATCACTTAAAAATTAATAGTTTTATAATAAAAAAGATAGTGCCTGTGTTGGCAGCGACCAATAATATACAATAAAATAAAATATTATAATCATAAGAAATGAGGACCACTAATAACATACAATAGAATAGAATAGAATAAAATATTATAATCATAAAAGATGACGAGTAAATGTGAATTTGTAAGAGCTCGAATTTCAAAACTGGATGATAGTAAAGCATGCCATTTGCCATTTGCCATTTGCCATTTGCCATTTGTAGGAGTGATGGAGAAAAGCGCGTGGCTAAAATCATTCCGGAAAAGGGAATAATTAATGGGAGGACAAATAATTTAAAACGTCGACTTCAGTTGTGGGGAAGGACCAACTCCCTTTTATGGTCCCCGAAATATTTGTCAAACATATACTCATCAACAGAATCTCCCCTTCAATATACCAATAAAATCCGTTTTGACATCTGGTGTGTGTGTGGGTAAATTTGACCCAGAAAATATGAATTTTGTGTCGCCCACTGCCCACGATACCTTAGTTGGCACTGTCCGTGTGAATTGACACCTCACACGGTCTACGGTCTACGGTCTACGATCTACGATCTACGATCACCCCTGAGAAGACATCTGTGTCGGCAACCCCTACACTACTATTTAGGCTTCAATCATTCCCTTCCAAACTTTGGCTCTTTAGAATCCATACAAATTTTGTTTAAATATGCCTCTCGCCCCTTCTTTTTTTAATTTATGGCTCCTCCTCGATAATTATACGTCCCAATCTCCAAATCATCAATCATCTAATATCAAATGGATTTTAAGTAGTTTCCAATGGTGAAATTTGACCCTCACTTGCTCCAATACAAATGAATCATTACATTAAAGTTTTATATTAATTTTTAATTTTTTTATAATATTATTAAGTAAAAAGAAATTGCACCTTTCAAATATATCATATTATGTTATATAATTGAGAAAAATATTAAATATATTTCTTACAAAATAATTAATAAATATAATATAATATAATATTATGAAAACATCATATTATTAAGTAATAAGAGTAAGGAAATCAATGATAAATAGATTTCGATCATCTAATTTTCTATTCTTTTAAGTAATTATTCTCTTAAATTTCTTTGTTTCAAATAAATAAATGGTGTTATAAGTACAACACAATTCACTACAACTCTAGATATGTAGACATTTAAAAATGGCCTCAAAACATTATTAAGTGATATTTTATATAATTTTAATATGTTTGTCTATTTATCGACTATTGGTCCAAATCAAGTGCGATTGGCTTGTTTGTTGGCTTTTGATGGTGTTCCCCCCTTCTTAATTTCACAAACTTTTTATCTCTCTTTTTATGTGCTTCTTGCATTTTATGACAAAAACACCCCAATGCTCTTAACATGTGTCATAACTATGCATGCCACTCCTAAAACTTATCAGATGCACCCATGACGCTTCTAATACCTATAAGAAGTGTCCATGATGCCCCTGACACTTATCAAAACTGCCCCTGGATATTTTGGTCCCTTTTGTTCGTCTTTGCTAAGATCAAGTGCATCCATCCCCTTTGTCTCATCTTTTCCATTTCTAGGCATTTAATGTGGATTTACATACCAATAGGGTCTTAATTTGAATATGTCTATAAAGACACGAGCATTGTATCTCACTTGATATGAAGCATTCATAAGAAGTTGTATTCACACAAAAGGAAATCTTAAAACACAAGAGTGATCAAGCAATAATTAGAGCATTTATCATTGTCTAAAGATCGCATTTTATTGTCAAACACTTTTGGCACACAACTAAGATTTTATCTATGTTATGAAATTACTATTTATAAAAATTTAATTCCTTTATGCAATTTAATATTTTTTGATATTATAGTTCCCACCTTTAGGGCCCTGTAGACCCATAAAATTAATAATTAAGTGTTTGATAATGTTCAATATTGACATCCTTATCTTACTTGGTCCATTCATCATTTCACTAACTCACAATCTATAAGAGAGCCTCTATTATCTTGCAAAATCAAAAAATATCATACATACATCCTTATTTCAAGCTTATTCAACCTATACGCTTCTATCATAACTTTGCCAACAGTCTCTATCCTTTGGGGACAAGTCTACACTAGGTTAAACAAGGTCACACTATGGTCTTATCCACTAGTGCGGCCTTGTCCCATATGCTCCAATGGTTAGTTTTTCAGATTGAGAAGTTTCACAATGACTCGCATGTGCCATTTGTAAAATTTGTTAGCAAAAATATTTCAAATATTCCCCTATATAAGCACATTAAGGTTTCTCCAAATACAATCTACTATATACTGAGTAAAAGATCACTATTTCTATTTTAATTCTACAACATTCTAACATTCATAGGTCAAGTCTAAATATAGTTTATTATAGGTCAAGGGCATCTATTATCAATCATTTTAATCTCTTCTATATACAATCACATAGTTACATAATAACAGATCACATAATCACCCTAGGATGGAGAACTACATTGGCTTAAGACCCATTTGGGCTATATAGGTAACACTCATATTACACAAGGTTTTTTGAAGATATCTCAGCTACTCCCTTTACCCATTGCCCCATTTAAATTTTATATTTATCTTGTTTATTGTGCAGGAGCTAGGGTTGAGTCTTTTGTAGGTCTTTCACATGGTAACACAAAGCATAAAAATTATCAGTCAACCCTTGCACATATTTATATAGATTTAAATCAATAAATCAATCACACAATAAACTGGGATATAACCATAGTCAATAAACAAGGCCACACTACAACTGTGTACTCCTTCTCTGGACTTGTCTAATAACATATTAAATTTGTTCATTCGGTCATGACATAGTACACAAGTCTTGTCAAATAGTTTTTTATCACAACTAACCTACATAATTAACAAAATATCTTGTTTAGGGGGTTTAAATATTTTTAGGACTATTTAAAAATTCAAACAAATTTGTAATTTTGTAAAATTATGTAGCATATTGTATTTCATTATCATATTTGGATATTCCAACATTCAAATTTCAATAGTTTGACATATATTACTTTGATTCACTTCAACTGAAAATAGACTAAACAAAACTTTGACAAGCAAGCAACTAGTTAGTTCAATATGTAAACACGTAAAAATGGCCACAACTAGCCTTCAACCGGACTTTAGATTGATTCCTACCAACAATTGTAAATTAATCTTATGAATCACTAAACATCCCAAATTTACTTGCACATCATTCATCAAAGCTTAGAATCATGTTCAAACATCCCTAATTGGGGTATTCTATTATATGCAATAATAACCTCTCATGAATTCATCCCTTATCACCTTGCAACATCAAAAATATTAATTCGACCTATAGACCTATTAAGTGGGGCACTTGCACACTTAAATCAAATCTTAAAAGAGCTAAAAGACTAATCTAAATCAATTAACAAACTAAACAAGATTAAATGCTTAGTTGAATTATCTATTTGAAATTAATGAATATGTAAAAAAAAGAATTCAAAATATCCTAGCCTTTCATCATTGCCTTTATGAGATGTCAAGCTCTTTGAAAATATCATAAAATACATAATTTGAGAGCCATGCCTAGTAATTGAAAATCATAATTACTTGACAATTATTAACTCTACTGGAGTTAATTTTGACTCACTTAAGGTTAGTTTGAACCCATTCCAAGCCTAAACTCAACATTAACTTACCTTGGGTGAGAGTTAATTCCTAAAGCTATAAATACAAGGCTTTGCCTATTTAATCTATAAGCTATTTTGGTGTAAAGTTATTATGCATAAATATCTTCAAAAAGCTTGGATATTGTAGAGTTACTATGTAGGATTTGCTCTATATAACTCATTCAAGTAGTGTTACCATGCTCAAATATTAAGCCAGGCAACATCAAAGCCAAGGTTTCAAGGAGAGAAGGAGCCAAGCAACCTCCATTGTCAAATATTGCTTGATGCACAAGTTGAGCAAGCTATTCAACAAAGCCATTTGGATATCCCAAGGAAGGTAAAAGAGTTATGTCTTTTATGTTTTTATTATGCTTTCATTTAGTTTTTTGTTACCTAAGCTCTCCCTAGTGTCTAGGCTAAATGTGTTAGGATCTTAGTGTGTTCATTTTATTGGTTTTATGAGACTAACAAAAGACTAACCTCCCCTTTATGTCAAATTCCTAGCTACACACAATATACTAGTCAATAACCCCTAATGCATTCCCCTAAAATCACTTATTTTACTATGAATTAGATACCATACATTAAAGCCATTATAGGGAAATAAATAAATCAGGGATTATAAGTACATAAGATGTGGAACATACAAATCATAGTGAACAAACAAAAGATCAAAATTAGGTGAACATAATCATCAATTTATTTTGGATATGTTTTTCACCTACCACAACACCTTAGCACTCCTAACACATGTCTGAATCACTCTTAGCACTTATTACACTACATCTAGATCATATCCAAATTTCTTGATTAGGTTGTTCACAATGTTGGATGCATGTTTTCATGTTCAAATTCATATGGCATTTCTGTAATAACGATTTATTCAACATATAACTCTATATTATATGTGGTAGTCCTCCTAATTGATTTATAAATATTAACTAGATATTTAAAATTATATTTATTCTTATTTTTTGTGCATAAATAAGTGTATTTCATTTATTTTCATTACATTATGTGAACCCTAAGTTTATTACACCTAGGTTTAGATCTTGATTCATTTTATGTTGTATCTCAATTTCCCTAGGATTAATTTCATTGTATGCTCCTAGACAAGGAAAATTTTAATGGTAAATTTTTGTAATTAGGTAAACTCTATGGATTTCTAGACTCGTGATTCATTATTTATAGGATAGTCTACATCATACTTTACAAAACAACACATATATGCTAGTGTTTCTTGTTTGAATAGCCAAATTATTTATAATTCCAATGGTTTTTTTTACGGATCATTAAAAAATTGATGGTCCATGATTTTACAAAATGTTTTTATTTCCACACATTCTATGGGCACTTAAATCACACTCATCAAAATTTTAGAAGGGAATATTGAAAATTTTCTAAATTTTCTAGTTATAGCCAACCCAAATGTATTACATTTAGCTATATATACATTAAAAATTAAATGTTTTTTTTGTCATATAAATAGGTGATTCAATAGTGTTGGTGAAATATTTGGTACTTTGTCAAATTCTATATTTCACAATAATGAAAGAGATGAAAAGTCTCTCCTCTATTCGAAGGGGATGCTCCCTTTACTAAAAATAGGAAAAACATATATAAACATATTTACAATATTTAAAAGTTGAAGGGTGTATTGGGTTTTACTACTTTCAACCAAAAATAAAAATAAAAAGAAGGAAGGTGAAGGGTCATGTATGAATGAACAAACACAGATTTCATCTCATGCATGACAAGAAGTAATCCTAAAAAGTAATATTATTGTTTCAGAATAAAAGAAGTATTACTTGAATTGAGAGACATGTATTAACCTAAGAAAAAACACATCTACAAAGAAAATGCTACACACAAAATTCTAATATTTTCCTTGTGTTCCTTGTTAGAATAAGGAACACAAAGTTTCTTTCTCCTTTTATTTCAAAAAAAATGATAATGAGCATCAAACAATAATTGTACAATATCCATTTCTCATATTTATAGATATAGGAGGGAATGGGTTGACCCTTCATATTCCAAAGTGACTTTCTATATTCCACTTTTTGTCTTATTCACTTTACAATTTTATATTATTTTCTACAAAAGAAAATTTAGATTTTCTAGGAAAAGATGAAAGTAGAATAGGAAAAAAATTGATTTTTATGGGCTTCACCCCTTGAATAGACTTGTGGCTAGAGGAAGAGATGATTTATATTTATTAAGAAAGGATAATTTGTATATTCTAAACTTATTGATCACCTTAACAATTAAATTTCCTATTGGAATAGTCATATTCCTCAAATGAATGAGCCATTTCTTTGAAACCAATGTCATAGAATGTGGGGCCTCAGAGAACTCATTCCATTATGCATTCATCTCTTCTAATAAATAGTGGATATCGCTGATTATGTTCATGGATGATACATTGAAGACACCTTATTTGAAAATTTCTTCTTTGATAAGCTTCTTGAATTGCTCCTTGATGGAATCAACTGGGTGGATCCTTGAACTATCATCCTTGAGTAAGTCACAATGAAATTTTCCCAAATTAGAACATGCTTCTATCATCATGTCTCCTCCAAATTTGGTTTGGTCGACCAAGTGGTCCATTCCTTACTTCAACACTTCTAGTTTGTGTAGGAGACTTTGTATCCAACCAAATGATATGTCATTTTATTTTATTTGTCAAATATCCCTATTTTGATAAGTGTGTCTGCATCAATACATGCCATCTCCTTTAAGACTCACAAAACATTTTTACGTAAGTTGATTTCATATTTATGGAACTTGATCTGATGATTGATTTTGATTTTCTTTAAATTAATATTTTCATTGAGCTTCATTATTTCATCAATATATTTCAAGTCATCAATTAACATTTGTTTTACCTAAGCTTCAATGATCTTCATGTAACTATTATAAATGGACATGGATGAAATAAACTCCATGTTAATTACATAAAATTGTGTAGGAGATTCAACTTGAGTGATAACAGGTGTAGACATCCAATTCCTAGGACTATTTGTGTTGAAATTGTGAATCTTACTCGAATTGCACTAAAATACCCAATTTAGATCAAAATCACTAAAACACGTTAAATGGTTCAAACTTGTCATTTAAAACTATCAATTTAGGCCAAAATATCTCTAAATTGGGTAATGTATTTTATGTGATTCCTAACTTTGATCAATTTAGTTTGATTCAAAATGATGATTTTGCCTTTTTGTGCTCTAGATCACTCTTTTCTTCTAACTCGTTAGTACATGTCACATACCTTTATTATTTTATTTTGGAAACATTCTAAATGGGAATATGGTTCCAATGTATCTAACATCACCTTACAATTATTATTGAGTCAAATTATGACCCAATAATATGACTTTCTAACCGTTTTGATTAATTGAGGGCTAATTTCCAAAGAATTGCACAAATATTGATTAATCTTGTTTAAGGCTAATTAATTCAAATCAAGAGCTTAAGTAGATTTTCCATGGAAGTTATTGAATATTTATTTTTGGAAATTGATTCTTATTAATTGTATCACCTAAATGACATCATCTATGGGGTGGCATCCAAAAGCCACAATTGTAAAAAATATCATGATTATAGCCTCCCATGCCTCATTAATGCCCCTTCTTCCCAAATCATGATGAGGATATTTATGAATTTAATTTCAAATATTAGATTAATTCATGGCCACACATCTCAATCTTATGATGGATGGTCATGATTGATCCTGATCAATTCTAAACCATTTTAAAGCTAAAATTATGTAAACTTATAATGATGAAAACTCTCCACAAGTCATTTGTGTTTTGATTATTGTGTTATTTGCATTTGGATAAGCTTCATTGATAGGCAAAATAGATAGTTTATATTATGAGCCTAGGTTTTACATAGAGTTATTAAGGTAATGAAGGATCAAATAAACCATTATTGATAAATACTAGATCTCTAGATCAAGGGGAGAACACACTTGGAGCCACTTTTGAGTAATGGAGTCATTTTGGAAGGTGATGGTTGATTGCTTTATTTCATTTGTATCTTATTATCATTAACAACTCCTGCATGAATAGTCTGGCTTAGATGATAAATTATTATGAATTATTTTATGAGTTTATATTAATAATATTTTAATTTATTCTCTTCTTAATCCACTCTATATTTTGGCAAGCTCGGTGGGACATGATTGTGCACCCCATATATTTGAACAAAAATGACTGTTAAAATATCTATTATTTTTAATTTGTTTACTATTTTTTTTAAAATTTTGATAATTTATTCTTAATAATTTCATATTAATTCTCTCAAAATTTTATTAAAATCTTATTTATAGTTTATAAGTTATGACTCTTTTAGTGACTGTCACTTTTGGTTATCTTTTTTTCTAGTAAAAACAACTAGTATAGAGTTAATAACTTTTTTTGTATTGACTATTTGGATATATTTTTTATATAAAGGTGTCACTTGGAGTTATTAAGAATTTGTAAAAATTTCATGATAAACTAATATCTATTTTAAAAGTTATGATTAAAATACTAACTACAAGTTTTTATGTTTTATGTGTTTGGTTTTTTTTGTTTTAACCTTCTAATTTATTGTTTACATTTTTCATAGGTTTTTTATTATTATTGATTTATCTTTATGATATTTTGTGAGATTTTTATTTTTTATTTTTCTAACCATTGCCTAACCTAATGTGTTTATATTTTATAGTTTTGCCTTCGGGTCAATAGGTTATCCAAACCCAAGATCATATTTTTCAAGTTTGTTTGTTTCATTTGAAAAAGTGCTTCAAAGCTAAACTACATGTTGACCATTTTATTTTAGGAACTACTTATAAAGTGATCCATTTATGTTTAATTAAGTCTTTTTAACCTTTTTTTGGGTGCTTAAAAAGAATTAGGAACATTTCTATCTAGTGCTTAAGGAAAGATTGCTTGTTTATATTGAATGTTTTTTTAGTTGTTCTTTAAAAGTTTTTGCAACTTAAGGCCAAGAGGCCAAAGAACACCATAAATCATTTAAATTTAGTGATTTAAAACTGAACTCACTTCAATTTTTTGTTTTAAGTAAGTCATTTATCATTATTTGCTTAGTTTAAATTTGTTTGAGCAAAAATTTGTGCATATATGCTCTCCCCCCATCCCCTATAGGGAATTTGTGGGATCAAAAATGCCATCTTCATTGAAAATTGTCTTAGTTCAAAGGTGTAAAAAATATGTTGTGAAGGTTCTCCCCAAGACCCACATGGCTTAAGTGATCTATAAATAACCATAAATCTCTTTTTCTTAATTTTTCATTTCATTGCATCTTAGTTTGTGAGGGAGATTTCACCACCTCCCATAAATTATTTAGGGAAGCTTTTATATGGGGTTTCATATTCTGGCATCATCTTCAACCCCTTTCCACTAAGGAGTATATAAATTGGGATCACCCCACTAGAATGATGGTTGGATCAGTTAAACCATCTCATATAGTTGGTATAAAATCTTGAGACATTTGAGCATGTTGGACTTTGCACTACACTAAGCAAATGACAGATGTAGTGGTTATAAAAAGGGAAAGACCTTTTTATAATAAGATATATGAAGTAGACCCAATTGACGTGTTTTTTATCTTGTATTTTTATGTGAAAGTCTTGTGCATATGATCCATCTAGAAATGTTTGAAAACTTGCTAGTTTCATTAACCCCACTTTGTCACATCTTGTTAGTTTAGGGCTTAAGATGATTAATTAGTTGATTTGTCTTTGTCTTATATTAATTGGTATTATTTTGGTTCAAAAGTTGATTTTTAATAAAACATCATAAACCAAATGCATTGTCCACAAATTTCTTGAACAAGGTGTTACGCTGTCCAAGTGAAAATCATATTTTTCCTTATTCAAATTATCATCTTAAACATTGTGTCATATCATCCATTTTGGTGCAATTATGCTATCCATTTGAGTTTAGATCATTTGCTAAATTTTATTAAGTCTCTCATTGATAATTTAAATTTGGAATTGGGATTTTTTATTTTTTAAATGGTTGATGTGTTAAATTGGGTTCATCATTTTCACTTGACTTGTTTTAACTTGGGTTCAATTTCCCATTTGAATTGAGGGTCGATTATAGACTCATCACATTATCATATTTGGTGGACTCAAGTCATATTGCATATCACTCATGCTTTGAGTCTAAAAACATATTTTATACCACCATTTATATTACCATGTTGTGTCATTGTGTTGTCCATTTGGTTTTAGCTTTATACTTAGGAATTCTTGCATGTTTCCATATCATGATTTTTTTTGGTTTGCATTATCTCCTTTCTAATCTGAAAGGATTTCTTCTAGCTTTCTAGTAACAACTCATCAAAGTTAAGCTAGCTTTTATGATATTGATTTATCTCAAAATTTTACATTTTAGTGTACTAGTAACACTCTAAGATATTTGAGTTATCATACCCTCTTCTAATTTATACAATTTTAACTTTACCCAAAGGTTGAGTAATTTCTTGAACACATTCTTCTAATTGTGTGTGGTTCTAAGCCACCCTCCTTTTATAGTCTCTTTGGTACCTTAGTCATTTATTTGGAAGAAAGATCAAAATCCATACCTTTTTTAAATATTTACACAACATTGATCCAAATTTAGTCAAACATGTAGAGACTCCCTTTCTAGACATGACTCAAAGGTTCACTCATAGTGGGGTCCCTTATGGCCCTATCTACGAGGATGAGCACTTTTATTATGGATAAGACAATTTTATTATTTTTTAGGACATTCCTACAATTGTAGGATCTAAAGGGGATTATACTAAATATCAAGAGAACCAAGATGAAGCACTCATTGGGTTGATAAAATCTAGTGCTAGACAACCCTAATATTTTTCTATGGAGAAATTTTACACCTTAGTTAGAGAAGGAGAAAAATAACAAAAAGATCAATATTTTTCACAATTAAACATACCTTCTTCCTCTAACAAAGGTAATGGAATGCTTATAGAGTCAAAACCAACTAATCAAGATCTTGTTAACAACATTAAGAAAATAAGTCAATGGTATGCCAATTAGCTTATCATAGACTTAACCAACTCTCTTATTGCTACTTCAATCCAAAAAAATTACTCTAAGGAAAAAAGAAATGTGATTGAACCTATGCAACAAACATTGATTGAGAACCTAACAATTGATCAAGGTATTTCAAATGAGCAGAATAAAACACAAGAGGTTGTGTAAAATGTTTTGCTAGACATGAAACATAAATTATTTAATCATTAAGAGCCTCTTATCACTTTACAAACATAGAATCCCAAACATTCAATTTGAATTGAGGAAATGCCTCAAGATAATTTGGCTAGTTCATATCAACCAACACAAAAACTGGTAAATAGACCAAAGACTCCCCAAAATCAACAAAACACATATAGTTTAAGGTAGTAGATTCTAAGGAATCAATGACCTATTCAATCGACTCTAAGAAAGAATAAAAACCAAGTCATGGAATGTAGGGTGTACATCCCTCATAAATCCATGCAATAGTAGGGACCCATTCCACCCCAACAACAATAATAATAGGGGCACATTCCACCCAAACAAACACAACAACAAGGGCACATTTCATCCCAACAATAACAACAACAGGGGCACATTCCACCCCCATAGAACTATGCTCCACCCACGAATGCACCAAACATGTAAGAGTGGAACTCCATGAAGGAGATTGTGTCACATTTGGAGATTGAAAATAGGATCAAAAAGTACAAATTTGATGAGATATGTCCATATCCATTTGAATTAAGAATTCTCCAAGTCCCCTTTCCACATCATTTCAAAGCACCCAAATTTGATAAATATAAAGGAAAGGGTGACCCACATGAACATGTCCAAGATTTTTTCATATTATGCCAAGAGGTTGCTTACAGTAGCATGTTCTTACATCAATTATTTAAATGAAGTCTAGTGGGACAAACTTTAGATTGGCTACTTAAGTTACCCAAGGGATCAATTATGGATTAGAATGACTTATCTGAAAAGTTCATCAACCATTTCTCATACAACATAGAGCATGAATTGACCATTGTTGACTTATGAAAATCCAAAATAAATGATGGAGAAAGATTCTCCACATATTTACATAGATGGAGAGCATTAGCAGGTCACTTTTGACATAATTTTCCAGATAAATAGTCAGTGGATATATTTTCATAGAACTTACATCCTGAGGTTGCACATAATTTACATCTAGATTATGCTAACTCATTTAAGTAGATCATAGATAAAGGTATATAGATTGAGAAGGATATTATTTCCAAGGGCCTTGTTAATATCTTTTCTTAGGGTCAAACATCAAATAAGACCCCATTTTCTAGACAAACAGTTGTGCAAGATAATCTTAAAGGCTTTAACAAGAACAAGAACATGGTTGGAAATGAGGTGACAAAAACAAAGAACATACAAATGGTGTAGGCTTTGCCAACCCCAAATGTATAATTAGTTACTCCTAATCCACCACCTGATTTGTAGAGATAACCTTCATAGAGAGCAAACCATGGTGGTTTTAGGGTTTTTATAAAATTGGGAGAACCAATCGAAATAGTGCTCCAAAATTTCATAGTAACTAACCTGATTGTATGGCCAGTACCAAGGCCATTTCTTCAAGATCAATTGAAACTAGATTGGTTCAAAGATAATGAATGGTGCAAATTTCATCATGTTGTTAGTCATAGTGATTATCATTGCATCTAATTGTGCCATATTAGTGAAGATCTCATTGAGAGTGATGAAGTTGAGATTAAAATATCCCCTAATTAGGACACAAATCAAGATATGAGAATCTACAAAGACCCCTTTCCTTGACATAATCAACCAACACCAAGAAACAATCAAAACCAAAGACAAAACTGAGGATAGAGGCAAAATCATAACTAGAATTAGGGTCAAAATCATAATCAACATGAGCATAATAATGATCATAATACCCATACTAACAATGTAGGTTATAATAATATGCCTTACAAGTATAATAATATCATGCGATGCATTTTTGTATCCGATATTATCATTGTTACTATTAAACCATGTGAACCATCTTATGTTCCTCATAGTACAGGACCCATCATTATAGGGTCAATACCTTCTCTCTTTAGTAATACCACATCAAGTTTACATAATTCTATTACAACTCCATTTACACAGGTTACTATTCATGGAAAACACCCTTCTTCTAATTATAATGGCTCCTTACTGACTCAAAATTACAACAATTCAACTAAATGCCCATGAGTCACCCTATAAGGCCCTTTGCCTTCATCTTCTGATTATATTAGATCTTCACCACCTCTAGGTTGCACAGTCATAACTAGACACTTGTAAGTTACTCTCCAAGGCCCTTTATCTACTTATTCCACATAAATTAATTAGAACATTATACCAATGGATCCAAAGTTGACTACCATCCCAATCAAATCCAAGTCATCTCATCCCAATGTTGAAAATATTTATAGTCTATCAGAATAATTAACCAAAACCCCAATATAGATTTCCATCTTGGATCTCTTACAAACATCTGAAGTCCATAGAACTATCCTACACAATATTTTACAAAAATCCACTATTCCCAATGATATAAATCCTAAATAGTTATAGAACCTTGTGGGACATTTATCTTCATTTCATCAAGTGATGTTTGATCAAAAAGACATTTCTACACTTAGATCAAGCCATAATAACCCACTGTACATTGAAGTAATCATTGAAAACCATAAGATCAAGTGGGTTCTTATAGACAATGGTTCGGGGCTAAACATCATATCTCTTAGCTTGGTACAAATATTAAGCTACATTGTGAAAGACATTCAACTAGAGATAATCACTATCAAGGCTTACGACAATGCCAAAAGGGAGTCTATTGGTACTATTTGGTTGCCAATTATTTTTTGGTTTATTTCACATCATACATTGATTTATATTGTGGACATTAAATTGCCTTATAACCTACTTCTTGGTTATCCTTGGATCCATGAATTATAGGCCATTCTTTCCACCTTGCACCAATGCCTTAAGTTTGCCCATGATGGGATCAAGGTTACTATTATCACCAAACAACCTTATAAATATTGCATTCATCTTGAGGCCCAATTCCATAATTATAAGTATTAACTAGGTTTTGAATTCATTGTAAAGAAGAACAAGACTATAGTTTCACAACCACCTCCATTCAGTTATATCAACCCTAGTGATCTTGCTTTCACTTTAGTTGATCCATTTTTTAGAGCTCTTGTAAAGTAAGTTGTTATTAAAAACATAGACATTTCCACATATATTCTTAAGGATGCCTTCCATGTTGTAAAGTTGCCTAAAACTCCAAAAACATTCGGTAAGCATAAACCTTTAAATAATCCTAATGAACCCACGATGATTTGGCAACCAAATAAGAAACAACAAAAACCACTTGTGTTTTTTGTACTTACTATCGTGCCAAAGAAAGATCAAGAGGATTTTACCAAGGGAGATTGGCTATATTATGAAGGCCTTGCTAATTACTTTCAAAATCCAAAGTATCCTATCCCTAATTGGATCATGATTCATCTTAATTATATAGGAAAAGGCCTTGGCCCATGAGTGTAAAGAATCTTAGAACCCTTATCAGTTAGAGTACCTAATTTGAATCATGGTCTCAGATTTATACTACTTGAGGGTCACCTCATAACTTTAAATAGTGATTATTTTGAATTGACTAGCGACAAGACTCCTAAAAGCAACATAACATCCCATTATAACCTTTTTGATGATCTTTTTAACATGAAGCTATTTGATTCAAATGCCATTTTAACCTTAACCATTAGAGCTTCCCATCCTAAAGTAAGAACCCATTCTATTAGTACTTCCCCTCCTGAAGTGGAAGATCATATTTTTACCATTGGAGCTTCCCATCTTGAAGCAAACCCTCATTATTATTTATGCCTTTGCCATCATGAAATCATTGATTAGGACCAAAAAAATTTAGCCATATGCCTCGATGAGTTTTAAAATGAAGAATCACTTGTAGAATAGATGGACCTAAGAGATGGATTACCCATTAGCGATCACAAACAAGGCTTTGATTTTTCATTGGACCCTTATGCCTATTTTAGAAAGTAAACAAAATTTATTAGTCACAATAAAGAATAAACATCAAGATCTTTGGGTGAAAACCTCTTTGAGGTGCTCATCGATCAGGGAAAAATTAAAGAAAAAGGCAAGCCTTCGAGTGAAAACCTATTTCAAGTACTCTTAGGCAGGAAATTTTGCTCATCCCCTTAGGATACAAAAAGTCCATATAGCCCATGTTCTATATCTAATCCAAGTATCTCTTTAGGACAATAAAAAATGTTTGAGCATCTTGCTCTAGAGTTTCCATAGGTTTTTGCTTCTTGGCCTTTACCTGAGATGGAGGATTTTGATTCATCGCACTATCCAAAGATTTAGGAAGAAAAACAAGAAGATGTAGCTAAAGAAGATGATCACGATCATACCTTACCTACAATTCTATAAGATAGATCCACACTCCTTATGGAAAACATGATAGAAGTGAACCTAGGAACCTATGAGGATCCAAAAATTATTTATCTTGGAACTTCCCTTATTAAAGCAAAACATGAATAAATTATTTAACTCCTAAGGGATTATATTGACATCTTTACATGGGCATACTCTAGCATGCCAGGCTTAGACCTAGATTTGGTTTTATATCACCTTATTATCCATAATGATGCTAAACCAATCAAGCAAAAATTGAGGAAGATGCATCCATGCATAGCTCTATTGGTTAAATCATAACTGGAAATGTTTCTAAGATCAAGATTTATTAGGCCACTAGATTATTCTGAATGGATCTCAAACATAGTCCTAGTGAATAAAAAGACCCTAGGTATGTGCCTTTGTATTGATTTAAGAGATATCAAGAAAGCATGGCATAAAGATTATTTTCCTTTTCCCAACATCGACATGATTGCCAACTCATCTAATGGGTACAAGATATTATCTTTAATGGATGGAATTTTTGGATATAATTAGATCAATATAGCCCAAGAATATCAAAACGAGACTACATTCACCACTCCATGGGGAAAATTATGTAACCAAGTCATGCCATTTTGATTGAAGAACACTGGAGCCACATATGATCTATAAACTAAAAATACAAGTGTAGTATATTCGAAAAACACTTGTTCACGTTTAAGAGATCCTTCAATTTCTCAAATTTTTGCTTAATTTTGTATTAAAAAATTACAACCAGATATAAAATGAAGATCAAAACTAAATAATAATTAGATAAAATTCAAAGAATTCACCAGCAAATTGATAATAGAGTTTGGCTTCAATAGCCTACATCTCCAGGTCCATTCGAAGTGAGGACCATTCTCATTAATTTTGTGCAACAAATGGCTTCCAAAATCAATACAAGTATTCAATTCAACTTCTCTAATCTTTTTTTACTTGTAAATATATCTCTCAGACCTAAAAATAATGGCCCAAGGCCATACAAAGCAATAACAAGACTCTAACCTTCTTAAATATCTTTACACAGTCAACTTTATATGTCTATTCAAGTAGAAATTAGTCCCTTTTATAACACTTCAACCTCTATGGCTAAAGTGGTCAAGGCATTAACCTTTTAGGCCACAAGTCAGGTGTTCAAAACCACCTCCCACCTTTCTAGGTGCTTGGGAGGAGTGAAAAGGTCGGCCTTCCTCCTTTTTAGGCGCTTAACATGAGATTTTAAATGTTTTCCCTCCTTTTTTGGCACCTTTGACTTGGTTTTGTCCCACATTTGCTGGGAATTTAGTTTTCAATACTTTTAATAGATGTGTTTGTTCCCTTTTTAAATGCCTAAGACTTAGGCACCCACTTAGGCCACTGATTTTACTTATTCCATGCATGGTTGGTGGGTTGACGTGGCGGGTGACGTGGCATTTTATTTGGTGCCTTGTTTCAAAGTTTGAAAATTTCAAATAACATGTGAATAAAAATAACAAACCAAATTTTTTTTGCACCAAATTATTTTTCCACGTGTCAAGTGGCTATTGGTCCACTTGGCATGTTTTCAACAGTGCCATGTCACTTTCGACACCCCCTGTCACAAGATTTCTTTAGCTAGACATATCTTGAGCATCATGACTCCATTTTTCATTCCAGAATAAGTGATGGAAAGCTCTCGATGAATACTACAATGTGAAAATGATTTAAAGATAATTTGGAGACTTTTAAAAATGGAACAGTACATGGATCCACTTGGATCATTCCTCCCCACTGGGAACTTTTGGACCTCCAAAAGTTGAAATTAATTGGTAATGAGGTGAGGGTATTTTTCCCTCACCTTTCTAACTTCCATCCATTTGGCCTTGCTTGGGTGCATCCATTTGAGACCAACACGAAGATATTCAACATTACCTCTTCACAAAGTCTGCATATTCCTGTCAAGTATAGTATCTTCCTGCAATTTTGTTAGATATTCAGGAGAAAAATCATCAATGAAAGGAATGGATACACTTTCATCATGATCAATTATCATTGGAGGCTCATACAATTTCAAATTTTCCACATTTACAACTGAATAAATTTGCATGTAAGATGGTAAATCTAATCAGAAAGCATTTGTGCCAATTTTTTCCATTATCTGAAAAGGACCATACCAGATTGGTTTCAACTTTTTACCTTCACCTATAAGTCTTTCCTTACTAATGTGAAGCCATACCATATCACCTACCAAAAATTGGTGATCAATACAATGTTTTTCATGCCTGGCTTTGTACTTGGCTTGACTTTTCTCCAATTGAGTATGAATAGTTTGATGTATGAGCTGTATTTGTTCAATGAACTTCTTAGCTCGAATGGCTTCTTTTGGTTCAGCAATAGCTATATCCTGTCCATAGCAAACATCTAGAGGAGATTTAGGTAAGTATCCATAACAAACTTCAAATGGATATTTCATTGTAGAAGAATGAAGTTCTCGGTTATATGCATGTTGTATGTAACACAATTTTCCATCCCATAACTTTGGATGTTTATTTCTATAACCCCTAAGCAAATGTACCATAGTGTGGTTCACAACCTCTGTTTGTCCATCAATTTGTGTATGAAATGCAGTGCTCTTTTTTAATTTAGTGTCCATTAGTCCCCACAAAGTTGACCAAAACTCCCCAATAAATCAAGAATCCCGATAAAAAATAATTGAAGTAGGCAAACCAAAATGAACCCATACATGTTCAAAGAACAAGTGTGCAATACCTTCCCCAGTAATTTGCTTAGTGCAAGGAATCAAAACACACATCTTGCTAAATCTATCCACAACCACATATAAATAGTCATGTTTTTTTTGTGTCATAGGCAAACCCCCCACAAAATCCATGGAGATACTTTCCCATGGGCAAGTAGGAACAGACAGAGGAGTGTAAAGTCCTAGTTTCATGTTACTAGGTTTGCTTGTGGCACAAAGAATACATCCCTTAATATATTTGGCAACATTTTCTTGCATACGAGGCTAATAACAATACATTTTCAAATGTGCAACTATTTTAGCAACTCCAAAATGACCAAAAATAAGAGAAGTATGTGCTTCTCTAATCATGTGCACCCTCGCATTTTGAGGAATACATAGTTTACCCAAATGATACAAAAGATCATTGTGTACATGATATTCTAATTCTTCTACTTGTCTAATACTCATCAAGTCTTTATAAACATCTTGAAAATCAAGATCATTCACATATTGTTCTTTATAACTTTCATGAGACAAAGAGCCATGTTGTAAAAGAATAGATGCAACAACCATAAGAGGCCTAGATAGCATATTTGCAACCTTATTCTGAATACCTTTTTTATACTTGATCACAAGATGAAATTGTTGTAAGAAACCCATCCAATGAAAATGTCTAGACTGTTGTATCTTAGTTTGTGATTGGAGATACTGTAAGGGCTGATGATCTGTATGTATTATTGTTTCTTTACCCATTAAGTAATGTTTCAATTTTTTAACACTTTGAACCAACACATACAATTCCTTATCATAAGTTGGATATTTTCTTAGTGCACTTGTAAAGGTTTTAGAATGATAACAAATTGTTTTCTTGCCTTGCATTAAAATAACTCCCATAGCATACTCACTTGCATCCGTTTCGATCTCAAATGGTTGTTGTATATCAGGAAGTGCCAAGACCGGAGTAGTACTTATCTTTTTTTTCAAAGTGTCGAAGGCTTTTTGATGTTTGCCTCCCCACTGAAAGACCTGTTTCACACTTGTCAAAGAATGCAAAGGTGATGCAATATATGAAAATTGAGCAATAAACTTTCTCCAAAACTATACTGCACCAAGAAAACTTCTAACCTCAGTTGTGTTAGTGGGTGTAGGCCAATTAATAATGACTGCCACTTTTGTAGGATCAATTTTCAATTCACCATGTCCTACAATGTAACCCAAGTATATCAAAGAGGTCTTGCCAAATTCACATTTTGACATTTTTAGAAAAAGTTTTTCCCTTCATAATGCATCCATAACTTTCTTAATGTGGATCACATGCTCTTCCCATGACTTACTGAAAATCAATATATCATCTAAGTAAACTATAACAAAATCATCAAGGAACTATGTAAAAACATCATTCATCAATCTCATGAATGTAGTCAGGGCATTACACAACCCTAAAGGCATAACAAACCATTCAAGCAATCCCTATTTTGTTCTAAAGGCAGTTTTCCAAACATCACCTTCATTAATTCTTACTTTATGATATCCACTTCTCAAATCTAACTTAGTGAAATTAATAGCATGTTATAATTGATCCAATAAATCATCAATACGAGGAAGAGGGTAATGATTCTTAATAGTAATTTTGTTTAATGCACGAAAATCAACACACATTCACCAAGTGCCATTTTGCTTTGGCACCAAAATAATTGGTGAACCAACAAGAGATGAACTTGGATGAATAACACCTCTATCCAATAGATCCATAACATATTTTTTGATTTCCTCATTTTCCACCACTAATAACCTGTACATGCCAATGTTAGGGAGGGGAGAATCCTGCAATAGTTAAATTTCATGTTGAACTCCCATTTTAGGGGGCAAGCCCTTAGGATCTTGAAATACATCATCGTAAGTAGAAATGATTTCAACCAATTGATTATTGTGTCTAGGATCACACTTTTCCAAAGCTTGAGAATATTCTTTTTCCTTAGACTTAATCAACATGAGATGAAAAGTCTTGCTTGAATTAACTAGTCTTTTGATTTGCCCTACTATAACCAAGGAAAGACTTGTTCTAATGTGATGTGCTCTAACTATATATTCAATGCCATCCTTAACAAGAAAGTACTTATTCTCCTCTTTATATAAGATTGCTTTTCTATCATAAAGATATGGGCTTCCTAAAACAATCCCACATATGTCCAATGAAACAACATCCAACTCAACCTCATCTATGAACTTGGATGTGATGGCAAACCTAAGCCTACAAGTTTGTGAGACTTGTAGCTTCACATTGTCACACACCCAACCTAGTGGATAAGGCTTCAGATGGGGATTGGTTTGTAAGCCTAGCTTCTTAACAACCTCTTCATAAATTAAATTTGCTTGTGAACCACTATCAAATAGAGTGCTAATCTTAGTATGCTTTGAAACAACTCTAATGTGGAACAATTCATTTCTTTTCTTATCAACATGCACAGAATTATGTTTAGAAGAAGATGCATCATTAGTGCTAGAAACTGAAAGAGAAAAATCATTATGTAATCCCATAGCTGTGATCTTAGTTTCATCACCTGAATTTGAACCTAAGTCCTGAACCATAACATTAGCCTTCTTTTCTTTCTTTTGATACCTCTTAGGCCTTAACTCGGGATGTAGTTTCCAACACTTAGACTCATCATGATTTTTCTTGCAATGATTACAAAATGGTTTTCCTTCTTCTTTTTTAACACTATAAGTGGATTTTTGTTTACCCTTTCCTGATGAACTTTCCGCTTTGGATTGCTTAACATTAGATTGCATACTTTTTACTTTAGGAAAAGATTCTTTTGATTGTTTTCCTCTAGCCTCTAAATGAGTGGCTTGAACACATACTACATCTAAATTAGTGGGATTGAACATAAGAATCATATGTCTTAAGTAACTATGCAACCCACCTATATATTTTAGTGGTGTTTCTTGTGTGTATAGAGGAACATTCAAAAGTAAAGCTTTTTTCCTAAAATCTTGTGTATAATCTTGAACACTTTGGCCTTTTCCTTGTCTAAAACTTTGCCAATCCATCATGGCTTGTGGCATATAGCCTAAAGGATAGAATTTCTTTTTGAGTTCTTCAATAAATTCATTCTAAGTAGAAATCAAGTTACCTTTTTGAAGCTTGGCTTCCTTCAGCTTACTCTTCCACCAGATGAGAGTTGTGCCTCCCATACGAAGAGTAGCCAAATGAATTTTTGACTCATCCCATGCAATCTTTTGACCCTGCAATAAACTTCAATCTACTTGACCCAATTATCCAACTTTTCGGCATTAACTTTGCCATTAAACATTGGTAATTCAAACTTAATATCCAATTTTAGTGAAGGGAGAGATTCCATAGTTTTTTTACCATCATCCAATGAAGAAGTTTTTTTAGTTTCTTTACCTTTTGATTCTCATGAATCACCTTCTTTTTCATTCTTGAATTTCCTTTGTTTGTCATGGTATAGTTCATCAACCATGCTTCTCATGTCCATGAAGGCTCGGTGGAAAGCTTGTTCGGATTCCATCTCTTCTTCGACCATCCTTAAAGCATGCCTTGAACCAATCTCTGGATTATACTCAACGATTTTTCCTTCACCCTTTTGGGATTTAGACCTTGTCAACATACACTAATAATCACTATTAAATAACAACCACTCTGATACCAAAAATCTGATTTGTAAACTGAAAATACAAGTGTAATATATTCGAAAAACACTTGTTCATGTTTAAGAGATCCTTCAATTTCTCACTTTTTTGCTTAATTTTGTATAATGAAATTACAACTAGATATAAAATGAAGATCAAAACTAAATAATAATCAGAGAAAATTCAAAGAATTCACTAGCAAATGTATAATGGAGTTCGACTTCAATAGCCTATGTCTCCGGGTCCATTCAAAGTGAGGATAATTCTCATTAATTTTGTACAACAAATGGCTTCTAAAATTAATACAAGTCTTCAATTCACCTTCTCTGATCTTTTTTTGCCTATAAAAATATCTCTCAGACCTGAAAATAAGGCCATACAAAGCAATAACAAGACTCTAACCTTCTTAAATCTCTTTACACAGTCAGATTTCTGTCTGTTCAAGTAGAAATTAGTCCCTTTTATAACACTTCGACCTCTATGGCTGATGTGGTCAAGGCATTAACCTGTTAAGCGGCAAGTTAGGAGTTCAAAACTACCTCCCACCTTTCTAGGTGCTTGGGAAGAGTGAAAAGGTTGGCCTTCCTCCTTTCTAGGTGCTTAGCATGAGATTTTAAATGTTTTCCCTCCTTTTTTGGCACTTTTGACTTGGTTTTGTCCCACATTTGTTGTGACTTTAGTTTTCATTACTTTAAATAGATGTGTTTATTCCCTTTTCAAATGCCTAAGACTTAGGTGCCCACTTAGGCCATTGATTTGACTTGGTCCATGCATGGTTGGTGGGATGATGTGGTAGGTGATGTGGCATTTTCTTTGGTTCCTTGTTTCAAAGTTTGAAATTTTCAAATAACATGTGAATAAAAACAACAAACCAAATTTTTTTTTGCACCAAATTATTTTGCCACGTGTCAAGTGGCTATTGGTCCACTTGGCATGTTTTCAACAGTGCCACATCACTTTTGACACTCCCTGTCCCAAGATTTCTTTAGCTACCCATATCTTGAGCATTGGGACTCCATTTTTCATTCTAGAAGAAGTGTTGTAAAGCTCTCAATGAATACTACAATGTGTAAATGATTCAAATAGAATCTGAAGACTTTTAAAAATGGAACAGTACATGGATCCACCGGGATCAACATATGAACATGCCATGACTATCATCTTACATGACATGATGCATGATATTGTTGAGGACTATGTTGATGATACACTATCAAAATCAAAAACAAGAGTTGGACATCTTGATGTTCTAAAAAGAATCTTTGAGAGGCTGCATAACTATAAAGTCTGCCTCAATCTTAAGAAATTTGTCTTTGGAGTCACATTAGGTAAATTTTTTGGTGTCATTATATCACAAAGAGGGATTAAAATCGACCTTTCCAAGGTTAAGGCCATTGTGGAAATGCCTCCACCACACAATCTTAAACAATTGAGAAGCCTATAAGGAAATATCCAATCTATATACAGGTTCATTTCTCAATTGGTAGATAAGTGCCACCTATTTACCCACCTTTTGAAGAAAGGGGTAACTTATCAATGGGATGAACATTATCAAATAACATTTTTCAAAACTCAAGGCATATTTGGTCAATCTACTAGTCTTGATTCCTCCAACACCTAGAAGACCATTGCTTCTTTATATATTAGCAATAGAGCATGCACTAGGGCACTTTTGGCCCAACATGATGATCAAGGTAAAGAACATGTAGTATATTATCTAAGATTCACTCTAGTGGCTTATGAACATAATCATATACCTACTAAGAAGGTGTGTTTAGCTATGTATTTTTCTACTAAAAAATTATGACATTATATGCTATATAAGAAAACTATTATTATCATCAAGGTAGACCCTGTCAAATTCCTATTGTCCAAAGCTGATCTTCAAGGATTCATGGCTAAGTGGGTTATGATTCTATGTGAATTTTACATTGAGTATCAAAATCAAAAAGCAATCAAGGGGTAGGTTATTACTGATCAACTTGCAAAAGACCCTATCATAGATACTCGACCTCTGAAATTTAACTTTCCAGATGATTCTATTATGGAAATATAATAAGCATCATAGGAATTTGAACAATGGAAGCTATATTTTTATGGTTCCTTTAAATCTCATGGATCTAGAGTTGGTATATTGTTAATTACACCCCAGGAGGATCTGATTCCCAAAGCATTCCATATATTATTTCATCATATGAATAATATGGCTAAGTATGAGGCATTGATTGCAGGGCTTCACCTTACCATATAATGGGATATTTAGAGTTTATAGGTTTATGGTGATTCCTAATTAATCATCAATCAAACTACTGATCAGTATCAAACCAAAAATGACAAGATCATTCTTTACAAGAAAATTATCGATAATCTCAAAGTTTATTTTAAATATTTATAGTTTGAACAAATCCTAAGAGAAAATAATAGATTGATTAATGTAATGGAAATGATTGGTTCCATGATATAGATTAATGGCAGTGCTAAAGAGTATTAGTTTCTGATTGAAAATCTTCTTTAGCCTACACATGTTATATCAGATTCAGAAAGGGTATGTACTATTGCTAGTCCCAATACCCCACCTAAATTACCCTAGTTTTAAGACTTTTATTACTACTTCCATGATCATGTTTTCCTAGTTGACTTATCCAATAGTAAAAAAAAACTATTCCATCACTGTTTATCAAATTATACCCTCCTAAGAAACATGTTTATTGTAAAGGCTATGATGGAATGCTTCTTCGTTGTTTATCTTCAAGAGAATCAAAGAAAGTGTTGAGTGAGGTTCATGAAGGAATGTGTGGGGCACACACCAACGGTGTAGTATTATCAAAGAATCTCCTCAAAATAGGCTATTATTGGCCAAAAATGGAGATTGATGCTTACAATTATGTAAAGAAGTGCATTCCTTGTTGGAAATATATAAATTTTATACACACACCTTATTTACCACTACAACCGATTACAACACCATGGCCATTCTCAACATGGGGCCTTGATCTCATTGGGAAAATAAGCTCAATATCTTTAGATGGCCATAAGTATATCTTGATTACCACTAAATATTTTACTAAGTGGATTGAGGCCATTCCTCTCACTTACATCATCAAGAAGTATATTTCTAAATTCATCCATTACCATATCATATATCAATATGGCATCCTCACATGCATTATATCTAATAATGATGGATCATTTGTAAACTAAGATGTAAAAGGTCTTTGTGAAAAATTCAAGATCAAGCATAATAAATCAACTCCGTATACCCCACAAGGCAATAAATAAGTTGAGGTATAAAAAAAACCATTATATCCATTTTAAAGAAGATTGTCAATGACGTTGGCTGTAATTGGCATTAGCAAATCTTTCCTACCCTTTGGGCTTATAGACCCAATCATAGAACCCCAACATGAGCCACTCCATACTCCCTTGTCTATGGAACATAAGCTATTATCCAAATAGAGATCAAGATGCCATCCTTATGACTATCATTGGAGCATATTGAAGATGATGAGGACTATAGCGTCTCAAGGTTGAAATAACTAGAACTTTTTTATGGTAAGCATTTAGCTACCCTAGAAAACTTACAAGCTTATCAAAATAGATTGTGGAGAAGCTACAACAAGCACATTTGCCCTTGGGATTTTGAGATCGGTGATTTGGTTCTAAAAGAGAAATAAAAGAACACAAACACTAAATTCAAAAAGAAAGGTAATTTTCAACCTAATTGGTTGGGACCATTTGTTATCATGGCAAACTATAGATCAGGGGCATATCGACTAGATAATCAAAATGGTAAATAACTTCTAGAGCCCATAAACATCATACACCTTAAGAGGTTATACACATGAAAAAATTTGAACCATTGTATACAAGACCCCT
Source organism: Torreya grandis (assembly GCA_037957365.1). NCBI lineage: Eukaryota > Viridiplantae > Streptophyta > Pinopsida > Cupressales > Taxaceae > Torreya > Torreya grandis. The sequence goes on from JARHVA010003241.1 coordinate 1,340,628, forward strand.
TACTTGTAGGAAGCTTGTGATGAAGTAATTTTATACTAACATTGTATACTACCTTGAATTGCCTTTCATGACTCTAGATAGTAAACACTTTTGGACCATTGGTACTTTGAACACATTATATCCTACCCTATGTCATTCTCTTTGAGAACCATATTCTTTGTTATGTCTTGGGCTTATTGTACCCTAAACACTTTTGTCCCTTGACTACTTATGATCTTAATTATATCTCATCAGCATTATGAACACCTTCAATGCTAGTTATACAAAGCAGTTTAGCCATAATAGTATTTTATAGTTTATTTTATAGATAAGTAAACAAGAACATATTCTCAGCTCATAATATACCTACCACATGGTTCTTTAGATTAATTTTACATTGCACACTATTCTATATTACATTTGCTTCTCTTTGGTGAACATTGTTTCTATCTTTTTAAGATCTTTGATCTCACTGATTTACGAGCATCTACCGTTGTAGTCAGCCTAGCTATTTTATTGGAACTTCTACTCTTGGATGATCATCTACTTGAATATTTTGTTTCCCCCTTGTACATATTTTATCCCCAAAATACCAAAAACATTAGAAAATAATTCCCAAAAGAACAAAAACATGGTCTTACACTTTTGTACATTTTGATCCTCATGCTCTTGCCATTTTGTAAGCATTTTATCCTACTGAATTTCTATTGTGCAAGTCATATTGTCCTACCATGTCATGTTATTTCCATTTTACAAAAAAATTAAATCCATGTACTTGTTATTTTTCAAGATCATTCTCCTTTGTCTCACCAACTTACCATTTTTCAAGACCAATCTCATTCGTCAAGTCTTCCCTTTTCTTCTAAAATATTAATCATATGTTTATGGTCATCATCATGTCTTCTATCCCATCTCCCGGGAGAAATAAATTTGGCTTGAATTTAATGTTGGAACATGCATCCATGGAACTATGTAGGTAGTGTCCATTTGTCTTGTACATCTAGAGTTAGCTCAGCCAACCCCTTCTTTTTCTTCTCTTCCCCCATTTCTTTTGCCGTTATTACTCTTTAATTAGGGAAAACAATTTGTGTCCTTTCTCTTTTTTATGTTGTAGTGGAAAGTAATGCCTCTACTACATGTGAATGAATAATTGTGTTTAAACCACACTAACTTGGTTTTTGTTTGTGTGTGTTTATTTGAGTTTTATTGGTGTTTTGTTGTGTTTTCTTGGTGTTTTGTTGTGATTTCACACCTCTCCATTTATTTCTTCTCCTTTTCTCTTTTGATTGATTCTTGTCTCATCTTGGTCTTGTGTTTCCCTATATGTTTTTGTTTGTCTCTTTTGTTTTTATTTGATTGTTTTTGGTGTTTTGTTTTCTTGTTTGATTTTTGCTCTTTTTTGTTTCATAATGTCTTAACGGTCCACATAGATCTTGATTCTTTATATCTTGATCCTATGTTATTAAAAATTTTCTTGCTTTTAATTTTTAAACATTCTTGCTCCTACTTGAATCTTGATTTTTCATATCTTGATTTTAAGTTTAGTTCATTTATGCTTATATTTTTCTTTGTCTTATCTTTTTTATTTAAACCTAAATAGTTGTAACTTTGGTCTCGGTCATTTTTTTACTATTATCCTTAGTTATAAGTTTTCACATTTGAACCGGCTCCATAAACTTGAAATTCCATGTCATTATAAGTTATTCATACTTATTATGCCTAATTTTTTCCCCTATAGCAAGCACTTTGTGCTCTACTTTCAAAGTCTTCACATCAATAGAGCTCTGACAAACAGATCTCAAAAACACTATGCATTATCTAGGCTCATGATATGAAAATAGACATATAGGTATCATACATTTTAGCACTCAACTTAATGCTTAGACATGAATATATTTACATACATCATGAGTCTAAATAATTCTTAGTCAATTTTCATCATCCCTCATTTCATTCTCTCCTACTTCTAGGTGAACTACATTAGCCTAAAGTTCATGTTGGAACATGTGTCCATGGAACTATGTAGGCAACATCAATTTGTCTTATATATTTGGAGTCAGCTCGGCCATTTTTATTCTTATTTTCATCTCTTTCAACACTTTGTGCATTCTCATATTCCTAGTTTTTAATGGCTTTTTCTAAGCCATTCCACCATCGTATCTATGTTTGTGCCTGCTTGCTTTAATCTATGTTTTAGGTTATATCATTGAGCTATTTTATTATAAAATTACCCATGTTAAGGACCAAATTTGAACCAATTCACAAATATAAATCAGATTTATAGGGGCAAACCATTCTTTATTCTTTATCAATGATCAAACTTTGCCCTATTGGGGCACAACTATTTTATCACAATCATACCCTCCCTACTAGGGTACCTATTATTATCATCTTTTGAGGACTAAATTCTTATTTTCCTCTTATTCCAAGATCTCCACACTTTTTCCCATGATGGTAGTTTTTTAGTGTGTAACTTATCTCAGGATTGATCAATGTCATAAGTGTGCAGCTTACACTCTCAAATTGGCTGCATTCAAAGTGTGTCATCTCTATGTTTGGATTGAATCCTTCTCATTCCCCAATATTTTTATCCTATTATACCTCTAATCATATTTTCATCATTCATGTAATCCATGTGTGTAAGCATTATCTCATCTGGAGGTGATCTATTTCATGGGTTAATCTCTCACTTTCTCTCACTTTTCAAGAGTCCATCCTTCTCTTTCATCCTAATATGCCCTCTCGAGGGGGAATCATGGGTGATTTCTAATTTCTTCTTGATAAATATTTTCTTTAAAAAGACATTGCTTCACCTTAATGTCTTACTATGCCTTCTCAAACAGGGGCAAAATGTAGACATCTAATTCCTAGCACCATTTGTGTTGAAATTTTCAATCTTACTCGAATTGCACTCAAATACCCAATTTAGGTCAAAATAATTAAAACATGCCAAATGGTTCAAACTTATCATTTACAAGTGCCAATTTATGTGAAAATATCCTTAAATAGGGTAATGCATTTTATGTGATTTCTAACTTTGATTAATTTATTTTTATTCAAAATGATGATTTCACCTTTTTGTGATCTAGATCACTCTTTTATTCTAATTCATTAGTACACATCATGTACCTTTGTTATTTGATGTTGGAAACATTCTAAATGAGAATATGGCTCCAACGCATCTAACATCACCTTCCAATTCTTCCCAAGTCAAATTATGACCTAGTAATATGACTTTCTAACCATTTTGATTAATTAAGGGCCAATTTCCAAAGAATTACACAAATTTTGATTAATCTTGTTTAAGGATAATTACTTAAAATCAAGAGATTAAGTGTATTTTCCATGGAGTTTAATGAATATTTATTTTTTAAAATTGATTCCTATTAACTACATCACCTAAATGACATCATCTATGGGGTGACATCCAAAATCCATAATTACAACAAATATCATGATTATGGCCTTCCATGCCTCTTTAATTCCTCCCATACCTCATTAATGCCCCTTATTCCCAAATCATGATGATGATATTTATGGATTTAATTAAAAATATTTGATTAATTCATGGCCATACATCTTAATATTAAGATGGACAATCATGGTTGATCCTTACCAATTCCAAAAATCTATAAATAAAAGGCATCACACTACCATTTTTAAGCTAAAATTATGTAAAATTATAATGATAAAATATCTCCACAAGTCATTTGTGTTCTAATTATTGTGTTATTTGCATTTGGATTAGCTTAATTAATAGGCAAAATATATAGTTTATATCATGAGCCTAGGTTTTGCATAGAGTTATTGAGGCAATGGAGGAGCAAAGAAGCCATTGTTGACAAATACTAGAGCTCTAGATCAAGGGGAGAACACTCTTAGAGCTTCCTTTGAGTAATGGAGTCATTTGGGAAGGTAATAGTTGATTTCTTTCTTTCATTTATATCTTGTTATTATTAACAACCCCTACATGAATAGTTTGGCTTAGATTGTCAATTCTTATCTATTATTTTATGAGTTTTCTTGATTAATGTTTGAATTTATACTCTTCATAATATAATCTAAAATAGGGGTTTCAACTAGATTCAATAGATATTTCACATATCTATCAAGTTGTTGGACATGATATTTCAATTGCTCTAACATTAGCTCATCTTATTCAACTCTCTTGATTATCCTCGTAGCATTCACCCTAAGATTGTGCACATTAGTTTCACAAGTGGATTATCCCATATCAACTCTTATTAGGGTGTAGTCAAAGATAATCATCTCTATTGGCTCTACACATGTAAAAAATTGAGCAGTAAATTATTTTATGAAAAACTATGAGGTTGTCTTGGCATTTTTGAAGGAGTCATAAGAAGATTCAAAAAAGGGTTAAAACAAGGCAACCCACATATACTATAATATTATTTTATCCTAATATAGGGGGTATCCATTGAAATTTAGTGTTACTTTCACTAACTAATTATGTATCTACATTGGTTGATGGAGCAAGTGATGTAGGTTGTATTAGAGGAGTGTTCAATAGCTAACTTGGGATGTTTGGAGAGGATGAAATAATGAGATAAATAAGCCTTAGTGAAGTATAATTATGTATTTATTCTACTCCAGATACTTGTTACATCCCTTAAATAAAATTAAGATATTATTGCGTGGTGTTCTTTATCAACAAGTAAGGAGACATAAGTGGGGAGGAAGCTTGTTGCACCATAACCGTATTTTTAACTTGTAACTTTATTCCAATGAAGGATCTCTCATCACAGGTATTTCTAGGATGTTTTCCTTAGTTTTAATCTTCACCATCAACATCAACACCAACCTCAGTGGGTTGAAGAGATGTAGTTCAAAAACTACTAGATATTTTTGATCTTGAAGTAGACACGAGAACCTTCTTGGGTAAGGTTTTAGTGTTGGATTTATGGGAACCACCATCACATGTGATCTCTACAATATTATGATTGAACCAATTTATTTATATTATCAACATGGACTTGGTTCTCTCTTGTAGGTTTGTGATCTCGAGTGTGGACTAGTTTATTACTCTTAAAGGATATGTCATGAATCCTTTAATGTAGCCTTACTCAAAGGGTTTGTTGTCATCATCAATCATTAATTTAGGTACCTATTTCTTAGTGAACATCCTAATATAGTATAGGAATAAATTCCCCTAATCTCATCTTTAGACATCAAAATCATCATCACAATCAATCCAATAATCTTCCAAATGTGGATCATTAATATAATAATATCCAATACCTAGATTAGCTCACACATACCCCTTGATATCAAACGAGAATCTACTCATGGGGTGGGGGGAGAGTGGGGGGGTAAAGAGTGAAGTGAGTTATATTAGATTCAATGTTCAAAACTTTTGTAATAGTATTACACATGTAGTATCCTAGAGAAATAGGGAATACTAATCTTGCTCCATGCCTCTTCTTGAATTTTTGGTTAACATCAAAAAGTTTCATACATATCTTAATTAATAACATATTATCATTGACTAGTTGTGGAAGCCTCCAAGGACAACCCTTAAACCCTCCAAATTTGATATATCAGAATTTGTAAAATTAGATGAAATGGATTTCATATTATGACACCAGATTGATTCCTTCATCTAAAAGTCTTATTCCCCAGTCTTCATTTAATATTTTTAGTATTGTCATAGTGAATGCATCATTCACTCCTTTGAAGTACTTGTTACTTTAATCTAAAGTGAGATGAGGGAAGAACTTGTATACTCTTATGTTCAGTCCTAGATTTGATAAATGTGTTAGGATGGGATATAAATATTAGGACACAAGAGTGTATACCAAATAAAAAGTCATATAAAATGACCTAGTGGTAGTTACGTCATCACTAGGCTCTTCTATGGACCCAATTGGTTCCTTCCCTTTAGTAGGGTTGTACTCTACTTTGACTGCTATGCTGGTAGCCATAGAAGTGCTACCGATGGCCATTTTGCTCCTTTCTTCCTCACCATCCCCATCTTCATCATAAAATTTCCATGTATCAAATAATGAGTCGTCAAAGATACCATCCTCCTCCCATACTGGGGAGGGAGTCTACTTGGATTCAAACTCTAATGTTTGTACCTAAACTATAGGGATTTACTATTGAGGTACTTATTCTATGGTCTAATATTGTGTAGTTCCTAAGGATGTTTGTGGGGGAGATAGATGTGATGCTTAAGGGGTTGAGGTTAAAGTGGGAAAAATGTGTGGGGGAGAGGGTGGAGATGGAGGGACTTATAGTAGTGGTGACTTGGGTGGAGACAGTTAGGGAGGTGAAGGGCATAGTGGAGATGGACATCATGGAGAAGGGCTAGGTGGGGATGGGTGAGGCAGAGATGAGAGAGATGGAGAATGGAAATGTATAGATGTTCACAATGGAGATGGGGGAGGTAGAGATGGGTATAGAGATGAGGGGCCTTGTTATGGAGCCTAGGTAATATTCTATTACTTTGGTGGTCCCTGTTGACCACTTGTACTAGCCTCATGTTCAACCCTCTTTTTATTATTTAATAGTGGCACTGATTGAAGATTTTCCTTAGGGTCTCTACCCTTTAGATCCTTTCAAGGGCACAACATATCAAAAAATTGTGCACTTTCTCTCCCACCATTATTTTTTTGACCTTTATGTCCATTAGGTCCATCTCATTCGTCTCCTAGTAGGCCTTTTTACCTAGATATACAAACATTTTTTGAAGAGTGTGAATCTCCAAGTCTATCTTCTCAGCCTTCAAGCTAATGGATTGTGTATAATAGATCTAATTCATGGGGTCCATGAAGTACCACACTGAGAAGGCATATGGTAGCTTGAACCATGTAAAAAGCTCTCTGGAAGGGATCATCCTTATGAACACAAGGAAGAAGTGTTGCTTCACTACAAATTAGGATTACTCAGTAGCCAAAGGGGGGACATCCTTTGGTATGCACCACTCGTTTATGAATTCCTCATTCATGTCATAAAACTAGAACGTCATCTTGATTTTTAATGAGAGGGTGATGTGTTGAGGGCATGTAAATTCCTTATAGCACTCAACAAGAGACCTATGCATGGGTGGGTATATCCACTTCAACACTCTTGAGTTATAGTCTAGTACACTGATCTCATCAAAGACCAATAAGAGAAGAAACACCCCCCATAGAAACCTATGTTTGGGTATCTAATGATTTTTATCTACATCTTCAACAATATTCTAGCTAAAATACATGGCCCAATTATACTATAAGTTTTGGGTGACCTGGTGGAAGATGTATAGGTGTGCCATGTCAACTTCCTTCCACTGATCGATCCTACCAATTTTGGACATAATGATCCATTCTGCAACCTAAAAGGTGTGATCTTATAGGTTATTGATGTGCATATTGTGGCCTTGCTTTTGGTACATAAGCATTATAGTGGTCTTTTGGACCTCTTCAGTTTCTACCAAGTTATCGACCACATCCAACCCTAAGTATTATAGTATTGTGACCTTGCTTATCCTCTTGAGTGTGATCTTCATCCTATGCCTAGCAAAGTAGATATAGTCATCATGGATGCATCATAGAAAGAATTGATCATCTCCATGGGTTTTCCAAAGTATTGTAGATTAAAAATTTAGAAAAACCCTATAATCTCCATCATGTTGAAGATATTGAGATCAAACACCACTTGGTTCTTGGTATTCAGGTGCTCAACTCAATAGTAATTTTGAAGTTAAACCTCATTTCTAGGTTATCAATGGTTATAATTGAAGATTTTTCAAGTGGAGACCTTGGAGACCCAATTATCCATGTGTAACATTGATTTTGGATACTACATTTCCTCAATCAGTAGAAGTAGGGATGAAGATGATTGAGTCTTCTTTATTTGGTACACCATGCTTGTCCCCTCTCTCTCCATGTGCTGAAATTGCTCTTCTAAAGTTTCTTCCCTAATGAAAATTGTGTCTCCCCCATATACCTCTTCTTCCTTTGGTATCATAGGTAATGGTTCAATTCTTAGGGCCTTTTTCTTAGGCCACATCACCCTTCATGGAGCCCAAAGGTTGACATGCAACCATTCAATGTTTCCAGACAAATATGTGGTTGTGGCTAATGAATTTGGATTTTTGATCTTGATTACCCTCTAATGGTGGACTTATAAAACATACAACCTATAATCTCTCTCTATTTTGGTTGTGTCTCAAAGTTCTCTTATGTTTTTCTTAGTGAGAAGTCATGATTTCCTCAATACCTATATTAAATTATGACTTCTCTATATTATGGCCCTAGTATTCACTTGTTCAGATTTAGTATTCAGTTGTTCTCAGTTCTTTATAACTTTTAATCATAATTAAATGTAAGGGTAAAGAGTAAACATAAGTTAACTGGCCAATTTATAAGCTCAAGGGGGGTTCGCCATCATTACTAGTTTCCCTTCACCCATCACTTCATGTCATTAATGCATATCTTTAATAGACACTGCATTTCAATCATTACCTTTGGCATTCAATGATTTTAATGGTATTATCATGTCACATCATTGGCACATTTATTGCCATAACTATTCTCTCCACATTAATGGCACGCCCCATCTTGTGCCTTTATTTGAAGTTGATGACAACTATGTCCCATGCCTTCCTTTCTATGGAAGATAGTTGTCTTTCAAAATTCAAACTAATAGTGGGAACACCCTATCCTTAAGCTTCATAATTCACATTCCTTAAATGACTTGCATGCCCTTAACACTTTGTGCACCTAGATTCCTTGCACGCCCTAAAAACCTTTCACACATATGTAATTTATACACTCATGAATATTTAAATTAAGATTTTAGATCTCTTTTACTCCATACTAAAATGAATCATGGTCCTCCACAAAAATAAAAATAATACACTAAATATAATTTCATTAAGAAACATTTATGCACAACAAAGGTAGTGCTTTTATTTAAAATAAGAAATCCTAAACTAATGTCAAAAGCCTTATTGATTATAATAATTCAACTATTCAGAAGTGAAATACCTTTGAAGCCAACTTCCATTGTAATTCCCAAGAAGGAATTGGCCATATAACCTTTGTAATCAACATGCTTTGGTAGGTTGAATGTTATGAATGTTGAAAGGACCATCCCAATGAATCTAAAGTTTTCTAGGATGACACACAAACTTAGAATCATATAGTAATACTTTCATGCCCATAGTAAAGGTTTTGTACTTTAGGTGGCAGTCATGCCATACCTTCTATTTGTGATTTTACACATCCTAACTCCAATGAGTGAGGAAATGGGATTTATCAAGTTGTAACAAAGCATATAAGCATGCTTTCAAGGATGCCTCTTCATCCAATTATCCTACGTGCACTATACAGAGAGATGGTACTAAACACTCAATTGGAAGGACTGCTTCTATGATGTATACCAAATTTAATGGGGTGATTTTTTTTAAGCACTTATAAGTTGTTTGATAATCCCACAGGATCGTGGATACCCTATCATCTTAGTCCATTTGGCCAATATTAAAAATATTCATTAGGGTGATGCCTAGGATCTTGTTGAACCCCTTTACAGTGATATTGGCTTGAGGGTGGTATGACATCATTTTATGATGTGCAATCATGAAATAATTTAGTAATACATGAATTATTTCATTCAGGAAATGGGTATCACGATCACTAGTGAAACCTAGTGGGAATCCAAACTAAGTTATGATATTCTCCCAAATGAAGTGTGCAATAATGGTAGTAGTACAAATTTTGTAGGCATAATATTAGACCGGCATGTTAAGTAGTTAGTTATTGTGATGATGTACTGAGAACTTATTCTTCATGTTAACTAGTATGACCCAGATTACCCATCCATCAATGGCAACATTGACTAGTATCTCTATATCTTCCAGGGGGAAAAGGGAATAGGAGTGTCCTACCTTTGAGCATGATTCATGAGATGATCCTCAATTTATCAAGTGAATTTTGGTTTAGCATCATGTGGTGCTTGTGCTTTATTTTTAATCCAAACACTTAGTTGTGGGATAATGTCCTCATCCACCATGTGATTGCATAGATCCTAGAAGTCATCACACACCACATTTTGTGGTTCAGTTACCCTTTGTATAGCATCATAGTGTATTACTTCTTTGTCTTTAAGGAATTAAATCTCTCCATGTATTTATTATACCAATGCCATCATATCTTGGAGGGCATCCTTTTGCTACTAGGCATCAGGATTCATTTTTGATCATGGTTCTTCATGCTAAACTTTTTCAATAAAATTTAAAATAGATTGAGACTGTCTCTTGTGTGTGGTAATATTCACTTGTTGAATAGTTGGGGTGCCTGAACACATGCACCAATATGGTTTCTCAACTCATATAATGCTGTCACCTTTTTCTTTTTGCTCCTTAGTGATAGCTGCATACAAGTTAGGACACTCTTCCAATAGGTGGTCCTTTTTATAGAAAGCACATGTAGGGTAGTCCAAATAATCTCTTTTGTAGTGGTCTAGGGATCCATATTTGTAACATTTACTAGGCATGAAATAACTACCTCCTCATCCCCATCCTCATATTCAACCCTGATATCCACCATTATCTTTGTTATTAGATACATAAGTCTAGTGTGCATACTGCATGCTCATGCTTCATGGATGTCACTAATCAGTCAGTACTCATAATTGTCATGAGTATAGACATCACATATATTAAAATAATCAGACACCTTTGAGTGTGTTTCTCACTAAAAAAGAGGGAATAAATGTACATCATGTTCTTCATGATAGATTTCACATGAATGCTTCAAAATAGCACAAATGTTCTTTTACATGCGGTTACTTTAGGTGTGACCTTTAGATTCACAATCAGTGCATTGGAGACCACTATGAGTATCATGTGAATTATTTGTAGTTAATTTTTCAAGTTATGATGCCATTGAAGCTATCTAAGCTTCCATGAATAGATTGATCCTTATATCGATACTTCCAACTACTTTAGCACAGAGGGTAGCTTTCAAGGCTTCATGAGGGCTAGTGAAAGTTTTTTGACACAATATTCATTGGAAGGGTAGTTAAAAACCTCCCATGAACCATTATGAATGATGTGAAACATTGATTTCAAATGATAACTTTAACAAGAGCATTTTAAACCTTGCATCATACTCACACACTTTTAGTAAGTTCTTGTTTGATGTCCTTCAGCATGGCTATGATTTATTGTTTAAATTATGAAATGTCAAATTCCTAAATAAATTTTGTTTTAAGTTGATCATAGTCGATAAGAACTTGTTGAGGGTCAAAATTTCTATACCATTTATGCACACACTCTAAAAGTATAGTTACAAAATATGTGGATTTACACTCAGAAGAGATGATGCCTCATACCCTCCAAATAAGTTCACATTTATGAACATGCTTAGCTATATTATCCATGCCTCGATATTTTGGTAAGTGAAGTGTCATTTCATAATATACCATTGCTGGATGAGATGCCTAAATTGGTGTTTGTTTCAAAACTCAAACCCCTATCCCTTGAAGGGGATGCCCACTAGCTCTTCTTATGCCTCCACCTAGTCCACCTCTAGCACTTTCAATAGTATCACTCATGTTATGGGGCATGGTAGTTGGGTGATTAACCAAACTTGGGCCTCTATCCTATCCATTTTGAGGGATAAGTCTTTTAGGCATTCTGAATTATGGCATGAAATTCCATTGAAGAGGGAAGGAGAGTGTTAAGTCTGAATATGGGTCAAATAATTTAGTTTTGGTATCCCTTACTAGCTCAATATCTGATTCCACACTATCTATGTCCCTATTATGTATGTGTACTTCATCTGATTCAAGAGCATGAGCATGCACTATGGTAGGAGAGCCTAGTTTGTTCAAACTTGGTTATTCGATTCCTACTATCTAGCTAATTTATCCTTCATATTATATCAATGGCATAGGGCATGACTCAAAAGTGATGGGGTCCTCTTTGTATCTATCTTCTTCCATATGGATCATAACAACACTTCCTAAGTTTTCTCAGTTCCTTCTTATGTTGTTGACTCCTATAATCCTTTGCCAAGCTTCATTATACTTTTTCTTTTGTAATGCCCATTAACTGATGACCATTCTGAACCTATAATATTTTACCAACTCTTCTTTACTCCCTCCCAAATGTGTGGCTCATAAACAAAAATATTTAGCTCTCCATTGGCATATCCCCAAGTCCCAAATCAATAAATAACTTCTTGATTTCTAAATAAAAATTTCTAATCTAATGGCCATGCAATTTTTGGAAGAATTGGAACTTGGATTTTTTAGGACATGAATAGGTGGTTATAGCATACTCCAAAATTTATCTATTTAAAAATCCTTTCCACCAAATGTTAACGGCTCTAGTTCATGGGATTCTAATTCATGCTAAATCTCTTTGTTGCTCTGGGGTCCAAGACTATCTTCTCCCAAGGTTTTGGGACCATCCTTAAGCATATGCAGAGAGCCAAGTGTGTAAATGAACTATGATCTCAATAAATAAATTTTCATATAGCACACTATAGAGATTATGATCTACCCACTTCCATGTGAAAACCACTGGTTCAAGATAGGGAGCTATAAAATTATCTTTAACTCCAATTATCCATTATTTTATATTCTCAAGATTAATACATTGAAACATTTTACATGACTAAGTAGCAAGTGCTTTAGGTCCCGATAAAGGAACCAAAATGTTAGGGTTTTATTATTACTATAGATTCGGTGCTAGAGTCTAGTCTAATGAGATAACACATTATCCCTTTCATGTAAGACCGTGATCTTACACACTCACCCAAAGTGTGTAGCTAGAGACCAGTTCCCATAGGTTTTATTTCTCATTTTATTGCCTTATTAATATAATTCATTTTATGTATTTAAATAGATACTAAGTAAAAACATAAATAACTACTTTGACTTTAGTGTTTCTTAGCTTAGCTACCATGGTTACACAGACTAATGTCATCACTAGTTAACATTGTTGCTTTAGAAAAAGAAAAGGTAACTTAAGTTTCATACTAAGTTCTAGTTATTAATCTCAACTTAACACAACACATTCAACTTTTATGAACATAAAAAAGTTATGTAATGTTTTTAACTCATATATTAAACATGAGCATCCAGAAATCAACCACCATCCATCCATTAAAACAGTGGTATTTATACTTGTTTATCCTTGACCAAGTGTTTACATCATCAATGGAAAAAATAAATAACCAACAAACTCTCAATAGACTGAGAGTCATGGCTCTTAATCAAATATCTTTGCCTAAGGACCTAGGACTTTGTGCCCCCTATATACTCATACTATACTAGATCCTTTCTACCATGTGTTCATCTTCTCGTGACCAATGCAAAACTTCTTATCAATAAGGGATATGTGTCCCATATGAATGGCTCCTTAACTAATCCCACTTCCCACATGCTCTCCAAGTCTTCCACTTCAATTCTAATTCCTATGTTCTCAGGTTCCTTGTGACTAATTACTTTAGTTCTAAGTCTTATATTCTTTGATTCCTCATGACTAATTCTTTTTTGACTAGGTCCTCTCACATTGGGGATTCTAGGCCTTTATCCTCTCATGCCTTGTAGGTTTCATGCCACAATGCTTTTGCACCTATCAAGTTCCATTCCATAGTCTTCTCACACTATGGTCCTTTCATGCCATGTCAGTCCCATGCTAAAATGGATAATACTTAGCTAAAATATGGGGTCAACATTACCCTTCAAGAATTTTTATCTTTATAACCTTCACACTTGGAATCATAGTTAATATAGTTCTATTATGCATGCAATTAGAATTTAGAGTGAGATCTTTTATCTCCTCACCCTAGTGAAGTGCAATGTAGAGTACATGAACATTCATCGAAACCCTATTTTGGTATAAGATGATGATGTCATAAGGCTTGAAGTCATGAATGACCAATTTTGGATCAATATGTAAGATCCCTCTTAAGTGTAGTAAAATATTTGATCAATAAGGGATCTAACCTAGGGAAGGCTCTTTGTTAGATTCTCACCTGGTAAAATTACTAGGAATGATTTATATATATAGGGATCTCTAAGATAGGACACACTATATTTGACCATGGAAAATAGAAATAAATGAATTAAAAGGCATAGGAAACCAATCTAAGGAAAAAATATTCAAAAAAACATGAAGGACATATTCAATAAAATATGTATGGGGTAGAATCGATGGTTCACCTATAAATAATGAATCTGTCCTTAGAGAAATAAATGTCTAGAATGAGGGCAAACAACATAGAAAATAGGTAAATAAGGCTCAAATCTAATAATGGATGAATGTTGAATAATCTAGAGGGTTCAAAGGCTGGAGAGAGTCACTTAGGTAGGAAGTTCCAAAAAATATCCAAATATCTACATAAGTAGACCAAGTATAACAAAACAGGGAAAATATATAATGAAAAAGGGTTTTATACCAAAATTAGGTGTTTATAGTATGCATCATAGTAGCCATTTCAAGATTTGGCATAAAATTAGATGTAGAATAGGTTCCAGGAATATAATAATTTTAAAAAATATAAGGGTTGCTGATATGTGAAGCATTTTGAGAAGCATAATAAACAAGATATTTTTGCAAGAAATTTTTGAACAAGAAGAATCTTAGAAACATTTTAAGACAATGGAAGTGTTTGAGATGCAATTGAAACATGTTGAGAAAATTGAAGATCTTGAGAAGCAATGGGATTATGTAGTTGAGATATCATAACATTTTGAGAAGTAGGAGATTCATGTAGTGCAAGAGGAGTAACATTAGAATAATATAGACTTGATCATGAGTAAGAGTACAATATACTTAAGAAATTACTACACAAAGAGGCATATGCTGAAGCTTTTGGGTAAAATTAATCAAGATCAGATGCTGATCATGATGTTTTGAAAGAAACTCTTTAAATTTAGGATCATGGTCAACATTTTAGGAACTCACATATTCATTATATAACATATAAAATATATTTTTAATGATTATCTTATCTAAGACCTCTTGACCTATGATTTGGATTGAAAATTATCTCTTGATACATTCATCAATCCAACATCTCATTAGGGTTTTCCATTATATGTTTCCTAAAATGTCCAATATTTTTAGATGTATTAAGTGGGGTAAAATTTAGACACCTATAAATTGTCTTGAGGAGTTTATTAAATATTACTTTATATACTCTTAGTGTGGTCATCTATTCATCGATTATTGGTCCAAATAAGGAATTATTGGCATGTTTTTCTACTTTCAATGGTTTTCACCCTTCTTAACCTTATAAAAATTTATATTTTATTATTTTATTCTTGGGCTCTATGCTAGAAGACCCTTTCCACTCATTACACACAATAAAAGTTACCTTGGTGCTTTTAGTCCCTTTTATTGGTCTCCACTAAGTAGAAGTGCACATGTCCCATTAATTTTTTTAAAATTATTATAATTGTTTATAGTTTGTGTACTAATAATATCTATAATTTGAATGAAAATGTTTATAAATAAACAAGAATTAAATCTCATTTGACATGGAGCATTCAAAAGAGGTTGTATTGACACCGAGAAAACTTAAAGCACATGAGTGATCAAACAATCATTAGAGCACTTTATTATGGGGCAATTTTGGCACGCAACTAGGGGTATATCTATGTTAGGAAATTTACATTTATGAAGTTGCCTAGTTTATGTGATTTATTATTTATTGATATCACAGTTACCACCCTTAGTAGTTTGACAATTAAACAACTATTTAGTTGATACTAGTTTTTAACACCTAACACAAACCCTTGAATTCTTTATAAATCATAGGTACATTACAACCATTATAGGGAAATAGAAAAATTAAATATTGTAGGTTTTTTGATGAAACAATGCACAAGGGATATTACACTAAGTAAACATGTACACTAATAATCAAAGAATGAGACACAAACATATTTGATATAAATATAATAAAATAGTAAATAAAGGCTTGCCTCAGTGCTTAGAGGATACATAATGAAAGTATCTTGAATGGTTGATAATTGAAAAAGGGGGTTTAGAGATGCATACCTGGTTTCTAGCTCATTTTAACTTTGATCAAGGTTGAAAATGCTAAGAAAAAGGTCCATAAATAGTTTATAAGAAAATCCAAAAATATGCTTGTGAGTTGGTGAAGCAACTAGAATCATAATGTTTCAATACATGCTAACCAATATTAAACTATTTCGATAATGACAGTCTTGGATTAATAATGCTTGTGTATGTTTGATCATTCAAAAACTTTATGAATCCCTTAGTCTGTGCTCACTTCACAAAAAAACTTTGAGATAAACAAATTGGAATGCAAAATTGCCAAAATGTCTTCTCCTTTGGTCAAGTCCTAATTTGTGCCATGAGACCTTGTGAAAACACAAAAATTGGTTCTTTTTAGGGGCCTGCCTCAGCTAGTGCCCTATTTTTTCCCTTTTGGAAATAAACATTCATGCATATCAACATTCATATCCACGTATATGATAATCCTATCCCTTATCCCTGTGATATGAGATGTAATACAACTAGGATGATTCTAAATGCTCTCTCACTAGTCATTCCTCTAGTGTAAGTGTAACAATAACACTTGAATAGATAGAAATTACAATAAAGAGTAGAATGAAATGGAACCATTGTGATTATATGAGTACGTGATGTGATAACTTATTGTAAAATGTATTAAGGAGTTGGTTTATATATCGAGTTCTTGGATTCAAATTAAGACCTTTTTTTCATGCAAATTGACATTGTAGAAGGGGAGAAGATGATAATCATGTGGCACAAAAAATCAAGATGAAATGGAACACAAGTCCCAAAACTGACATGCCTAGTAGTGGGATGGTCTAATAGTGGTCAAACCACTTTCATATTGTCCAGATAACAGTCAAGGTAATCAAAGCTTAGGGAACAAAGATGAATAGGTTTGTAGGAGTGTTTGTGAGTACCCTAAGGCAAAAAAAAAAAAATGACATATTTAAAGATGTTCATGAGTTAATGATGATAATGAAATGCTATGTGGTGTCCAACACAAAAGAAAATTCACAAATGAGAGTCTAGTTTGAATTAATGATCTATATGTATGAAAACATGATAATATTATTATAATTACCAATTTTGTACCGAAATTAAATGTGTAAAATTAGTACATAATAGTTATATTATACATATCAGAGCGAGAAAATGAAACATCACATATAAACAAATATGATTATCAATAATTTTCAAATATGTCTATTCCGTAGCAAAAGCACCTTGGTGTCCTTGACACTTGTTTGAAACACTCTCAATACTTCCAAATTTAATACATGTTTTCAAATTTAAATTTAAATTTAAATGACAATTATGGGACAAGATATGTTCCTTATAAACCTTATGTTTATCCTCTTATTTTTTTTAAAAAAAATTAAAAATTAGATTTAAATATATTTGTTGAGAGTCATTACATTCAATTCCTTTAAATGCATTACAAAATAAACGTCATCATAAAACAAACCAAACGATGTGACCCTTGGCAGGGAGAGGCCTTGAGGTTTCCAACGAAGAAGTAAAAAAATGGTCATCTTTTTACAAGGGAAAAAAATGTGGGAGCGAGGCGTGTTGGAGTGGGATTTATGATAGTAACGCGTAGCAGTACAGCACTGCCCCTCGCACTCACACTGTCCCTTTCGGTGGCGTCACGCCAGGAAAACCCTTTGTTGACAAATTACAATGCCCCGCTATTTCTCTCAACTTGGCCCCTCGAATTGACGTTAAGAAACCCTAGAAATAGTTCTCCAGACTTATAAATATGCGAACGTGAAGGACTGTCCTTCTATGCGCAGATGATTAGCCGATAGCGGCTTGACTGAATTGCAAAGCTCAGGAGGGATAGCGCCAGCGCCAGCGCCTGCGTTTGCGATTTCCATGTTATAGAGTGAAACGGTGCTATCCATCCTGAGCTTTATAATTTCTTCATACCATCACCATCACCATCACCATCACCACCACAGTATACTTCATATCCGCGCATCCCAAGGTAAATATATATTCCCACTTTCCACTTTTTTTTTTTTTTTTGGGTTAACAATAATAAATATGATTTTAGATTTTAGATTTTAGCTGGTAAGGCTCCCAGATTAGTACCACTGTTGACATCGGAACGGAACCTCCTTTCCCTCGTTACTGCTAAGTTATGAAATGCACTTTTGTACAGTGTAAAGCTATAATTGTAGAGTTTGATCAGAGGCATATTTCTGCATAACTGCATGTGTGTCAAGTTTCAACCACGACTTCCTTTTCCAATTTTATTATCCATAACGCCTGTGTTTTCTGTGCGCACAATTCATTCCTATGGATGACGCGCTTCTTCATAACATGCATTCCAACCTCTCATCCCATTCACAAACATAAATGGTTTACAACTAAATTGCGACACACAAATACCCCATTACTTTTAACCTTAATGAGGTTAAATAAGATGTGCAAAATGTTAATGTAAGTTTAATTAATTAATTTTAAAATTAAAGACAAGTATTAGTACAAGGTTTAGAGTTATACTTCATTAATGTGATATTTAATGAGAATTAAAATGTACTTAATTGTGCAACAAGGTCCACACAAAAAGATGACAGTGATTAGAGTGGTATTTGTAGAGTATTAACAATAGTCAAGACATTATTTCACTGTTAATGACACTCCTATTAGGTGATAAATATGACAAAACTGATTTGATAAATGTGTTTGTCTTGTCTTGATCTCCAATAACTTCATTGAAATTTTTATGTTATGATTTTGATTCCCTAAAAAAAAGAAAACTTTTCTTTGTCTTAGATTGATAACAATATCTAAAACATAAGGAAAATAATTTATTTGATACTTATGTTGAAGGTTAGCTTGATTTTAAGCATTGCCTACTTATCAAGTTTCTAGATAATATGAAAATAAAAAACAAAACAAAAAAATCATAATTGAAATAATTTAGTCATAGAAAAACCTCAATATTATATGGTGTGTCTTTCCTTAATGATTGCTCTAACATCAACATGTGTCCAACAATGATAAATTCTCTAATGATTATTTGATCTCTCTAAAATACATGTATATGCTTAATAATTTTTTTATGAAATGTTAAGTGTGCTTATTGATAAATGACTTACAATTTACCTATTTTTATACATAAATTAAAATCAAATTAAGATTCTATTATAGATCAAACTGACATCAAATAGTTCAAAAAGAGAAAAATATGAAACAAGGGATCATGTGCGCAATAGCGAAAAGGGACCACACCAAATGCCTAGAAAAGTCATTAACATTCCTTGTGGGCCTAGGGGCATTAATGACATTCTAGACATAGAACCCAAAGCAAGGCAAATGAATAGGAGAGAAAGGGATAATTGGAGGGGGATGTGGGAACGTACAAAGATCATCAAAAGTTGACAGATACGTAAATACCACATAATTTTAACCAATAATAAAAAAGGAGATAAACAACCTAAAATCTTGCAAATTAATGACTAATAAATGCTAAGGGGCTATTTTTAGGTATTTACATTTTCCCCCACTTTGATATGTGTGTGCGGACATAGATATCAAAGTATAAAATAAGCTATTTCATGGATATAAAATTTAGTGCACTTGGATCTCTAGAACAAAAGTGAATGTACATAGAAATCTAAAAAAAAAAAAAAAATTGTTTTCCTATACATGCATAGGTAAGAGCCAAATAACATCAATATATTTCAAATTTGAAAAATTAGAAACAAGATACCTCATTTTGGTGGGAAGTGAAATGGAGTTAGAAACCATATTATATTCAGGTTTCACATTTGACTAAAGTGCCAATAATGATTTAGAGTACATGTTTTAGTAATATTATAAATTAAGTAAAATAAAATTTTGGGTATCATTTAAAATAAAGCTAGATGATATTCCAAATACAATCCCTTTATGTGAGTAGCTAAATTAATTTTAGTGCATCCTTTATAGGATTAAAAATAGACTTAGTAAATCCTCTATAGGAAAAAATGAATAAAATATGAGTTACCAAACTTTCAATGTGGTGATGTATATCCCTAAAAATGTGTATTTGAATATGATGAGTTGGATCATGCATGCTTCTCTTTTGAGATTTGATATGAACATGTGAAACTCATCTCAAAAAGAAAAGAATTAGACACACCACATGTAAGATACGATATGAAACTACTAGTGTGTAACATATAAAATTGTAATCTTAGAAGCTTATACGTTATGAATAAATTACCCTTTATGAGCCCATGACAAAAGCTTGGTTTACGATTAAAAGAAACATGCCCCATGTGGTTTTAAGATATAATCAATATATCATCATCATCATTGTGAGATATAAAAATATGATGTATGAGTATAAGATTTCCTCCCAATCAATGGTTGATATGGATCATGAAAACCTAGACAAGCACTAAAGGAACTTTACATGATATAGATCATGAAAAAATAAAACATGCCAAGTAAGTGAGTAAAATAATAGTGATGGAAGATGTCAAATATATGACAAGGCATAACAAGCAAACACTTCAAGTACATAGAAGGCACACAAGATAGTGAAATCACATCAAATATATAGTAGACACATCACTCTCTAGAGAAAAAATTATCATGATAATATACATATAAAATATATGATAAGACATATAATAGAAACTTAAAGCATGAATATAAAAATCATAACATGGACTATGAAGGCACATAAAGGATATAAAAAATATAAAACCATATAAAATATATATCATAGGTATATAAAAATATATCAAGTAGTGACAATCATATTAAGCACATGAAAACATATTAGACAACTAAAAACACATAAAGCTTATGAAAACACACTAGACACTTGAAACACATGAGATAAATAAAATATAGTAAACCAAAGAGAATACATATTAGATACACAAAGAAAAGTATCAAGTATAAAGTAATAAATTTAATAATAACATGTATCGATCAATGACATGCCCCACATTTCCCCCAAAATTTCTCTTGAGTAAACATACAATGTTACACCTAAAATATTATGAAGTCCCAATCACAAACCTATAACTTGTTGAAAAATAAAACATTTTTATACTTTAACGCTATCATCAATAGCATATTCAAAAAATAATGAAGTAAGACCTATATATACAAGAGCATGTCAATAACATAATGTTTATATCTTAACATAGTCACAATGTACACATATTTTTCTGTCACCACTTTCCAAAATAAAGGCAAAGAAATTTTAATAAAACATACAATATTCACTGCATCTTATGACAAACACATTAAAAACACTTTTTGCAATTTAGATAAATAATGAAATCAAAGATATTAAGAAACAAACATTAAAGGGACAAGATACAAGGGAAGAAAAAGGGAGATCCCTACGTGACCACTACCTCTATTAGAGTTCATTGAATTATCAACATGTTTCAAAAAAATGTGATTTCATCATTTGGATGTTATTATGGACATTTGGAATTGGACAAAATGAAAAAAATCAAGGGATAATAATTAAGCAACATTAGAAAAATAATTTCTAGGAAAATAAGGAGTGAAATTATAAAATTGAGAGAAAGACAATTGGAAAATAAGGCTAAAAAATTAAGAACACATCATGGTAAGAAGAAGTAGGGTAAAACAAGATTAAAACAAATTAGAAATCTAGTGAAACATAAGTGAATAATGAAATTAGGTGAAAAATTACCCTTAAAAAAATGATGGAATGCAAATAAAAAACATGAATATCAATAGAGAAGAAGTTAGATTTGTAAAGAAAGAGTGCCCAAATAATACCCCAATTGGGTGAAATAAAATAAAATAATTGTAATTAAAAAAGAAGTATTTAAGGAAGCAAACACGAAATCCCAATTAATATGAAGTAATTATGAAAGAAAAATAGAGAATTAATTTTCAAGAATTAACAATTAGTTAAGAAAACTTACTTAATAATACCATCAAAATCGAGCAATCCATAATAATCATTAAATGATATATAAAATGAAATATTAGGAGTACCAAATTCAAACACAGGGTGTTAAGGCACCCATGAATCAGAGAATGATAAAATATTATCTTTATCATCTTTTTAATCTTCTTCTATAGCTCAATTTTATCCACTAAGTAAACTTTCTCATTGACATTATTATAAATAATTGGATCCTTTTTGAGCTCTTGTTGTGTAGCAACTATAGGTTGCGATAGGTACATTCTTGTTGGGATAGACTTATGTACATGTATATTATGATATTTTAACTTAGGTATAAATTATGGTTTTTCATTTTGTATTTCCTCACATAATACTTTGTTTTGAAATTATCGATTTTAAAAATTGACATCTCTTTTGATTGTACATTACATGGCCTTTATGTAAAAATTTCAAAATTTCATGCAAAGTAGAAGGATTTGCTTTCATTTTATGTATCCAAAATATACCAAGTAAAACATGATAAGATCTATTATTGGCTACCTTATGAAATAAGCATATAGATATATTTAGACCCACTCTAGTAGGAGGCATAATGCAATTGAAAGGCTCTCTACCCATACCATCATATCCCATAATAACAACTAGAGAATATGCTAAATTATCATAAAGTCCAAGAGTATGAATGAATTATTTAGTGCCTATATTGAGGATTGAACCAATATAAACCATTACTCCATCCTATTTTGTTGTTGTTCACCTGTGAAATATATTATGAATAACATTCCATTATATGAGATATCACTTGGAATCTCATTATCACCAAATGCAATTAGAGGAAATGCTTTATTTATTTTAATTAAACCAACCACATTGATAAAAATATAAATTGGATGAGATTTTAAGTCATTTGGTACTTTTATATGATTTTTTTCTATCTAATCATATGTGCATTTTCTTTATCACTTGATTAGCTTTGGTGATTTGTAAGAGGGTTGGTAAAAATCTATAAGTGTTCTTTTGGTGGACCTAGTGATTTATTTAATGTTTTATTTGTTATCTCTATTTGATTTTGATTTTTTTTAATGAGATATTATATGCTATGTTTCAAAGTAATGCATATATAGGAAGAATTCCCTAGAGTGCTATGATAATTGTTGATGGGATTCTTCATATAAATAATTAGTGTAAAAGTGAAACCATGGAAGCTTTCGGTTATACCATGACATCACACACACACACACACACACACACACAGACACAGAGAGAGGAGAGAGAGAGGAGAGAGAGAGAGAGAGAGAGATGAGAGAGAGAGAGAGGAGGGATGAGAGAGAGATGGAGAGAGAGAGATGAGGAGAGAGAGGAGAGAGAGGAGAGATGAGAGTCGAAGAGAGATGGAGAGAGGATGATGAGAGAGAGAGAGATCCCTTTGAAGTATTAATATAGATTCATGACATACCATAGAGTAGAACATAAATGTATATCCATGAAAAGGAGATGTGTTTATTGGTATTTCTTAATGTAATATTATATTTAATCTTAATATTGAAATCTAAGGAAGATATCTTGACATGAAATTATCTAGATATATGTACTTGTATTCAATGAAGGAATAAAAAGCTAAGTTACATGTCAATATTTGAGTTATCCATTGTCAATATTCTATTCAATAATTATTTTTTAGGATGCATGTTAGAATAATGTAACAAATATTTTTTCTCTTTTGATGTTAATATTAATTAAGAAAATCAAACTATAGAATCATGATTGATGTCAACATTTGGTGCTTGAGAACAAGTCCCAGATAACTGATGTCTAGGGAGAAGTACCCTTTAAAGTTTTGGAAGCTAGAAATAAGAGAGATAGAACATTTGTGGGAGACAAAAATAAATTATTTTATTCACCAAGAAGTGAAGATAACATAAATCACTATCGATCAAGTTGAAGATACATTATAAGAAGAATATTTTTGGGTAACTTTTATGGATTGATTGTGGCCCTAGATTTTAATATTAGCAGATGAAATAATAGGTTCAAGACTACACATTAAGAAGCCCATCCAGTTGACAAAGGAAAAAAAAATAAAATTTTTAGGAAATAGATGAACAAAGGACATGAGTAGTAGCTTATTGGTTCAAGACTAATTTATTCTCATTCATTATACCATGGACGATAAAAGGGTGGATAAGTCTTGATGCAAAGAAGTTAAAGTTATTGGAAGCACAAGGGGGACAAGAACCTAAGATGGTGGAAGGTAAGAGGGGGGATTCAAGGAGAGATGAATGTTTAAAGATAAGATGCAATTATTTGGGGGAAAAATAGAATAAGGAAGGATGGATAAAATTAACAAAATATTAGAGAAAGAATTAGTGATAAGGAATAAATTAGTTAAGATTAGAGAAAATAGAGAATTAAGATAAGATAGAAATAAGGAGTGTAATAAATAAAAATAATGAAAGAGAGATAAGAAGAGTGAAGAGAATAAAGTAGAGAAAAGAGTAATTAGAGTAAATAATATAATTAGAAAATAAAAAATAAGTAAAAATGGGGAAATTAGAGAAACAAATGAAGTTAGAAAAAAACAAATTGAAGGATAACATGGAGAAACAAATGTTAGAAAGGGATGAGAGGATAAAATAATGAAGTTAAAAAAATTAAATTCAAGGGTGATATCAAGTGAATTTTCCATAACAATAAGGGAATAAGAGTATGAACCATAATAAAAATGCATTACGAGACAATAAAAAAAATAACATATATTTTAGAACTAACTTTGATAACACAAAATTAACAATAAGGATGATAGTAGGATTGGAAATATATAGGAAGTGGATGTAGGAGGCATATAATTCACAAATAAACTTAGTATAGTAGACAAATTCATCAATAAAATTGATAGAGTCTATGATAAAAATGATAGATAAAATACACAAGGAAGAAAATTTGGAAGTGGAAGGACATAGGACTTTTGCCAATTATAAACAAGCTTAGTTGATAGAAGGAGATAAAGTAGAAAATGTAAAAACCATTGAATAAGGGAGTAGTAAGAGGAAAGATATGGAAAAAATAATGGAAGGATAAGGAAGTAATAGTAGATAAGGAGAGGTAGATTTGGAGAAGTTGGTTAAAATTTTTATAGAGGAAGTAATCAAAAAACCTAATTGGGATACAAGACTAGAAAAAGAAGATAAAATAATAAGAGGAGTAAATAATAGAGTAGAGTATGGTGTGGAGAGATTAATTAAAAATAATAGGTAAGAAAAGGATAATAAGGAATGAAATGAGATGTGAAGAGATGTGCCGCTCCCCCTCCCTCTGCCCCAACCAATTTTGTTTTTTGATAATATGAACCCCTTGAACCAACCATCGTCCCCCATGCCACTTCAAAAATTAAAAGAGACAACTTCAAAAGAAAGCATACATATTGGAGAATAATTGAGGGAGAAATATAGGAAAAAAATTGAGAACTTATGAAGATAAGGAGTAGTTAGAGGTTTTGAATAAGTATTGGGAAGAAGTTATTTTGAACTAGAGTTACCATGAGATAAGGGTAGAAATAAAACTATAGGAAAATAAAAATACCACCAAAAGAAAGAGAAGGAGAAGAGAGAAAAAAGAAAATAGACCCAAAAATAGAAGGGAAATAACATTAAGCTAGTAAGTGGGAAGACAAGTTTCACCTAAGCTAATATGGCACACAAGACTAAGATACTCATTTTTGGAAAAGACAAAAAAGATGATTGGAGCACACATTTTTATATTAGACACATTTTGGAGAATACATAACATTAAAAATTACCAAGTCAAACTATTTGATTTTGTGGGCACATTCAAAGATGACACACTGAAGTGGTTTATGAAAATCAGTCCTAACCATTGAAAAACATGGGATGAGATAAAAGACGCATTCAAAAGTGATTTTAAATATCTTGAGACTCCTACATATAGTGTAATTAAAATTATGGAACTAATTCAATGAGATAAAAATAATGAAAGAGTTTGATTTTTTTAAAAAAATAGTAATACAATTATTAGAACCTTTGACAAAAAAATGAAAATTTGAATGGTTTGTATTAGGAGTACTACCACATATAAGAGTAGATATATATGGGAAATATTTTCACAGATTTCTTGGGGCCATAGAAATGGTAGATAATTTAGAAGCCCAAACCTATAGGAGAGAAAAAAAGATGATTATGCATGTTTTTTTTGAAAATGGAATAATAATTGTCATAATTAAGATTAAGGTAGAATATAAAGATGAAGACAAAAATAAGTAGTTCACCAAAAAAAATTAACAATAAAACACAATATTTGGTCTACAATATGTTGTATGAAAGGACATACAAAGATAGAATGCCCATACGTTGAAAACTATTTAACCCTAAATGTGGAGGTGGACTCCTATTTGGTTAGATAAGGTTAAGAATATAGAAATGAAAATGCACAAGGGTGATAATCAAATATACAATAGGTCAATTAGAGGCTAAACTCAAATATAACATATGTTTAATTCATAAAACTAATATAGGATAAAAGTGGAAAGTAAATCTATGATAGATAATAAAATGACAAATAAATAATATACTTAGCTGGTTCTGATGCTAACATAGTTATGGATATAGAACATGCAAGAAGTAGACTTGAAGATGATTTTGGAACAATTAAAAAATTATAGATTGAGTGCCTCTAGAGTTGTGGACACTAACATCAACCTAGGAAGGTTACGTCAATGTTACTATCTAAACCTGAGGTAGGTGTCTTATATGGAATACTTGTTGGAAAATATGTGACCACCTAGATGATTCTAGGTTTGTCTTCACCTTCATTCTAGTGTGTAGAATGTCGCTCCTCATGAAATTTGAAAATCTTAGTTATTCATCTTCATAGTGACTTTGGGAAAAAATGGGTTAGTGGGAACATAGTGTTGAGTTGATCCCAAATGCCCCTCTATCAATTAGTGTTGCCTACATAACCAATACTCCAAAGACGGCCTCAAACAAATGTATTTATCCCATATGTGTTGGCTTGTGTGTGAATCATGTAATATGTAGAAAGTAAGTAAAATAGTGACCTAGCTTGTAACTTGGAAAATGTATCTCTTAGGCTATTCTTTCAGTACTTCATACTTATAAATGTGATATCCCTATGTTTGATATGAAAATATGAGAAAATAAGAATTTTTTTCTTTATCGAGTGCTTGATTAAATACTTTGATAAGTTTCGTTAAGTATTTTCCAAGTGACTGATGGGTGAGAAATGAATGAGGGCTGATCTTACACACACACACACACACACACACACACACACACACACACACACACACACACACACACATTTAGAGAAATAACTCATATTAAATCACTTAGAATGACCATTAAGATACATTTTATTTATAAATTATATGACTTTAAGGCACTAGTCACTTGCATTAGAGCAAGACACCTACATCAATGCAAGTGTCTATCATAGATGCTAGTGTCCAAGGAACATGAAAGTAATCACAGGATCAAAACATGTAGAGGTGGAATATAATCAAATTTTAAGCATTCTGAGCAAGATAGAAGATTTGGGTTATCAAAATAAGACTAGTTGAACCAAATATATAGGACAAAGGTCACAATATAGAGTAGATGTTAGACTTCTAAAAGTGGGAAAGTTTCAAAACTGAGAGGAATAGTTGATGTCTAAATTTTCAAAGTGTACAAGATTGAGGTGTTATATAATCTATAAATATCATATGCATTTATCCCCCTTTAATCTAATAATGGAATTTCTAGTTTAAAGGAGAAGAAATACATACCTGGGTGTGTATAACACACCTTGCCTTTGCTTGAGTCTAAGTTGAGTGATTTTCTAGTGACTGAACTATAACCAAGAACATGTTATAGTATATAATCAATGCATATAGTTTTAAATATAAAGTATTGAATTATTGAAATTAAAAGAGCAAGGTTTAGAAATACACCTATAACAAACTCACTGGGTTTTACCAGAATATAGTAAGATTTTTTTTTTAATTTATTACACATATTCATCACACATATTTCACCACAAGAAATCTAATTAGTGATATTTAACTAACTACATTAATTTAATTAACCATAAGGTTTAGAGCTAATGCACTTAGCTAAGGATCACCATGAACAAATATAATAATCGTGAACAATACTAAATAACCAATAAATACTGTATCTAATCATAAATGAAATAGCAAAATTTAAGCCATAACTGATGCAACATTACAACCACTACTGTTTAAATATAATATATAAATTTTATAGTTTTCAGCAATACATAATAATATCTCAAATATTAAAACATGATACAAAGCTTCATAGAGTAGAGTCTCCATGACTCAAGTATCAATATGTAATCTCAAGTGTAGTCCCTAGTATAGTACTCCGGTTAAGAGGGAGAGCATCATCCAAGCACTTTTCCACACCAACCATGGATCATATATCCCACACACTATCTCCCAAACAAGAGGATGGCCTTCCCTTCATGGATAAGTAGATAATGATAGTGTGGGAATCTAGAGTAAAAAAATAGAACTTGCATGTTGAATATATCTAATACATAATGTGTATCATAAATAAGTCCTTTATAATATGATATCTCACAAATATGAAAACTATATCAACACATGAAATGAAATTGTTTAATTAAAAAATTACTTTTACTAAAGTTTTCAATAATTAATGATCTTTAGGATCAGTCAATTTCATACACACCACTCAATCAGATTACACCTCATCTTGTATTGATGGCACTAATTAAACCAGTGGAATCCATCCACTATTTATTTAGGGTCATGAATGTGAGATTTAGTAAAAATATATAATAATATAAAAACCAATAGATTCATTCAAAATATTTTCTTTTAGCTAATAAAAATTATTGTAAGTACATAAATATAAATATATATTTATTTAGTTCATCAAATGAAATGCAATCAATCGAAAATCATCTAGTTTATTACATAATAATAAACAAAATGAAAATAGTCCTTAATATAACATACCATATAGGTAATTATTATATCTAAACTGTTAGTTACCCATATCACAAGTAACTTATAATGCCATTTCATCCTCAAAATAATCATTGTAATACAAGATCAAATATTTGTTCATATTCCACATATAAAACAAACGCTATTCCAAAACATATTTATATGCTCTATATTTAAACTCATAAATACATTATTTTAATGCTTTATATATAACATTAAATATATTTAATAAGTATCCAATCAAACACCGCATGGTAATAATGTTTTCAACTACAACATTATATATATAAACTATCCAATTAATTTTTAATACAATATAAATACTTTATTGTATATGGTATACTCTAAGAAGACATCTACTATCTATGACTTAGAGTATTTCATATACGCAATGTATACATCTAGTCAATAAATAGTCCCATATCCTATTTTATAAACCAGATAAATCCAAATGTATTTATTTAAATAAAACATATAGAGTTTGATATGATTCACTTATTGCATAAAAAAAACCATTCATACCATTCATTCAATCAAATATCACACTTTAAACAATTTTAGATTGATATTTAAATTAAATGCATATTATCAAATACAAGCACATAGCTAACTAGGTCCCATTCGGGTCTTCTGATATAACAAGATAGACCGGACCATATAAATTTATGAAAAATATATATTCAAACCCATATACCCACTCCTTCTATTGACTGTGCAAAACTCTTACATAGTTCAAAGACAATTCTGAATAAGAAATAATACTTAGTCATATCTAAATATATGCATAGTTCATATATATAATTAACATAATAAAAAATTAACTCTGCATTGTAAACTTTATCACATTAAAGTATATTTCTATGTCTAAAGTTGAGTGAAAAATATACAGTTGCTCATTCAACTACTTATATCCGAGTTACATGATATGACTAAAACTGACTGTTCTTAAAACCATAAATGAACAAGTACACATGATACAAGTTTTCATAACATAGTCAAAATTATAAAACTATGATTTTGACTTGAATGTACAAATTCAATTGAATTTCAAGCAACATAAATCCAATCGAAACCAAAACTTCTAGTTCATCCATACAAGCATCTTCAAATTTTAAATGTAACACATACATTTTCTCACTAAATCCCTAATATTCAAGATATATATATATATATATATATATATATATATATATATATATATATATATATATATATATATATATATATATATATCATATTAAACTAAGTATATACTTATATATATATATATATATATATATATATATATATATATATATATATTCATAATCCATTTTTGTATAAATAACTTGTAAGTCTATGCCCAAATCTAGTTAGGTTTACACACAATTGAGCCCTCATACTATCCAAAGATTTAGTCTATATTATCAAATACTTTAATCAATATATATCATAACTGGTTTGACAACAACTAGCTTGAGCCAAATCATATATGCCTAATAAGGAATATTCATTCTCATTGTATAACATAGATTTTTGAAATGGAAGAGGAATTTGAGATAGAGCTTGTTTAAAACCAAACAAACATGGCAATTCCTACAGCCCTACCCAAATTCACTCAGGTTACCCTAGGTTGGATGTAGGGTTATGTGGAGGTTGAACCTTCCATAGGGTCCCACATATAGCCCTAGTAAAATTTTCCATAACATTTCAAATAAAGCAACCCAATTACCATTTCGATTAAATATCTCTACCATATTACACATGAAATTTAAATACAAAACCAACTTGGTAATTATGCCAAGAAAGTCAATATTATCCTTCTTTCTTCACTCAGACTTTTTCCTTCTTCTCTTCTATTTGCTATCTACTGTATGTTGTGTGTCATCTCCCATTGTGCTCACAACCCACCTTATCATTTATTTTATTCCTCACTATTCCCTTACTCACGACCTTCTCCTCCATTAATGATAGACCCAACTAACTAAAAGTACTTGCATGTAAAAATAGCTCAACTAAACTCTATAGTCCACCACTATGTAGTCCACATCAAAACTCCATGTTTTTTTAAAAATTATGGTTAAATTGAAGTCAACGAGTGATTGGAAACCCTAATCATCATGAGACTTATAAAATAATAATTTTATAATCTATATAATATTTTCATGACATTTACTTAACACTTTCCCATCTTGAACCTCCCAAAATTGACCACCCAAACCAAATAAACAAGTTATAATCCTCATGCTATTCCACTCAATGTTGGATATTAACTTCGTCGATTAATTAATTACTTTTCATGCAATGACTATCGACCATCCATTTAACATATTGACTATATAACATGGACAATGTCAATATAAGACTATTTTTTAATGTTACCAAGACATACACAATAACACTTTGCAAACACAATGATTTTCCCTAAATCATTTAACAATAAAATTAGTATATTAATTATCTAATATATATTATGAATATCAAAATTTTGGTCAACATTTAATCAAATACAAATATATTTTAAAATAATGCTATTGATATCTTTTGACATTATTATATTCATATAATATTATAATAATCTTTAATTATTATTACCTAAATATTACAAATCAAATAACAATAATGGAATCCATCATAACATCATATATTTATACTATACAAACATACCTAATAAGGCAATAAGGTAAGTAAAACATAAATAAATTTACTCATTTAACCAAACAATTAAATCATATGAGATATGTTACATATGATCAAAAAGTTAGTGAAACCACTTAAACAAATCAACATGATCATCAACAACAATCAAGATCTCACTATAAATCATATTAACAATCACCTAAAGGAAAATTAACACAAATCATTCTACGCTATTTATCTCAAATAATTAATCACACAACATGAAATACTAATGTGCTGTGTGCAAGGGTTTATAGATTTGTTCTCTATCATCCCCCAACATCTTCATCTAAACCACCCTCTTTGATGATTCTCTCCCTCTGTCACAATCTAAGGGAAGAATATGTCCAACATCCACCTCACAATAATGAAGTTAGTTAGCCCAAAACATCATTATATCCATTGAAATAATGGTGTATAATTAACAAACATTATCACAATGTATAGAATATAAAAGTATTGATAACTCATAACAAACTAATCATGTAAATTAAGCATCATATAACTATCCTATAATCAGTATATGACATAAAGCTTAATCAAATATTAGTTAATCAATTAATCAACTATAATAATCCATAGATCAAATACGTTATTCAGTTTAGAGAGAAATCAAGATGTGACACTACTTGTGTATCGATGTAACTTCCTTATTGGCAAGTTGATTTGAAAAGATATATCATTGTAATAATATGAAACTGATACTAGGGGACACACACACACACACACACACACACACACACACACACACACACACACACACACACACACACACATGGAAAGTACATATATCTAATGAGATAGTGATAGAGAGATTGGAAAGCACATGCCCCCAACCTTAGAGAAAAGGTGAGTTTCCACTTGATAGTTGAAATTAGATCAATCGTGCAACCCAATGATACTTATAACCTAGTGAGGTTAGATGACACAATCAAATCCACTATACAAACTTGGAAATATTGAGTGATCTAATCATCTCAACCATACCAAAATTGAACCAACTACTGTAGTAGATTGGCTCAATACAATCTATAATAATTTATCCTAGGTATTAGTGCATAAAAGTGCATGATATGGTGATAGTACATAATTTTTTTAAAAAATCTAAAACTTATTTTAATTTTGTAATATATTAGACATATATTCATAACATATACACTTTATATATGTCTTATGCTAAAATTATGTATAGTAATGATACCAATGTATAGAATTCTTCCATAACTATGAATCTGAATCATATAACTATGTGATTTGGACAATTTATAAATTGTGTAAGTGTGGAGAACATGATTCAAAATGATTCTCATGATATATATGGAGAAATATAAAAAATTATATAAGTGCCAATGTGGATAACATGTTTCTAAAACATGTGCCCAATGTAATTTGGAGATGATGAATACTGAATAAGTGTGGATAACATGCTTTCAAAGCATGCCCCCACTAAATCTAAAAATTGTGCCAAGTGTGGATAATATGCCTCTTGACATGCCCCACTTTGAGGTGAGGGAAGAATATAAGATGGTAGTTACCTCACCTCAAAAGGATAAACCAAATGTATAATATATGAATGGAACCATGTAGCATATAGGACATATCTAGGTAATTGTAGTATTGATGCACATAGAATAATGTGATGATATAAAGGCCTAATATGCATGATAAATATAATGGTAAAATATAGATACTAATAGTACAAAATCCACAGACAAATAAGCACACACACAAGAGCATTCAAAATCAAGTCAAAAGACAATGGTCCAAGGAGACCACTAATAAGAGGCATGTTCAAATGCGACACAATCTAAGGGACATGACTGATTACAATGTATAAAAAAGAAAGAATGACATATTCAAATGTCCATGCAAAAAAATGACATATTAAATTATCAAATAAAGCACACATATGCATGGGGATTGTAAACAAAGGAGCATATTCAAATTCTCAAAACAAACAATAACAAGGCAAGACACTCAAAAATGTGCATAAAGGAAACCATAAACAATAAACATAAACATGTCATAGTAGCCCATGGATCCAATGTGTTATAATTTTTTTGTAATTACATAGCATATAAAATACCATATATAAGATATAATCATGGAGAAAGGCATGTGTAATTACATAAGAGCACAAACATGATATTGAAAGGTGATCATCTAACCATATAACCTATGAGTATCAAGATAAAATAAATAAATGCCCCCAATGTCCACATGACATGAGTAGAGGGAAGGATGAATATATAAAATAAGAATAGATTATGTATCTATGTATTCCTTTATCACACTCAAATATAAGTGTGACACACAAGTGTATGTATAAGTAATGGGTATGATATCAAGTTCTTAATATACACACTATATAAGGAGTAGATCAGTTCTTAATAGACAAACTATATATAAAATAAGAATTTACAAAGGTTGGGTAAAAGAGAAAGGAAGCAAAAGGAAAAAATACACCTCACTAAGTATGCAAACTAATATAAAACCTATTATGATGTTGAGTGATGTTTTACCGAGAGTAATATCATAAATGGAGTTGAGTGCTCAATTCCCCAAGGGTGGATTAAGAATACAAAGGCTGGCCCTTTGGTTCCATCATCACCCACCATGTAGTGAATCTATGTGATAATGCATGTATTAATAAATGTTTGGACTATGTGTCTAATCCCTCTGAGTAGGTGGCTCAAGAATACGAAGGCTAGCTAGTCCTTTGGATCTATCATTGCCCACTAAGTGTGAACTATGAACTGATACTAGTATGAATGTGTGTAATATGAAATGGATAATGAATCCCATGAATGATTTATAATATAATAATGTGGTATGGATACTGAATGTGTACCAAGAACTAGGCCAATCTTGGCCACTCTGAAAGGTGGAGAATAGGCTTGTATGAAATCCAATCTAAAACTAAGAATTAGGCTTATATGAAAGCCATTCTAAAATGATGCCAACCACGTGTAGATGGAATAAGGTACTCAACTACTAAGAATACTTACGTAATACAATGAATTACAAAGAAAAGAAGGCAAATGTGTCACACACATTGCCCCCAATCAATAGTGTTTGTAACTTGGATTTTAATCTATAAGTTGTACCAACTACCCAATCTAAAACTAGAAGCAAAATCCATCATGTAATGCATGATGCCCCTTATATCTGGATAATCTAAGTAAAACTATACTATAACTACCCAATTTGAACTAGATTATAGTTAGAAAAACTATAATTGACCTTACCTTTCTATCTATTTATGAAAATTATAGGTTTTCAATTGTTTGGATAGGAGTGTCAAAAAGTGGACACTTTGCTATAGGGCACTGTAGTCTGAAAGGGATGATCTTGTCCATTATTGTTTCTAATTAATTTTCTATGTTTGTCCCTATTTTTATAGTCTATTTTTCATGTTTTGAATTCTAATTGTTATTCTAAATTTTTTGAAAATTGATTTTGGCCATTAAAGGGCTCTGATCTCTATAATAAAACCCTTATTTGTTGCCCCCTCTTCTGAGGGTAGGAATGAAAACCCTGCAAAGATTTACCTTAGAAGAAGAGCCCTACAAGTGTGTTATGATACAAAATAAATGATATGGCAATGAGAATCCAAAATACATCTCATGATATAATACAATTTGTATTGGAGATTATTAGATCAATAGGGGTATGCTTATATAGATGTAACAATGTAATAACATGTGCAATATACTAAATTAAAACTAAAAATTTGGTTAGTTGTCAATGAGGGATGGATCATGATGTCCATCATGACATCTAAAAAGGCAATTTAATGCATGAAGTGGATCATGGCATTTCAAACAACTAAGAAGCAAATAAGCACGCATGGCAAGAAGTATACAAAAGAGGCCAAGGGGCCAAGAAAATAAGGGACATGGGAACATGCCACTCAAACTAGGAAAGTAAACATAAAAGGCATATTCAAATTCCCACATACACATATAATTACAAACAAAAAATATTGGTTTGAGGGACACAAGCACATACAAGAGTACGAACAAAGGACATTGGCAAATGTCCTAAGCCACACACAAGCAACGAAACAAGAACTGAGACATGCAATCACATATAGATACTCAAATAAAGAAAGGAAGGCATGTAAATTTTAGAAATATTATCACATCTATCTAATCAAAGGAAGAAGTGAAAGCATGAAAAACATGTAGTACAAGACTAGGTAGATGTTAAAAAATACACAAGTGATATATAATAATGAGTGTTGATAGAATAATCTATGTTAGATAGTAATTAATGTACATCAACATGATAACTAGAGTGTGTGGTATAATAATGACATAACTTATATTGTTTAGTCATGTAGAAGATGCCCCTGGTGGGTAGATATGTCGATGTATGTCTCAAATGAAAAAAGTAGGATGCCCCCTTAATAGGTAGAGTGAAGCAATCAAGGATCTGGGTGTCATTGCACACACTCAAATAAGAACAAGTGAAGCATGGTAGTTTAGGTACATTGATAAACAATATCATATAATAACAAAATGTAAGTCTATAATGGTAGTATAAATGTAAAGCATGGATAATGCATATAATTGAAAAGTTTTTGGTGTTTTGAGTTATTTGAATGTTTTTGTATTTTGACATGTTATATTATTTTTCGTATTTTAAAATATTTTATTATTTTTGGTATTTTAAAATAAGCTATGCATAAGTAATCATAAGGAAACTATGTACAAGAAATCGAAAAGGAACTATATATAAGAATGTTGAGAAATTATGTATAAGACTGAGAAAAAATGATACTAATCGATGAGTATCATAAGAAAATCCCTATCATGGTGTCTTGTATCAAGGAGAGGGATATTGCAATATCATGACACATGATGGAAGGGCTAAGACTATGAATCTAAAATCTGTGTATGCTATAAGTACTCTAAAATCTCTATAGTGGAAATCAATTGTGGGGTCCCTTTGTGAATCTGAGAAGTGGATGTAATTATGGGGCTCCTAGGGATCCATTTAGTATTAGAAGCTCTTTAGAAATTTACTCTATGTGTAGAGGCATGATACCTCAATGATACTACCCTAGGTGTGAATACTATAGATAAAAACTATCTAGAGTCCTAAAACTATCACTGATGTAGTGGTCACTCTAAGAGAGGCCTATGTGGAAGTGTATAAAATATCTATGCTGGTGAAGGAGGCTTCGACTGTGTCTAAATCTCAACTAGAGGAAGAAATATAACTGGTGGAAGAGCTAAAACTAGTGACTATAGTGTAGGAAATGGCTCTGAAGTGAGGAGTGGTAACTCATACAAAAATCCACCAACTATAACAACCTAATTAGCTTGAATATATTTCATGCATCTATGAATTATAGAAGGTATTACACAAAGTTTTTGGATCCATGGTCAACCAAGCAACATGTTGAAGACTCCTGCACTGAGAATAATAGTAAATGGTGTGGCCACATGTGCTAGACCAACTTGTTGAGGAAGTATAATCTCACCCAATGAACTTTATGTGTCCACTAAATCTATAGATAATTGTGTCTATCGGGGTGATATCCTGCTTTGAATATCCCAAATGATGAAGTAATGTCATAGTGCACATGTTCACACTAGATCCATTGTCTACAAGTACATTATGAATGGGATGGTGATCAATGTAGGTTTTGATAAAGAGTGCATAGGTTTCGATAAAGAGTGCATAGGAATCTAAATCATGTTCACACTAGATCTATTATTTGAGAAGGAGATCAAAGGTCTAGCTATAACTATAGAATTATACACACCAATCATGTTTCTCAAAGGATGTGACTCAAATAAAGGTGCCTGGTATGTAGCTGGTGGAGGATGTGCATGATATGTATGGTGAACACCTGATGTGCCCTTATCTCTTATTTATAATGCTATGAGAAAGGATCTAAGAAATTTTTTAGAGCCTTGTCTTATGTTTTCTTTGCTTGAGGAGGTTTAACTAGAGTGCCAAGATCAATAAGGTTTCCATCTATCAAGTATTATATCTTGTGTTGAAAATTGATGCATCTATTTATTTTATGGCTTGGTTCCCTATGAAAATTGTAGAATGCATTCTGATCATATCCACATGGAAGAGGATTTTTCATATCAACTTCCTAAATAGGAGGGAAAGATAGGACATTGCATTCCAATAGATGCTATAAGACTCTGGTTATAGATACTGGTAGATTGATAAATGCTCACCAAGGAGGTGCTAATAAAACCACTTGTTGAGGGGGCTCTGAAGCTACATTAACTATAGGTTGATTTTGAATTTTTCTATCATTAATCTTTACTTTGTATGGGACTTTATTATTACTCTTATCTGTTGTTTCTAATATGATTTTGTACTTGTGTTTGCCCATTGAAATTAATTTGATTTCCCTTTACTTTAGTGTATGACATAAAGTACTGAAAGAAAAAACTTTTTAAACATTATTGACTCATGCAAAGTTGGCATAATACTCTGTTTGTAGAGATCTTGTAATTCTTGATTGGCCATGGCTAGTCATTTTAGCCAAGATAGTCTTATATCTAAGAACATAATCTATGAGATGATCATTTAACCTTTGTTTCTATTGTGCAACTTGGGAATAAGAAACCTTATCACATATGTTAATGCTGAAATGAGCTAGGAACATGTCAGCTAAAGGATTGCATGTTTTGACCAATTGATTTGGTAGACTATTGAACCACTATAGAGCATAATCCTTTAAACTTCATGGAAATAACTTGGTTAGTAAATAGTCATTTAGCACATATTCCAATCATGCTACATGAAAATATCTCAAGTGTGTCTCTGGATCAACCTTTCCATCATATATAATGAGTTTGGATTGAACAAAACTTAGTGGCAAGGGTGTAGAAGCAATATAGCATGCCAATGGTGTATGAAGTAGAGAAAAAGAGTCCAAAGCCTATGTTGGTCTAGAGGCACCTTGTTCAAGATGTAGTAATTTATATTGAAGATATTTAATCTCTTACACAAAGGTATCCACCTCAGGAGGCAAAGATGTACTATTCATAATTTGTGGTGTCACATAAGAAGTTTGGGTTGTTATAGGGGGTTGTTGAGACATAGTTGCCCCTATAGTGTTATTTATAATTGGTTGTTTTGTGGTTTTAGAGGATTTACCATTGTTTGATTTTTATTTTTATTCTTTTAGTATTTTAAGCATATCATCTTGCATACCAAGATTTTTAGTTAAAAGGTCTTGAAGTTCCCTCTTATCAATTTCATCAAAGTCAATATCTTGTGCCATTGTTAAAGTAGGAAAACAAATTGAAAGTGGATTGAAGTTTTTTTAATAAGTTTTAATAGGAAAAATGTGATAGAAGGAAAGTATTAAATAAATAAAATGTAAAGTCCTAAAAATAGCAAACTAGAATATGCATAAAAAAGATACAAAGCTCACTAACATGTAAGGTGATACCTCAAAAGCATAGGGACCTAGTATATTCGACTAGGGTTTGAAAGAAATGATTTTTAAAATTAATATGGATAATTTATAAAATTTAACATGAAATTCTGATTTATATATGCATGAAAAATTAGAAGAATATTGCTAAAATCAGCAAATAATTATCCCTAGGGTTTTTAGGGTTTTTGTGCACAAAGGGTTCCTAGGGTTTTTGTTAAATCATTTGGGGTTCACCAAATGATTTAAATTATTTTGGGAATAAATGGAGTATTATTATTATTTTATTTAAGAGTCTAGATTAATAAATCAATATAGAATATAACAATAAATATAGTCATGATTTGTGCAACTATTTATCCTTTTCACCTTTCTAAAAATAATAATAAATAAGAAGAAATATAGGTTAGCTAGGAAATAGACTAAGATGGTTGATACAAAGGTTGAAAATGGTTATGTAGGACTGGGAAGGTGTCCTAAACCTAAATTTGGATTTTTTTGGGTGAAATAATAAGAGTGCCAAAAAATGGACACTTTGGTATCTAAAACTATTGTCTATTCTTGGCGCTATTATCTAAACTAATCACAGAGACTTGAAATGTTTTGGGTAGTTGTGTTGTACCTGTATGAGTCTAACTATGAAAAATTGAGCACTAGTTATCAATATTACTCACTATGGATCTAATGCTTTCTTCAAACCCTAACCCTCTATCATGTTTGATAAAATAATATTTGAGTCACTTGAGAAAGAGGGGGGTTAGTGTGAGTGATGTACTAAATGTGAAATCCACACCCCTTGTATGGGAATATTACCTACACACCAATACTCTAAAGAGGGATCAATCCATAGGTAGTTCTCCCACCTAGTGTGCTTTGTGCAACAATGTGATGTAGATGAAAATGCCCAATTGATAGTGTTTGAGGTGGCTAGGGACTGGTATGAAGATTTGGGTAGGTTTTTAGTTATGTTGGGTGACTGTCTGTAAAGAATAGGGATGTTTGCCTTAGTGATTTGTTTATATTCTTGTTTTCTTTGTAATTTTGGTCACCTCCTTTGTAAATGAGATTTGAGTGAGATTTTATAGGTAACAATTGGTCATGGGTTAGATGTATTCATGTTAGGGTGACTTAATTAAGGATAAGGACTAGATGAAAATGACCATTGGGGCTTAAAGTGCAAATGGATAAAACCACTAAAAATGGGACACTTCTCTATGGGGTGCTATAGTATAAATGGGAAACTCCTATTCTATAGGCTTAGGACTTGGGGGAACATGATTGTCATAGGGAATATTATTTGGCTAAGGTGGAATGACCATTTAGAAGGTTTTCAATGATTGACAATGAGAAAATAGGTGTTTATAAGGGTCGTAAGAGCATGCAAAAAGGACCTATGGATGGGGTGTTACAAGCCACACTCAAACTACCATTTTGGACATTTTATATGACTACAATTCTACCTCCATAGTTAGTGCTCTAAAATATTGGGTTAACACTTTCCAATGGATGATAAAGTATATTTGAGAGCCTAAAAATCATTCAAAACCCTTATACATCACCCTTTCATCCTTAATTTTTACTTTCCCTATCTTCCTAGATTATAGATTTACTTGTTTCATTTTTGTATTCATCATGGGTGTAGTATTTACATGTTCTTATCATTTATTACATAGAATCATGTGTTTTATCATAGCTTATAATGTTCCTTTACACCATATTATTCATTATGTTTTTTCATGGATTCCTTAAAAATAAATCAAGGAAACTCAATCTCTTCCTCTTCATACTTATTTTGCCTCATTTTTAAATCTAATTGAACCTATTTATTTTGTCAAATCTTAAATGACTTGGGAATAAGAAGAGGCCTATTTTAGGCATCTATGACCACATGATGTCTTAAAACTCACCCCTAAGTCTATCAATGTGTACATAAAGGCCCTTGATTTTGAATTTGATGCTAAAACCAACCATGCTGATATTAGAGATTATGATAGAGAACATCCTAAAAATATTGATTCTTTCCTATATGTTACTCGAGATGGACTTAAGAAAATAACTTCTACTTGAATAAGTTTCCCTCCCCCTACACATTTGGTTGAATCTCTTCCTTTCTTTGGTTCAATAAACCCTATTGGTACCTATAAATTCATCATGCCCATACCCACTCATAGTACATATATTCCTCCCATTACCACATCCAATACTTCCCTTAAGCAATCCCT
Organism: Torreya grandis; assembly: GCA_037957365.1. NCBI lineage: Eukaryota > Viridiplantae > Streptophyta > Pinopsida > Cupressales > Taxaceae > Torreya > Torreya grandis. Next base: position 1,381,830 of record JARHVA010003241.1, read on the forward strand.
TCTTCTTTTGAAAGCCAATATAGCTAAGATTAAACAAACCATTTATTGTGCTAGTCATTCCTTAAATTTTGGTACTTTTTTATACAAACTTATAACTCCTCAAATTTCATCCTACACTCTTTAAGTTAGATTTACAGCTCCCAAGCTTCCTCTTTATAAAGACAAATGTGATCTTGAACAATATTTTCAATTCTTCCATACAACATGTTTATATTATGTAGATAATGATATATTTTTAAAACAAGATATTTCCAATAATCCTCAAGGATTATTCTCTTATGTTGTTTTATGATCTTCCTCTATAATTAGTTACATATTTTAACTCATTGGTAAATTATTTTTTGGCACATTTTTTTAATCAATATTGGTGAGAAATTATCCTATGCTCAAGTAGCAATTCTTAAACAAGATCATAATGAGATTTTTAGTGAATATGTTATAAGCTTTAAGACCATGCTAGTCAAAAGGTAAAATCAAATTGTGGATAATGAGTTTCAAGACATTTTCACTCCAATATTTCTTAATCCTCTATGAGAGTATATCATGTTTGATAAATTTATATTATTTGATGAGATATGTCATACACTTAAAGAATACGAGGTTAAATTGTTTAAATTGAACAAGCTCAAGTATAACTCTAATGTTACTTCTACATCTACTATCAAGTTTTAAGGCAAGCGTAATTATAAGGTAAAACCTAAAAAGGGAAAAATAAGGATAAAATTATAGTAAATGTTATATCTCAACCAAAACCACAACCATAATTATAAGCTCCACTAAGGAGACAATTTTAAAGGCTACATTCAACTCCTCATGTGTGGTTTCAAAATTTTATTGGATATAATCTTATTACACTTCCTCCATCATATGAAGTAGATCCATATATACCTCTACCTAAAAGTTTTGATGGGAATACATTTTGTGATTATCATAGATGTGTTGGGCACTCAAAAAATAGGTGTATGAAGCTTAAACATAAGATATAAGATCTCATTGATGACAATATTATTAATGTTATTACACCTATTAAAGAGGCTAGGCCACATGAAAATGACAATTCATAGCTAAATTTTTTTATCAATATCCATTTGAAATAATGGGGTACAATATATCAAGGAAAATTATGAAGTAAAATATACATATAATGCTCATCCTCCTCTATCTTCTTATGGAAATCCAATTTATAGTATTATTGGTATAATTATGAGAAATCTAGAATCAAAACCATATATTACATTTGGAGATTAAAAAATTGTTAATATTGATTTTGATAGACATTCATTATTTATTAGATCATATATTAACATGCAAACCATCCATAGTGTTATAATAGACAATGGATCAAGTGAAAATGTGTGCACTATAATACTTCTACATTATCTTGGTTATACAAAAAATGATAATCAACATAAAACTATAGTTTTGAAGGAATTTTATGGCCACACACAAGATAATCTTGGAAAAACTATTTTCCCTTACAAGTGGGCCCTCTCATATTACATACTTATTTCTTAGTGTTACCAAGCATGTGTGTTTTTGACATGTTATTAGGAAGACCTTGGCCAAAAATAACTAGAGTAGTTAATTATATAATTCAAAAATGTCTAAAGTATATTCATGTTAATCAAGTGGTTAAAATTTTAGTAATTTAATATGAATATCCATTACACCTATGGTATATTCTCTTATTACACAATAGTTGGTTGGTACACTTATTGAGAAAATTTGTAATGAGATAGTTTAAAGTTCTATTCAAAAGAATGATTCAAATTAGAAGAGGAATAATCTAAAATTAGTTTTTACAGCTATATATAAGCATTCACATATTTCAATTTCTTTACCTACTAAAGAGCATGATGTTATTTTAGTTTTTCCACCTATTGTTGAGTATAACTTGATTACACAAGTATAATCATTTGGCACATAAAAGAAAGATATATAATTATATGTAAGTATAAGTTATTTTAAATGATCCTATAAAGGTGCAAGTTATGGCATCATCTCCCATTATGCATAGGGATACAAATTTGGACATATTTATACATAGTGATTTATAGGGTTACTTGATAACATATGGATCTTCTTCAGATTCAAAAACTCATACACATGACATTAATTATATGGTACAAAAGATGGCTCCTTGTTATCAACCAATTGGACACATACATGAACATGCTATTGATGAGTTTAATGGTTTGACATTCCCTCCTACTCTCATAGTTGGTCTATTTCTTTGATTATATTAATTTCATGGTACCTAATTGTACATAACCTTTTATTTATTTACTTTTATAAACCTATTCAAATTATTATAGATTTTTTTTGGTTTTCACCTTTTCCTTTGGGGGCACTTTCTCCCTTAATTACTATAACCCAATTTGGACAACCAAAGGCAAACTTATTACTATGTTTCAAATTTACACGTCTTTCAAGGAAGCCCATAAATGCTCTAAGTTATCATGTAATTTCATGCTTAAATTTATTTACCTTTGTATGAGTTCACATGGATATGTTTGCCATATTTACAAATAGTAAATTTAAATTTGGGAAATCTTAATGCTCTCCTCCTTGCCATGCTTTGCTTCGACACATTGTTGAGGACTATTTGAATCTTCCCCTCATCATACTTTTGTAAAATGTGAATTATTTTTCTTCTCATAAATTTTTATTTCATGTGTGTTTATTTCATTTCAAATATGAAAAATAAAAATTAATTTTTATATTCTCAAAATATCAAAAAATATATGATATTATGTAAAAATAAAAATTAGGACTTGTAAGCATCTCTGTATGTTGTTGAACATGTTTTTGGTTATGTCATCTAACCTTCAATTTTGGTAAGTAACATATTTTTAAATGTTTATTTATTCTCAAAATTTATTATGAGTGTGAAAAAATATAAATATTATAATAAAAAATCATCTTCATACACAAAAAAAACTTTCCTAATTAGAAAATTTTAAATACACCAATCTAGACAAAATTATAATAGGAAGATAATGACACGCTATGTAGTTTTCCATACTATGCACTTGTCCCTATTCATATTAACTCTCTATATGAAATTGAAACCCACTCATATGGAATTCTATCATAATTTTTACAAAAAAAATATAATTTTCACTCAGATGTCAATTTAGTTTCAAAAGTTAAAGCATACCTTCACATAAGCTGGTTGAGCCTCTAACCCAAAAAACTTGATTAGTTGGGGAACCTTGTTATTTTATATGAACACCTTATAGTTTTTATATAATCAAAATATTATTTGCATGTTTAACTATAAATTAAAACAAATTCTTTAGTCATTCATTATATCTTCACATGTCTTGGTAAAAATACTACAAGCTAAATTAAAACATAGATACACAGGCTTAATTATTATAGTTCCATCTTATGTATGCTTTTATTGCATGTTAATTTAATTTTCATATAATGATTTTAAAACTTATTTTCTCATGTTATGCAAACCTTGGCCTTGTGTATGTTCAACATACACCTTGTTTGTTTGACACAACCATGCTTTGTGTATATGGTCTATGGTCTTATATACTTTTATGACATTTTCATGTCCCTCGTATTCAGCCTTTGGGCTCAATATATGACATATATGCAGAAATTTTACATTCTTTGTGACATCTTACATGTCTCTTTTATGAGGCATCTAGACCTTTTTGCATAACAATTGGGTGACTTTGTTTACATTCTTTCTATTTAGATATTGTGGTGCCATGATTATTATCATGCACTACTATGTATCTATTTACATTTATATGGTTCCATGATACATATCATGCACAATATTATCTATGTACTCAAATGATTCAACTTCTTAACTCTATGCTTACAATACATATTCAACTCTATCAAGTTCTTTATAACGCTTCATTGACACTATTACATTGCTATATCAAACTTACATGATGTAAGAAAATATAAAAAATCTTAAAAATATTCAATGATTACATATATAAGCTTTCAATACCAAATTCAATCTATGACAATGAGTATTACATGATTTATCTATCTTTCAAAAATGCTCTTTCTTTTTATTTTGATATAAGTGATTTTACAGGCAATATCCCTCATCTCAAAAGGGGTGCATCATAATGGGAATTTTAAATCAATACATTTTCAGTTTTGGAAACTTCAAATATGTGAAAATATCATAAATTTTAGATTATGGGGCATTCAACTTGTTTTTACACTCCAACCATGTAGTTAATTGAGCACAAACACATTAGTACAAAGATAATACAAGGCTTCAAAATGTTTTAAAAAGATCCAATTTGGAACTCTATTCATTAAAAGGGGCATGAAATACATTCATGAACAAGATACTATTTTTTAAAAATTAGATTTATCTTTTTAAAAGATTTAAACATCAAGTATCAAGTATCAAGCAGTTTTCTTTCAAACTTACAATTTGAATATATATCTATTTATAATGGTGTGATTCATCTTATACAAGTGGACTAAATTTTATCTTAGTGATGTTCCAATATTGGTTTTAGTTTATTGATACATCTAATGGTTCCCACCTCTTTTCTCTTAATTTAGCTTTTTCACTGCATGGGAGCTTAGTGACACTCAATGGTTTGGTTGCACTTCAGAAAACCACTTATTTGTTCCCATATATTTATATTTTAAAATTAATCTATGAGGTTTGGAGCATGAATTTTTATAAATTAAGCATATACATTTATTCTTAAAATTAATACTTGATCAATCTCAATTCATCACTTCTCCACATGCCTCAATTAGGGGACATGTACATCTCCATGACAAAGACAAAGTGTGTTTACACACTCAAGTATCACATTTACTTTACTCTAGTAATTTATGTATCACTACAATATATGGGGGGGGGGGTAAATGTATAAGATAAAATTTAATCAATAAATTATTTACAATACTACTCCTTGACATTTTTACCTTGCTTGGCCAACTCACCATTCTAATAACCATTTATTTACATGAGAGCCTTTCAAGTCCTAAAACTTATATGAAAATATTATAGACTTCCATTATATATTAATAAACTAAACCAATTAGTATAAATTTCAATACCAATTTAATTTCATAAGCTTCTATCCAATTTATACAAGTGAAAACTAAGTATATAGGGGCACACTATGTAGTTTCCAACTAGTGCAAACTTGTCTCTCAGGATCCAATGACTAGTTTTTCAAGATGACATGATTTTTGATGACTCTCCCATGTGATTCATAAGGTTTGTTATCAAAAATAATTCAGATTATCCTGATATAAGATCACATCAAGTTTCTCACTTCAAACCCCTCCCCCCAAGTTACTCTCTAACACTCTCTTACAAAAGACATATTCAAAAGCATCAAAAAATAAACCTAATTTTTTTTATTAAGGTTAAAGGTTGGATTTTTTGGAACTAGAATAGGCCTAATAAAATTATGTTGTAGTCGTATAGTCATTAACAAAGTTTACATTATTTTATTATAGGTTGAGGTCATCATTTGTCAAGCATTTTGATCAAATTTTCTACTTATGATGATTACTTTTGTATGATCTTTCCCATTTGTATAATTACATTGGCTTGAGGTCTAATAAATTTGTAGGTAACACTTAGTCAACAAGGGTGTTTTTGAGGATAGCTTAGGTATATCCCACTTTCCCACTTTTTCCCCATTTTTCATTTGATCTTGTTTGTTACTTGTGCGGGCTAGGGTTTTATCTCTTATAGGGTATCCACATGTCAAATTAGAGATCAAATTAAAAAGTTGATAAATAAACAGAGGAAAATAACCAAAAATTTTTATATTCAGTTCACACTTAACATAAATAGAGTCACAATAGAGGATAATGATGCAATACGACCATGCCCAACTACTATGCACTTGTCCTAATAAATATTGAAGCAAATTTTGTAATTAACATTATGTTTTCAGGTCTTGTTAAACTTTTTTACACAATCATAATCAACATAAGTATAATACAATCTAGATAAATCAATTTTCAAGGACATCTCTCTAACCATAATCATAGTTTATATATTTAACAATTTAAAACTTATATAAATTATGTATATCATTGTATTTTAAAATAAGCTAGCTTATTAATCTCTCTTATATGATATTTCAAGTTTATAATACTTTAGAGTCAATTATATCACACTTTATTAATTCTAAGGGTAAACACCTTCATCCTATTTCAAATTTTTATTTTTCCATGTCCATATCTATTGCATGATATTTTAGTATTTGAATTTGAATTTATACATGGTTCTTTCTCATATAAAAATAAAAATGAGTCTCCATTTGTTTCCATAAGCATTAATATTTTTAATAATTCTTAAGGAATGGAAGTTATTTACTTTTTTATTTTATCAGACTAGATTTAGCAAAGTGAACCTTTAGAGGAGTGTAGGATGTAAAAATAATTCTTACCATGATTGTGAAATATATCAACCCTTTTCTTGTAGTAGCTAAACTTGGTGTATGATATATTTTCATAACAACCCAAAATGATATGTGAGACAAAACTAAAATGTCCCTTATCTATTATTTAAGGTAACTTCTCTTTAAAAAATTAACTTAATACTTCATCTACATAATTAAATTCTATTTATTAACCATTTTCTCCCCAATTTAGGCTTGAAACTTATCCTCAAGTGGATTGAGATAAAGGAAAAATAGTATCACTTTTAGAAATTGACTGAATGTGAGAGATAAGGGAATGATAGAATATGGATGATAAAGGCCAAAAAGAAAGGCAGATGGTGGAACATGTAAGTTGGAAACATGTTTGGGTGTGTAAAATTTATAAATGATAGATTTGTGAAATAATGGAATGGGCAAGTCAAATTTTATAATAGTGGGTAGATAGAGCATGGTGTCTAATTATGGAGAATGTTGAAATGACATAGTTACATATTTTAATGTTAAGATAAAAATAAATTAAAAATAAATAAAATTATAATCACATGAAGTTATATTGGTTTACTAATGAGAAAAATAAGTTTGTATAAGAGTTTGGTAGCAGGTATGTTGAAGCAACGCCATGTATCCAATTAGTTAGTTTGACCAATTAATGATAATATCAATATATCATCCATAATGGTGAGTAATAATGGAGGATGAATAAAAAATAAACTAAATTGGCTAAATAACTTAGAATTACATCGAATAATTTATAATTTGATTAGAAAAAACTCTAATTAGGCAATATGAATATGCTATGGCTAATAAAATAACTTGATAGCTCATAGTAATGGTTAAAAAATAAAAAATGTAAGTGGTTCAAAAATGAATATAGGGTAGTAGTGACTAAAAGTGAAAACTTATAACCTATAACTAATATGATGAGTAAGTGTAGGGCCACATAAACATAATAATAAAATGCATTTTCAAATTTAATATGGATGGAATCAATCTATTGAAAAGTATGGTTGAAATATGAAGTAGGAAAAATGAAAGAATATGAGAATCAATCTTAAAAAATAGGATTTCATAAAATTTGGAGTGGTGGTGGTGCTCCTCTAGTGCTGAAGGAACTTTTATCAACAAAGGGTTGAACTTCTAGCTTTGTAAACATAGAGGCACGAGGAAACAAAGTATATGGTTATATAAATGTTCATTTATAAAGTTAGAAAATAAAATACAAATATTGGAAAAGTGACAAATGATTTATTCTCCACCTACACTAACACCCCCCACCCCCACCAATTTTTTTAGATTTTTCCCCTTAATCAGCTGGGAAGCTAGTTTTCAAATCAAGGCTCTTTATCTAGTACTTGTTTATCTAACAAACTAGTTTTCTGACTAAGACTATCAACAACACCTGAGGGTTTTCATTATTGTGATTTTTTATTTTTTATTTATTTATTTATGAAATGGTGACATAATGAAAGTTAGGAAGAGGCTATACCATATCCTCTACAACTTCAAAATCAATCTAAATCTTGAGTGTACATATTAATTTATCTATAGTTTGAGCTTGTTTTCAAACATTGACCTTGATCCACCTTGATTAAATTTTAATTTGGTGTATGTGAAAGCATGAATAATTTCTTATTAATTTAATGGAAATATACCAATTTGAGTGAACCCATAATGCCAAAAAATTCTAATTTTTTGGTGTTCAAGTAAATAACATCCAACAAGGGAATCTATAAAATGGAAAGAGGAAAGATTCTATCAATAAAATGGTTATTTAATGGCTTTAGAGTGATAAGAATTTGCATGCTAAATATCATCATAATGTGTGGGTTGCCCTAGAAACTAACATTGAGAACATAAGTGAGTGTATGTTGTTGTATCTATTAATAAATATATTTTTTTGAACAAAGTTTTTATCAAACTGATCACAAGGAGATGAACATCATCCACTTGAAAACTAGATGGAACAAATGTTAGATGTAGATGAAGATCGATAATTAGTTTATTTTTTTTAAATTTAAATAAGATGTTAATATTTAATTACTAAAGTATTATAACTATTAAATTTTGGAAACATTGAGATTTAGTTTGTGAATTAGATACTACATGAGTGGAAAACCAACATGCACAAGAACATATAATATGATAATGGAAAAAAAATTGATTAATAACATATATAGCTAAAATTAATTCATTGATAGTTATCATATAGTTGATCTATATGAAAGAAAGGTTATTGATGATCTAGTACATGACATAGTTCAAATTACCATTTTTTTGGCCAAGGACAATTCCTATTGCTCTATTAGCTACATAAGTGAGGATATATAAAAGAATCTGTCCAACCCAATCCTCAAAGAGCATGAAGAGAATAGCCTAAAAACCTAAATATGTTATTGACATGCATTATCTAAAACAAAATCAATATGATTAAAATAATTTATAAGTGCTTTTAATTCTGTTGAGATTTGAAAGTAATATTCAATAAGACATGTATGCTCAAGGAAAATCTTAATATTGTTTTGTTTCTAAGGTATGTACAAATGTCTAATAATATCTAATTTGTATGATTATATTGACACTATTTTGGATGATGTTAATTATTTGTCTTTGTTAAAGCTCCAAATAAACTTTCTTTGTAGGATGGAAATAAATTTGGTTACCATACAAATAGACTAATTTTTTCTAAAAATTTTCCAAGGTATTATTAGTGTGGCTAGAGTTGATTAAGAATAATAACTTCCCAATATTATATGAGGGTCATATAAGTGGGATGATATTTCAATGGGGATAATAAACATGTTGAAGAAATTAAAAAATGGATTGATTTATTATGTGTATATTATGTACATATCTATAGATGAATATGTATATGTTTGGTGCTCATAATGTTAAATTATTATCAATGGTGGGAATTTTTATAATATTTGTCATTTACCATGATTTCCATCCATAGGAATGGTTGTGTTTATAATATGTGTGGTTACAACACTAACTTTGGATTGTTATTTTTCATCTTGAAATGATCATATTATCTAATAGAAAACTCACATATGCATTAAGTGTAACAGCAAAATATTATTAAAAGTTTTGTATTACATCATATTTGATCCATAATAATTTTAAAAAATAGTTAGAACAAGCTACATGAGTTTAAAAATGCTACCTTACAATAGTTGTTATATGATGCCCTAAAATTGGTTCATGATAGAAATAATAGTTACTACAAGGTAAAAAGAAAAAAATGGTATAGGATATTAATAATTAATACAAGATAACACAAATAGTTTCTATAGGACAAAAATAGTTTCTAAATTATAGAAACAATAGTCTAAGTTATCAAATTATTATGAATCTTTGAAAACCTTAAATCTGATGTCTAAGATTATTTAATCATAGATCTTATAAGGACTTAATATAAATGGATATATTTTTGATAAAATAATGTAATATATACACTAACATTTTATAGTTTATATATAAGTTAAAATGTTTACTAAGGATATTTAATTTCATGATTTGGTCATTTTTGAAAAATAAAAATATTGATGATTGGTACAACCTTTACTAGTGAGTGGATGTATGTCAAGGATTAACTCATTTATTAGTAATGGAGTGTTTATTTGGGCCTTTTAAATCTGATCTAAAGTTTATATTATTATGGTAGTGTGGGAAGGCCTATTAAAATAATTGAATTCAAATGGAACTCTGGTGAGTTTAATGGTTGGAGATGTCATTAATTTAATATTACAATTCAAATGGGCTAATTTGTTATTAGGTTATTTGAAAGTTTTGCATAAATTGGTAGGTGCTATATGGGAAGGTTGGGTTAAGTTATTAGGTATTTATAGTAATGTAACTTGTTGTGGCTATAGGTGTTTATTAAACCCAAATTTATGTAATTATTAATGTTAATGTGGTGGTTTCCATGACTAGCCTTGATACTACAACCAATGGATATGTGGTTGTTGGTGAGACATTGGAAAATGTTTAGATGGTGAGGGGGATGTATTTAAAATCATTAAATTTATAGTAATTGATGGGAAAATTATAAAAATAATAATAAAAATGGAATAAAAAAGGGACAATAAACATACTTGAGTTTTGTTGTATTGATGGCCAAGGTTATCTCTGAAATAAAATCTACATGCTTCCATCTTCATTTTCTTGAGTCTAATTTTTAATTGATGACTCCTTATATATTTTTTCCTTATTTTACCAAGTATATTTCCATTCACACTTATTTTTCATCCTAAAATAATCAAGGAAATAAATAATAAAAACTTATTTTTTTGGTTGCCTTTGAAATTTCATTAGTCCATGTAAAAAATATTGAATCATAATTTCATGCTCAATAATAGGAATAATTTCTCTAGGTAATTTTAACACCGATGATGAAAAAATAATAAAATTAGAACCGTATTTATCAAAAATAAGAGTCATAAAATAAATAACTATTTTTTGCATGGTTTTTCCATAAATTTATTATTTAGATCTAAAATTTGAAAGCAAGTGTTTGGGGGTGGCAGCCCCTAGTGAGGTCAATGGGAAACACCCTTTTTAGGTATGAGGGAAACACCCCTAGTGCATTCCATATGATGGTATATGGAAGGGTGAATGGGCAAAACCCCAAAATCCAAGCACATTTCTCTCTCTCTCTCTCTCTCTCTCTTGTAACCTTTAATTTATTCATTTCTAAAGTGATTTTATTTATAATTCAATGTGTTTTCACCATTCAAAAAGTTCACTATTTATACTTATTTAGGTGATTCTATCTATTCATAGCCTTTATCAGTTTATGATTCTATCTACTCATAGCCTATATTTTAAGTTTACTACTAACTAATGTATGTTTATCCATACCAATAAGTGCACATGTTATTGTAGATAAAATTATTGTAAGATGGTTTTTATAAATATGTGCAAGAAATCCTCCCTTATTAGTTCACATGTAATCCTTTTTAAAGTTTAATTTACTTATTAAAGTGTACAAACATTTCTAAAGGAAGATTTGTTACTAACATGAATTCCTCATCAATAGGCATGAGTGTTTTACAAATATAAATCAGTGTAGGTATCCATTCCTTGTCGACATGTACAACTCTTCCTATAGAAGAAATTGATGAAACCAACCTTTATTGATTAATACGCACATGTGGTTTGGTAGGATCAATTACTGTAGACTTTCATTCACTAAAACATGTAGGGAAAATTATTGTAGCTTCATAAATTGATGCAACACCAACATATATTTCTCTTGTTTACCACTAATTGTAGATATATATTTAGTTACATGTACATAGGTTGATTTACATACTAAAATTAGATATTTATAACATCTCAATTTTTTACATTTGACAAATATCAATCAAAGTTATATTTTTCAATTTTAGACCTCCTTGCTTCTAAAAGGCTCACATTTGCCATCTCATTATGCTTAAATTATTATCTTTTAGTCTGATCCATATCATTCTAATGACTTATGTCTGATGTAACACATAGAAAGGTAAAAACTAGATAAACACCATTCACTATCAATTTTAGATCCATACATATTTTATAGCCTTTTTGACATTATTGGCCAAAGAGGGACACCATCATTGATAGTAGTGTCTAGATACTTATCTAGTGTCCAATAGCTAAAAATAATCTAAATTAAAAAATGATCAAAACTCATGGGTTGGCCTAATTATCTTATTGATCCCTACTATCATATATTTTCAAAATGTGTGGTATAAGTACAAGTTTAAACATCACCATTTCTCATATAGAAAATAAAAATCAAACACCTAAAAAAGATAAATAAATCAACTAAACAAGCACTATATTTTTCCCTATGCATCCCTATTTTCATATCAAGAATATAAGAAATCATAATAAAGGTCTTAAGCATTCAAAGATTATACCATGAGTGACATTAGTAAAAGTACAAGTTAGGTCACTAAATCCATTTTCATATAGTATATTTCACCCTTCTGTACACACTTTCCCACACACAAGGCATAAATACATAAGTTAAAGGTCCTTGTTAGAGTATTTTATATGTAAGAAGAGCCCATTTATAAAAGGGTATTTTGGATAGTTTGACACTATAAGCCCACTAAGTCATTTTTTAGCAAACTCATTTCAAGGGTGAATAGGGTGAAAAACTAGGGTTTTAATCTATAAACACATATCTACAGGCTATATCTAAGATATAAATACATTGTTATAAAGGTGATAGATTACCTAGAATAATTAATTGGGTCACATTTAGATCTAGTCATTATTCCATATTGGAAACCTACATAATGGTTAGACACTAGCATTGATAGTAGTGTCTAGATTTGATGGTAGTGTCTACAGCAAAAAAAGTGCAATCTATATAATTTGAAAACTAATATAGAATATTGATATTATATACATTACACTTCTTTATAGACTAGATAAGTACCATTATTTATTATAATATATTTAACTAGTTTTAATTTATGATTTTTAACAATCTTAGTTGTATAAATTTAGAATATTATTTATCTAAGTTTTTTATTAATTGGCTTATTATAGATTAGTTTATCACCCTTGTGTTATAAATAATTATATATTATTAACCCTATCATACATTACAAATTTTAGGGTTAAACATTTGGTGAACTTAACTTTGTGTCTTTTTATGCAAACCCTAGCTTTTCCTAGTGTATTCAACATCTTAAGGGTTTTCCATGTTTTTTCTAATATCTATTTTATTACTAGTATGCAACCTAGGCGTATCCCTATATTTGGTGGTGTCTCTATTGCACACTTGACTATTAAAATTTTTCCAACTAAACTAGCTCAAACCAATGAAGTATCGAATCCCATGCCTACTGAAAGTGTAAATAATGAAACTGAATAGAATACTGAAGAGGTTATCATAGAAGCTGATTTTGATCATGAAAATAATGAATCTAATTCAAATAATGAGCATGAAAAAATAGATCAAGAAAAAGTACAAGTTATTCTTATGTTTAGAGAGCATATCTATCAAATCCTTGAAGATCTTGATGAGATCTTTAAAACCATATTGGAAACTAAAAATCAAAAAGAATATATGAACAACTAGGTGCATCTATTGATCATGTTATTAGATCTATTAAACATCCCCATATTCCTATTTTTATCCTCTTGAGAATATAATCACTTCATACATCTATTGGGGGTAAAGATTATGTGTTTACATCATTATTACTTGAAACAAATAATAGTATTGATACATTATCTTATGATATAATCTATAAAACGTTTTCAAGCTAAGGTTACCAACATTGAGCAAAATTTTATGAAATAGCCTTATACTATTGATTCTCAAAATGTGTTACATAATACCCTTGCACCTAAAATATATTTTCACCCTTTACCAACTAGACATTTTGCACTCTAGTCCACATTTTATGTTTTAAAGGGTGAAACTAAACAACATCTTGATATTTCTATGAAACATGACTTGCTTATGCATCCAATGATAAAATTTTGACCAAATTATTTCCAAGGATCCTTAAGGAATATTATCTACTATGGTTATATGATTTACCACTCCAATCAATGAGAGCATTAAATCCTCTAGCTAATTAGTTCCTAACACATTTCTTTATAAACATCACTAAAAATATGTTATATGATCAAATTTCAAAGATTAAATAAGGAATCAATGAACCAATGAACATATTAATAAATATTTTTTTAGATATAAAATAATGTTTGCCAAAATGACAAATCCAATAGAAGATAAAAATAATTAAGACATATTCAACCAAAGATTGCTTGCCCATGTAGACAATATTTTAGGATTATATAGCACCTCAATCTTGTACACTTAGAAAACTTAGACCTTTGTTGTTGTTCTTATTTATACACTCTCTTTAATTTTATAAGACTTATATCTACTCTATCTTTTACCCCTTGGCCTATGGGTTAGTCTGAATAGTCTTATATTGATGACACATACATTCTATTTTACCCATAATGCTTAAAATGTACATATGTTTCACCTTTGTAAGTTCAAATCCTATACCTATTTTGATACTCTCTAGACACTAACGTCTAGGACATACAATAGTGTCAACATTACTATCCTAACTAATGCAAGTGTCTAGTGCCCTAAAGTCATTTAATTTTAAAATGAAATATATCATAATGGTTGGCCTATGTGATTTAATGTGATTTATTACTAAACATGGATTGATATAAATATAATATCAAACCTCAATTACTCAGCTAACATTCAGACCAAAAATCATTTAAAGAATATTTAATTGAGAAAAGCTTCCCTATTTATTCATATTTACAAGCTAGTCATAAGGACTGCACACATACAGGTTTGAAATATAAAATAAGTATCCTAGGAGTCTAATTTTCCAAGTTAAAAGCTAGGTCAGTATTGTACTTGGTTTACACACATTGCATGATTCACACACAAGCCAACACATAGTGGAGAACTACATGAGTCTGACTCCCTCTTCTAAAGTATTGGCTATGTAGCTAGTGACATTTGATAATGTGGTAATTGGGGTTAGCTCGACACCATATTCCCACTAGCCTGTTTTTACCTAAGGTCACATTGAAGATATAAAGCTAGGTTTTTTCTATTACATAAGGAGTGACAATGCATGATGTAGATCTGAATTCACTAGGGTGAATGTAAAGTAAAACCTAGAAGAATATAGGTGGTCTCATCTTATTTCACAAGATATTCCATACAAGAAACTATCATCAAAATTAGATAGTAAAATCAATGCAACTGTCTAGATGCAACTATCTAGATAGCTAGAGCAACCATATATAGAATTTAACAATTTTTATAGAACTAGCTTCCTACATGATTTTAACCTATTCCATATCTAAAACTACATTAACATCAAAACAAGCTAAGTATTTACATTTTTTGTCATTTTAATATCTAGCATAGTGTTACTTTACATATTTAGACTATCTTAGCATAATACATTTAGTGTATGCTTATATATGAGTTTAATATTTAATTATCTTACTATAGATCTAATTATCACCCTTGTGTCATTTCATTTATATATTCTTAACCCTATTGTATAAAGAGAAAAAATATAACATATTTCATTTTAAGGTTAAAAATTTAGTGAACTTGATCTTTGAACATCAAACCCTAGGACAAATTAGGGTTTTTTGATAGTTTTACTTTGCTAAAAAATTTAAATTTCTCATCTGTGAAGTAATGGAAAATGTTACTGCAAAAACTTGATAATGGAAGATCAAGATCCATTGACTACTCATCTCAATAATAACAAGGGATTAATATATGAATTTTGTATGTTATAAGAGACAAAATAAGTAAACAAGATAAAACTAATGCTGCCTCATATAATAATGGTGAATCATTATAAGGTACTATAGTTCAGTCCACACTTATCAATCCACCTACATCTAATGGGGTCATGGATTATGTGTTTAAACCTTTGTTCCCTAAAACAATTATTGATACACCTCTTATGGAATTACTCATTGTTTCAAGACAAATGAGGTTTCAATGCCTATTACTAATAAATACATGTTTTCATCCCCTTTGGTGACTACTCAACTTGATAATCTAACTACCACTAAGCCTATAGTTCAATCATTCCTTCAAGTTATAAAAATCTTAGAAGACAATATTACAAACATTGATTAAAAATATTTAAAATCCCCTCATGCTATAGATTCAAAATATGTGTTTCATAACCCTCTTGTAATTGAAATATCTTTTTACCCTTTTCCAGATGGATTTTGTTGCACCTAAGTTCACATTTTATGATGGCAAGGGTGATCCTGAACAACTTATTTTAACCTTTTATGCAACAGGCCTTGACTATGGTTCTAATGATAAAATTTTGAGCAAATTATTCCAAATAAGTCTCAATGACTATGATTTGAGGTGGTTATATGATCTACCTCTCCAATCCATAAAATCATTAAAACTTATTACAGACCAATTTTAACACACTTTTCCACTAAAATTTATGAAAAGGTTTCATATGCCCAAATTGCCAAAATCAAACAAGGAACCAATTAACCTATCAATGAAAATGTCTTGAGATATAAGATAATTATATCCAAAATGACCAATCCTATGGAATAAAAAAAATTACAAGATATATTCAAATAAAGTTTGCTTTCTCTTTTACATGAATCCATTGTCTTTAATAATGTTGAATCTTTCTATGACTTATGACATGTTGTATGGGACCGTGAAATGAACCTTATATCATTGAATAAACTCAAGTATGTAGAAAAAACACCAACTACATCTACATATAGTATAAAATTTTCAATTAAATCAAGTTATAATGTAAAACCTCTTATGCCTAGAATGAAACAACCACCACGGTTAATGCAATTTCACCATAGCCTAATCAACTTATCCTATCTATTGCACCAAGGAGATAATTTACACATTTATCTAAGTCCCCATCTTCATTAATCCCATGGTTAATATAGTGATATATTATATCTCTCGCTCATCCCATTGAGGTTGATATGAGTTAACCTCTGCCTAAAGGATATGATGTGAATGTTTATTATGATTATCATCAAGGACTAGAACATTCTAAGAGCACATGATTTACTTTGAAGCACAAGATCCAATATATTATTGATGAACAAAATATTTCATTCAAGGAACCTTCAAAGCAATCAAATTCACAACTTGTTGATCACTATAAACATAAAATGTTTAACAATCCTTTGTAATACCACTATGAAAAAAACCTAGAAGTCCAAATGGTATATAATGCACATCCTCCTCCATTACATTATACACACCCACTAGATGGGAATATTGATATTACACATGACATACACCTCCTATGGTTTAGAGACATTATATTTCATTTGATAACAATGGAATGAATGATGATGACTCTAATTTTCATTCCCTATTTATTAGAGCATAGATTGATAAAAACCCCATATGTAGTTTTATAATTAATAATGGTGAAAGTGAAAATGTTTGAACCATGACATTACTTATACACTTGGGTTATAATCATCATGATTTTCACCCCTCTACCATATCAGTTAAATCATTTAAATGGACATCCTAGAAGGTTCTTAGAGATATTAAATTACCTTAATAGATTGTTCCTTCACATATGGTTACTAAATTTTTAGTTATTGCTTATATAGGCATATTTGATATGTTATTTAGAAGACATTGAATACACTCTATTTTGGAACTACTTTTACAATACATGGGTATGTAAAATAAATTAATTATAATAAGGTAATTATAGTTTCTATAATTCCATATAAACATCTTATTGAATAGAATACAATTATACGTAGGCAACTAACTATCAATCCTACTAAAGCTAATCCACCACAAAAGGGTAAGCAACATGAAATATTTGTTACTTGGTTATTGATACTTGAGATACCATTACATCATAACTATATAGTGGATTCCATGGAATCCCAATCCTCTACTATAAACCATGTTCAGATAACCAAATCACCTACACATGTTCCTATTATTACTATTCAAAATAAATAAACAAACACTAAATAATGGGTTTAAAAAACCCTACTCCTATTATTCCTATTATAAAAGTACTAATTTACATATGTAGAGCACCATCGATACCACAATGATAGATATTACACCTATATATGCTCCTTGGCCATGTACATGAGGTATTACACTACATTTACAATGGGATGATATTTATTATCATTGGTTAGATGGCATCATAGGATGATCTTTCTTATCTTAAAAAATAACTAAAAAATCAAAAACATTAAAAAAATAGAAACACAATTGGTAGTTAACTATTCTATTGTATCCTTGGCATCCATATGTTACTTTCATATTGATAGACAACATACTCAGTTTCTCCTACATATGAATATGTGTCACACTTCTACATTGGATGTGGTATAGACATACACATATACATGATACTCCTATTTTGGATGTTGGGATTTCCCTCTAGTCATGTCATATGGACATTGGGGGCATATGTTTTTTTGATCTTGATACACATAGGTTATATGGTTTGATGGTTACTCTAAACTATCATGTTTGAGCTTACACATGTACTTACACATGCCAATTATCCATGTTTATATCTTACATAGGGTACTTAATATGATATACACTTGACATACTTTTATAACACATTATATCCATTGGCCACTATGCCATGTTTATACTGGTTTCTTATGCTTTACTTTATACAAATCCTTGAGTGTCTATTTTTTTTTTTTAGTATTTGAATATGATCCTTTGCTTATAGACCTCATGCCTATATATGTTTTATTTGAAATTTATATCATCTCATTGTTTTGGTGTGGACATTTGATTATGCCATTCTTGATTTCATGGACATCTTACTAGGTCATGTCCCTTCGATTGTGTGGCAGTTGAACATGCCCCTTGTTTGGGGTCTATTTGGACCATTGCTTATTGAATTAATTTTCAATGAAATTATGTGTGTGTGCTTGTTTTATTTTTGAGATTATACTATTACTATCTAGATTTTTCCATGATATTTATCATACATATTAGGATTACATGTGATCACATTGGTTCTATGGACTTCAATGATACATTTAACTTTACATGTTCCTTTTATATAATACATGATTACATTCATAGATTTTATAGTTATCTTACCCTTTTGAGGTGAGGTAACTCCTAGTTCCTATTTTACCTCACCTCAAAGGGGGGAATATTAGTGGGGGCATGCTTGGGAAGAATGTTCTCCACACTTGGAATAGTTCTCAGATTTAATGGGATCATGGCTTGAAATCATGTTCTCCCCACTCATTAAATATTTGGTACTTATATCCATTTGTAGATTTAGTGGAGGCATGCCATATGTGCATATATTCTACACATTCACAATTTTTAGATTTATTAGAGGCATACTTTGGAAGCATGTTCTCCATACCTATTAAATATTCAACATCTCCAATTTATAATGGGGGCATGTTTTGGAAACATGTCCTTGACATTGATACTTATATCAATTTTCATATTATCCATATATAGTGGGGGCATGATTTATAATCATGTCTTCTACACTTACAGAGTTATACTAATTAACCAAAGCACACAATTATATGATTTAGATTCACAGTTGTGGTAGAATACTATATATTGGGACCATTATTACACATAGTTTCAGCATGAGACATATTGAAGGTGAATATGCTATGTAACATGTGCCTCATTTTTAAAATTATAAATTATTTTCATATTAAATAACCATTGCATGTACTGATACCCTACAGACTTTTATGGACCATATTGAGCCAATTTACTACAGTAGTTGGCTCATATTTTGGTATGGTTGAGGTGATCAAATCAGTCAATTTTCCAAGTTTTTAGGTTGGATTTGATCTTTCATCCTCACTAAGTTATATCTATCATTGGGTTACATAATTTAACTAATCTCAACTACTAGATGGTAACTCACTTTTGCTCTAAAGGGTGAGTCATGTGCATTTCAATCTCTTTCTCTATCTCCTTATATATATGCACTTTAAATATTTATCTATATTTATCCTAATCTTAGTTTCATAGCCTTAAAATGATACATATTTTGCAAAATAATTTTCCAATAGTCAAGGTAGTTACATCGGCACATAAGTTTACTTCTAAATCTTGTTCTTTGATTTTAATCTATTTCAAGTAATTTTGACCTAGATTATATGCATTGATTTATAGTGTAACATGCTCTTGGTTGTAGGTCAGTCACCAATAAATAACTCAAATTAAAATCAATCAAATACAAGCTATTCACACAAACCCATGTATTTATTCCTTTCCTTTAAACTAGTAATTTTATTACTAGATTAAAGGGGGGAAATGTAGATGATATTTTTTGATTATATATTAATTTTGTCTTGTACATATGGAAAACTTATACCTTGGATATTCCTCTTAG
Source organism: Torreya grandis (assembly GCA_037957365.1). Classification (NCBI taxonomy): domain Eukaryota; kingdom Viridiplantae; phylum Streptophyta; class Pinopsida; order Cupressales; family Taxaceae; genus Torreya; species Torreya grandis. Next base: position 1,402,156 of record JARHVA010003241.1, read on the forward strand.
ATCTACACTTTCCTTAATTTCATAATCCTCACATTTAATATATCTTGTGCCCATTGGCCCATTTCCTAGTCTATTTAGTCTTATATTAATGAAACAGACATTCTAACTTACCTATAATGCTTAAATGTACTTATATTAAACCCTTTCAAGTTATAATATTATACCTATTTTGATACTCCCTAGACACTAACATCCTAGATAAGTAATAGCATCAATGTTATTATTTTTGATAACGTAAGTGTCTAATGGTCTACAGTCATCTAATTTATAATGAAACATATCCTAATGGTTAGCTTAAGTGTTTTAATGCAAGTTATTACTAAAAATTGATTTATATAAATACAATTTCAACCCTCATTCATTCTAATCTAGTATTTAGACCAAGGAGAATTCAAAGAGCATTTAATTAAACAATGATTCCCTATTTATCATTATTTCTAAACTAGTCATAGGGACTATACATGTATAGGTCTAAAATAATAAAGGAGTAGTCCAAGATCCCAATTTTATAAGTTACAATATAGGTTACTATTGTACATGATTTACACACATTACATGATTCACACACAAGCCAAAACATAGGGGAGAACTAAATGAGTATGAGACCCTCTTCTAGAGAATTGGCTATTTAGGTAGTGCCCTTTAATATATAGGTCATTGGAGTCATATCGACATCATGTGCACACTAACCCACTTTCCCCCAAGGTCACATAAAAGATGAAAAGATAGAGATTTTCCATTTCACAAGGAACATTAGTCCATAGCCAAAATATGAATGCACCAAAGAAAAGGTGAAGAAAATCCAAGAAGAATCCAAGTGGTCACATCCTATTTTACTAAATATTTTTTGTAGGACACTATCATTAGACTTACATAGTAGTGTAAATGTAACCATCCATGGTTGATGCAACTATATATATACCCATAGGCACTAGATGTAGAATTTGGAAACTATTCCAAAAACATATTCCCACATGATTTCAACTTGTTTTAGATCCATAACCATGTTAGCATCATAACAATATAAGTACTTCTCTTCTTTGTCATTTATATATCTATCCTAGTTATACTTTTGATATTTATACTATGTCAACATAATAAATTTAATACATGCTTATATATAAGTTTAGCATTTAATTGGCCTTCTATATATTTTATTATCACCCTTGTGAAATTTCATTTCTATATTCTTAACCCCATGGTATAAAGTGAAAACATAAAACATATTTCATTTTAGGGTTAAATAGCCCCGTTACATGAGTCTATTTTTTTTCAAAAAATTTAAATATTTTTATGAATTATGACATATTATTCGAGACTATGAGGTAAAACTTATTTCATGGAACAATCTCAAGTATGTATAAAACACATTGACTACATCTAATACCAAGTTTCATATCAAACCAAGATAAAAGGTGTGAAAATTATTTGATTTATGTTTGTATATAAAATATCATAAATAACTAGTTGGTAAATGGTATGATAATATATTAGTGCACCCTAAATGGGATGTGTCAATTATTTGATTTATATTAGTAGATAACATATCATTTCATTATGTATACACATATGTTTCATTTATCTTTGAGTCTGATATAGTCATGCCCAAACACATGATATATGCAGTTATAGATGTTGGACCTCTCCTCTACCCATGCCATATAGTATGTTGAGGGAATATACTTATTTGATTATGATTGATAAATGTTGCATATCCTTTATGATAATTTATAGATTATCAAATTTAAGCTTATATACTAATACTTAGACATGTATATATCAAAGGTCATATCATTCACAATGTATTTGATATTCTATACTACATAATGTTTTATATTTAATACATATATGTAGGGACTAGTATGATATGCTTATGATGGTTGTTTATGATTTATTTATTTTTCACTTACTTGAGTATATTCCATTGATTACTATTGTCTTTCTTGTGGAAAATTTAAATATGTTCCTTATTTTTTTGGAACATATCACTTTATATGTTGATTGAAATTAAATATGTCATTATATGTGGATTGGACATTTAAATATGTCAATAATTTTGATTATGTGGCATTTGAACATGCCCCTTGTATGAGGTCTCCTTGAACCATTCCTTTGCAATACATTGAGTTCTCTTGTGTGTGTGTGCTTGATTACTTCATGAGATTATACTATTACCCTATATAAATTTCCATGATCTATATCATGCATATTAGGACTTGATGTGATCACATACTATGAACCTAATTGATATTTCTACTTTGGCATGTTATCCCTATATGATTTATCCACATGTTATACATCTACTTTATAATTTTGAGGTAAGGTACCTAATAGTTTCTATTTACATTACCTAAAAATAGAGGGTGGGGATTTTAGTGGGGGCATGTCATAAAAGGCATGATATCCATATTTTCATAATTTTCTAGGTTTAAATGGGGGCATTATAACATGACCTCCACACTTATACCATTTCATAGTTCCCAAATTGTAGTGGGGGTGTGTCATAAAGTAATGACCTCCATACTTATACATTTTCATAATTAAAAAATTGTAGTTGGGGCATGAAATAAAGTCATAACCTCCACACTAATACATTTTCATATTTCCCAGATTGTAGTGGGGGCATGCCACAAAAGCATGACCTCCACACTTATACATTTTTAATGTTTCCAGATTATAGTGTTGGAATAAAATAAGAACATGAAATCCACACTTATACACTTACTCAATATCCATATATTTAAGTGGGGGAATTCCATAATGTATATATGAATCTTATAAATCATAATTACTTGGGTCAAAATCCTATACATCACACCAATTTTACATAGATATGAAATATAGTGTTTTATATCTATGACACATATAATCCAATGTAGACATATTATAAGTGAATATGCCATGCTATTAAACCAAAAATCTCAAAACTTACCAATTATACTACTCACCAAGATGCACTGATTACACTAAGATGTACTATTATCAAGCCTTTTTTGTACAAAAGTGGGTTAATTTTAGATTTTGAAATGATCAAATCATTCAACCTCACTAAATTTATATATTAGAGTTATTAAAATAATCCAATATCACCATATTTATAGGATGAGTTTATTAAATCACTCACCCTCACTAGATTATATATATTCACACTTGAATTGAGTGATTGAGATATAATGATCTGAATAGATGTGTCACAACTCATCCTTACATTAGATTGAGTGAATAATACATTGAAATATCCCTCTTCAAATATCAAAGGTTTAGGTTTGAACCTTCTCCATCTCTAATGCTTTCCAAGGAAGGATATTTATCAAGTTAAAGCATCAAGAGGCAACATGGTTGCATTAACAGACAAGTTTGCTCCTTCCATGCTCTCTTTATTTTAAAACATTTAAATTATTTAAAATTTTAGATTATATGCACTAATTTATACCATAACACGCTATTGGTTATAGGTCATACACCGAAAAAGCACTCAAAGTGGGATCAATCAAAGGCAATGTGTGTTATACACATCTAGGTACATATTTATTTCCTTTAAACTAGTAATTTCATCCTTATGCATTAAATATCAAAGGGGAGAATGTAGATAATAAAACTAAATATTTATAACATCTTAATCTTGTACATTTGAAAAATATAAAATAGGGCTCTACCTTTTAGTTCTAGACTTCTCTACTATTAAAATTCTTGTATTTGATATCTCACTATGCCTAAACGCTTATCTCTTACTTTGATCGATATCATTATGATGTCATAGGTGTCCTACATTACACATAGAGCTAAAAACCTAATAAGCATCATTTACTATTAGTTTTAGATCCATACATAATTTATATCCCTATAAACACTACCAACCATAGAGGGATACTACCACCATGGTAGTGTCTAAATCCTTATCTAATGTCTAATAACCATGAGTCATAAAAATTAAAAATTGATCAAAACCCATGGGTCAACCTAATTTTCTTAGTGAACCCTACCATGAGATATTTTCAAAAGATGTGGTGTAAATACAAGACCAAGCCTTTTCATTCCTTATCTAGAAAATACTAAGTAAAAACCCTACTAAAGATAAATCAATTAACTACAAAAGCACTCTATTATGCCATATTCATACCTATTTTCATATCAAGAATAAAATAAGTCAAATTTCAATTATAAACAATTGATAGAGCATCCCCTAAATGAGATTTGTAAAATCATAATATATATCATTACATGCATTTTCATATAGTATATTTCACCCTTGTGTACACACTTTCCCACACAAAAGGGATAAATACATAAGTCTAAGGCCCTCATTGGAGTATTATATATGTAGGAAGTTGCCATTGATAGATGGGTCTTTGGGGAAACTTTAAACCATGAGTCCACTAACCTATATTTAAAAAAAAATATTTTAAGGGTGAAAAGGGGTGAAGAGCTAGGGTTTTGATTTATAAGTAAGTATCGATAGCCTATGTGCAAGATCTGAATACATCAATAGAAATGTGAAAAAACCTAGAATATAAAAGTTCATTGCATCTAGATCTATTCATTATTCCATAATGGAAACATGTGTAATAGTTAGATACTAGCATTGATGGTAGTGCCCACATACATTAAAGTGAATTTTTGATAATCAAAGGATTGATCCAAATTAATGATCCTACATACTTTACTCTTGTTTCTAGTCTATATATTATTATACATAGTAAACCAACTATCATTGTTTCCTATGTATTACAATATCTTTAAGTAACCATGCTTTAATATTTTTTTTATCAATTATAGTTTTATAATTTATAATATTTTTTATCTAAGTTTTATATTGATTGGCATGTTATACATTAGTCTATCACCCTTGTGTTAGAACTACTTTTATAGTCTTAACCCTATCCCACATTCTAAATTTTAGGATTAAACAATTGATAAATGAGAAATTTATACAAGAAGTCTTCCTTCATTAGCATGTGTAGTCATTTTTTAATGTAAAGGTATAAATGGTCCTCCCTTAATAGATTTAGGTCCTTCTACTTAAGAATTTGGCATAGGAGCATGAGTTCTATCCTTATTATGACATGTTTCCATTTATACTATGTTAATTATGTCTCATAACCTATTTTTTCATTGTGATAAATCCTTAATCATATGTTTGAGGGAATATTTAGGTTTTATTATTTATCCTCCTTACAAAATTTATAACTTGTATTAGCTCAATTATTTTCTCAACTATATCTTCACCTGCATTAGTTGTTTTTTGGAGTATTTTTTTTTATTTTCTTAATTAGTGCTATATAATGTAAATATTAAATATAGGTACAAGCTTCCTGAGTTTATCCATATAATGAAAGAGGGGAATGGGCACCATCGGTGCATAATAGGATATTTAATCTAAGAAATCAAGATATTTAATATAAGAAAATAGGAAATTTAATTTAGGAATGTAGTAAATTTAATCTAGGAAAGTAGGAAACCTATTCTTAGTTTTGTAAGAGCTTAGTAATTGAGACCTTCCCTATAAATGTTGCCAAAATGATGAGAAAAATCAAGTCCATAATTAAACTAAGACATTTCAATCACTCATGTACAATCTACCAGAGGTACTCCATAGTGAAACAACTTAGTTTATTGATTATGTTATTTTCACTAATTAGCAACCTAAGAAAGTATAAACTTATAAGGATTATGCATTGTATATGTAACACTAAACCATGTGAAATACTGAGAGAAATAATTCACACTTGTATAAAATTAAATCACACTTATTGTAAATAAAATCACATTTTATAGAAGAAAATGACATGAAGTAAATTATAAAATTGAAACTAAAATAAAATGAAATGAAATGCTAATCTATATTGGAGGTATAGTCATATAAAATGTCAAAATTGGTTTCTTTAGTGTGTATTTTCACCCAAACCATAGGTCCCTTTTACATGATTTCATGACCCTTATAGACACCATTTTGATTATTTCCAATCATTTGTAGACTTTTGAGACCTGATTCTAGCTCAACTAGGCTCCATTTTCCATGCTTATTCCATCCCCCTAGGTCTTGAGCTTATAGGACAAGAGTGTTAGGGTTGAAATATATCACTAGACCCTAGGGTGTCCCATTTCTAGTGTTCCTATCCAATCACATTTTGAGCTCAGATGATCATTTCCACCTGATTCCTCTTTTTCATTATGCCAACCTAGTGTGAATACATTTAACCCATGACCAATAGATCTCTATAAAGGCCCATTTAAATTTAATTTAGAAGGGGTTATAAAATATTACAAAAGTAAGAAAGAATACAATCAAGACCACTAAGGTAAATTTCCCTATTATCTACATACAACCATCCAATACAGCTACCAACATATTCAAGCCCTCACACCAGTCCCTAACCACCTCAAACACTCCTAGTTTGGAATTTTTGCATCTTAATAACACTATTGCATAAATCATATAAATTTGGAGAACTACATATGTATTGATCCCTATTTTTTGATTATTGGTATGTAACCAGTATGCCCACACAAGGGGTGTAGATACACGTTCATTGTATCTTACACACATTAACCCCCCCTCTTTCTCAAGTTTCATTCAAGCATACTAAAGGTCTATCATTTTAAGATTAAATCAACTCTACAAGGAGATCCATCAACATTTAGGACTCAAAATTTCACAAGAAGGCTCACAGAGACAATAGATAAAACTCAAAAAACTCAAATCTCTGTAACTAGTTGGGATAATAATGGTAGGACCTAGACTATAACACTAGACCTTGAAGTGTCTTATTTTTGGCAATCCTATCCTTTTACCAAATGAATTATAGATCTAAATTCATGATATTGTCCCAATCTTGCACAACCAATATTAGCCTCTGTATTAGCCGTATCAGTCTAGTTTTAAGATAAGTTATATTTCTCCTTTTTTATTACTACTTTTAGAAAGATATGAAGGTCAAATAAAATATTAAAATCATTACTCTATTTACTGAAATATTATTTACTAATTTAGTCAACTCAGACCTTTAAATAAATTAGGAATAATACTCCAATATTCCTAAAAAATTTAAATTATTTGGTGAACTTGACTTACTTTATTTGTGCATAAAAACCCTAGAAACCCTAGGGTAAATTCCTTGATAATTTTTCCATTAATTATTTAATTTTTTACTTGCATATTTAAATAAAAAATTCACATTAATTTTTAAAATTCCATAGTAATTTAAAAATATTATTTTCTTCCAAATCCTAGTTTCATCTACTAGGTCCATTTAAATCAATTTTTTTTATATTTACCTAAATATTTAAATAAAAAATCACATTAATTTTTAAAATTCCTTAGTAATTTGAAAATATATCATTTTCAAAACCTTAGTTGCATCTACTATGTGCCATTGCTTTTTAAGGTATCAGCTTACATGTTTGTGAGCTTCATATCCTTTTTATGCATTTTCTAATTTGCTATTGTTAGGAATTTACATTTCCTATATTAAATACTTGCCTTCCATAGCACTTTGATTATTTAAAATTATTAAAAAAAATTCAATCAATTTTCAATATGATTTCTTACTTTAATAATGTCCCAATACACTGGTTTTGATGAAATTAATAAAAGGGAACTGTAAGAACTCTTAACTGAACACCCTGACATGCAAGATGATATAATTAAAATAATAAAAGAAGAGAAATAAAAAGTGAACAATGGTCAAATTATCAAACCATAGAGAAACCATATATACATGACACTACAGGGGTAACTATGTATCAACAACCCCCTATAACAATCCAACCTTCCTCTATGACACTAGCTATAACTAGTACATATTTATCTCTTGATGTGGCATCCCTTGTGGAAGAGATCAAATCTCTTCAATCCAAGGTGCTAAATCTTGAGCAAGGTGATTATATACCAATGCAAGCTTTGGATTCTTTTGCTCTACTTCATCCACAATTGGCATATCATATTGATTCTACACCCTTGCCACCATGTTTTGTTCAACCCAAGCTCACTATATATGATGGCAAGTGTGATCTAGAGACACACTTGAGAGATTTTCATGTAGAATGCTCGGATTATGTGGCAAATGATTGGATAGTAACCAAGCTATTTCCAGAAATTCTAAATGATATACTTTACAATGGTTCTATATTCTACCAAATCAGTCAGTCAATGCAGTCATTCCTCTAGCCAACATGTTCCTAGCTCATTTCATCATTAACATTGGTGATAAGGTTTCCTATGTCTAAGTTGCACAACATAAACAAAGTTCAAATGAACATCTCATAGATTATGTTCTTTGATATAAGACTATCTTGGCTAAGATGACTAGCCTCATGGCCAATCAATAATTACAAAATCTGTTAAAAAAAAGTCTTCTACTAGCCTTGCATGAATCAATAATGTTCAAAAGATTCTCTTCCTTTACTGGGTTATGTCATACACTAAAGGAAAGGGAAGTCAAATTAATTTCAATGGGAAAACTCAAATACACAAATATATTAGAAACAAAAAATAAGAGTAGTAGCAAAGTCCCATACAAAGTTAAAGTTAATGATAGCAAGAGTCAAAATTAGTCTATAATTAATGTGACTTTAGAGCCCCTTAATGAGTGGTTTTAACTTTGCCTCCTTGATAAACTTTTAACAATATACCAATATCTCTAGCTAGAGTTTTACAGTAGTTATTGGATTTTAATATCATATTTATCCCTCTTATTTAATAATTTTATCCAACAAATCCTCTTCTATGGGGATATGATCAAAATGCACTTTGTAATTTTCATAGGGTACTAGGCCACACAACAAATAGATGCATCAGTTAGAAACACAAGATATAGGACTTGATAGATGAAAATATTATTTATCTTTGCAATATAGATGAGCCTCCTTAGGCAAAGAAAACATAGGACAAATCTTTGAAAATATTCTTAGATCCTTTTCCACAACATTCTAAATAATATGTAGGGGATAAAACAGGTGTTCACCATGTATATCATGCACATCCTCCACCAACTACATATAGGGAACCTTTAGTTGAGTCACATCCTTTGAGTAACATGACTGGTACATACAATTATAAATTTTCATCTAGAGTTTTAATCTCCTTCTTAGATCAAGATATTGTTGAAGATGATTTAGATTATCATATACTCTTTATAAGAACTTACATTCATAATCATCCTATTCATATTGTTATCATAGACAATGGATCCAGTGTGAACATGTTCACTATGAAATTTCTACAACATTTAGGATATTCAGAGTAGGATATTACCTCAATAGACATAGTTATCAATGGATTCAAAATCACATATAGAGTTCATTAGGTGATATTGTACTTCCTCTATAGGTTAGTCCAACACATGTGGCCACACCATTTACTATTGTTCCTAATGCATGAGTTTTTGATATGTTCCTTGGTCAAATATGGATTCAAAAAATTTGAGTAGTAATTTATATAGTTCATAGAAGCATGAAATTAATTCACACTAATTAGGTTGCTACATTTGGTAGAGTTCCATATGATTTACCACTCTCCACTTCAGAGCCATCTACTATTTTTCAATCACTAGTTTTAGTTTTGCCACCAATTTTAGTTTCTCTAGTAGTTTAAATTCTTCCTCAAATTTAAATTTAGACATAGTTGAGGCCTCCATCATTAGCATAAAGAGTTCATACACTTCCATAGAGGTCTATTTTATAGAAATCACAACTTTAGAATTTTAGATAGCTTCTAGCTATAGTGTTTACACATAGGGCATAATAATTAGGGTCTCATGCCTCTCCACATAGAGGACATGTTTAGAGAGCTTCTTTTACTACCACATGGGACCTTAAGAACCCCATAATTATATTCACTTCTTATAGTTACATGGAGACCCCATAATTAGTTTCTACTTTAGATATTTTAGAGCATTTACAACATATAAAGCCTTTAGAGCCATAATCTCATCCCTTCCATTGTGATTCATGATCATGAATGATTCCTCTCCTTAATATAGGAAACCATGATAGGGAATATCTCATGAGACTCATTAGTTAGTATCATATCTCCTCAGCCTTACTTGTACATAGTTTCTTTATGATTGATTGTATATAACTTATTTAAAAAATACCAAAAACAATACAAAATATCAAAATCCAAAAACATTCAAATATGTCAAAATACCAAAAACATTCAAATAAATCAAAAACACCAAAAAACATTTCAATTGTATGCATTATCCGTGCTTTAAATTTATACTACCATGCTAGACTTACACTAACTATTCTATGTTATTATTTGTCAATTTATCTACATTAACATGCTTTACTTGATGTTATTTGAGTGTGTGTAGTGATTTACAGATCCTTGATTACTTCAATCTACCCATTGAAGGCACATCCTACTTCTACATTTGAGACATACATCGATATATCTACCCACTGGGGGCATCTTCTACATGACTACACCATCCAAGTTATGTCATTCCTACACCACACACTCTAGTTATCATGTTGATGTACATTACTTACTAGCTTATATAGATTAATATATCTATATTCACTAATATATATCACTTATGTATTTATTAGCATATACCTAGTCTTGTACTCCATGTCTTACATACTTTCACTTCTTAATTTAATTAGTTAGATGTGATTGTATTTATAGTATATTATATGACTTCCTTTTTTTCTTTGTGTAGCTAGATGTGATTGCATTTATTACTTACTATTTTATCTCCTATATGTGCCTTAGGACATCTACTAATTTCCTTTAGTTCTATTCTTGTGTGTGCCTTAGGTAATTTACCAATGTCCTTTATTGGTACTCTTCTATGTGATCATCGCTCTTGTTCCAACCCTTCTTGTTTTCAATTATATGTGTATGTGAAATTTGAACATATCTTGTATGATTACTTTCTAGTACAAGTGACATGTGCCCATGTCCCTTGTTTACTTGGCCCCTTAGCCACTCTATTGTATGCTTCTTACTTATTACCTTGTGTGCTTGTTTAATTGTTTGCTTCTCAACCATTTGCAATGCCATGATCCACATCATGCATTATCTTTCTATCTTGGATGCCATGATGGACATCATGCTTCATCCCTCCTTGATAACTAATAACTAAAAACTATCATTTTCCATTTTAATTCAGCACACTGCACATGCTACTACATTGTTATATCTATCTAGATATACCCTTGTTGATATAATAATCTCCAATACAAACTATGCTATATCTTGATACATAATTTAAATTATCATTTCTATATCATGTATTTCTTAGAATAACACACTTTCAGGGCTATTTCCTCTAAGGGCAATCATTGTAGGGTCTTCATTCCTACCCTCAAAAGAGGGGGTAATGAATAGGGGTTTTGTCATAGAGATTAAAGCTCCTACTAGTCAAAAAATCAATTTTTAGAACACTTCAAACAATAATCAAAGGTTAGACTAGGCATAATAGACCAAAAAAATAGTGATGATTATAGAATAGTAGTCAATTTTAGTAAAGGACAATAACACTAGACATGGACAATATGTGTCCTATTTTTTGGCACTCTTATCCAAATAGAAAAAACCTTGATTTTCTAGAAACAAGTAGAAAGGTCAGCTCAGCTATAGTTTTATTAAATATAGATCAATCCAAATTTAATAGTTTTAGTATAGTTTTTCAAGAATCTAAATATAGGGGGTCTCATGCATGACATGATGGTTCTCACTTTTAATTTTAGATTGGGCAGTTGGTATAAATTCTAGATCATAATCTATATTACAAACACTAGTGATTGGGGAAAATGTGTGTGGAACATTTGACTTCTTTTCTTTTCAGGTTTAGTATATTACTTAGGCATTCTTAATAATTGCATGCTTTATTCCATCTATAGGTGGTTGTAATCATTTTAGAGTGTATTTCATAGAAGCCTAACCTCCACATTCCTGAGTGGCTTCCATATAATCTTAGTTTTTAGTTTTGGAGTGAATTTTATACATGCCTAATCTCTTCCTTCTAGAGTTGACCAAGATTGGCCTAGTTTTTAGTACACATTTGACTATCGATGCCACATTGTCAGATTACAAAGCATTCATGGGATTTAGGAACCATCTCATATGACACATTTATATTGGTATCAATTCATAACTTCACTTCATGGGGAAATTATGGAGCCAAAGGTCTAGATAGCCTCTATCTTCTTGAGCCACGTACTTAGAGGGATTGGACATATAGTCTAAACATCTATTAACACACACATGATCACATAGCTTCACTTAGTGGGTGATGATAGAACCAAAGGGATAGCCTTTTAATTCTTGAGACACTCTTAAAGAATTGAGCACTTAGCTTCATTCACAATATTACTCTTGGTACAACACATACCTAACATTACTCATCATCATCCAATATAACTTAGCATCACAATAGGTTTTGTATTGGTTTGCATACTTGGTGAGGTGTATTCATTCCTTTTTCTTCCTCTCTCTCTTACCCAAATTTGTACATTTTTATTTTAAATATAACTTATCTAATAATATATGATCTACTCTTTGTTTTCTCTTATAGATTTACACTTCATAATGTGCTCTCTCTATATGCACACCCAACATCACATAGCTTCATGGGCTTCACCCTTGCAGGTAAGTTTAGGTACACTTTCTACTTTTCCTTTATCCTAATATTTCACTTTATTACATAAATATAATAAAGGGGGACAAATCTAGTCATATAAAATATCAAAATTAGTAGCTTGAGTGTGGCTTGTGACACCCAACCCATAGGTCCCTCTTGAATGCTCTCATAACCCTTCTAGACACCATTTTTTTATTTCCAGTCATCCATAAACTTTCAAGACTTGATTCTAGCTTAGCCAAGCTCTATTTTCCATGCTTATTCCATCCCTCTAATTCTTTATCTTGTAGGATAAGATCATTAGGGTTATATTATAGCGCTAGATACTAGGGTGTCCCATTTCTAACACTCTTGTTCAATAAAAATTTGAGCCCAGATGACTATTTCCTCCCAATTCCTCTTCTTCATTATGATAGAATAGTGTGAATACATTTAACCCATGACCAATATATCTATATAAAATCCAATTCAAATATTATTTAGAAGGGGTTGACAAATATTACAAAATCAAGTAAGAATACAAGCAAGACCACTAATATAAATTTCCCTATTCTCTGCATATAACCATCTAATATAACTACCAACATATTCAAACCCTCACACTAGTCCCTAGCCACCTCAAGCACTCTAATTTTTTCATTTTTACATTTTCATATCACTATTTCATAAATCACATCAAGTGGGGGAATTATAAATGGCTTGATCCCTCTTCAAAGTATTAGTATGTGGGCAGTGTGCCCACACAAGGGGTGTGGATACACGTTTAGTGCATCTTACACACACTAATCCCACCTCTTTCTCAAGTTTCATTTAAGCATACTGAAGGTCTAGGGTTTAAATATTAAATCATCTCTACAAGGAGTTTCATCAACATTCAAGACTCAAAATTTCATAGGTAAGCTCACACAAAGACAACAGACAAAACCTAGAAAAATCAGATATCTATGACTAGTTTAGACAATAGTGGTAGTACCTAGACTATATCATCAAACCTTGAAGTGTCCTATTTTTAATTCTCCTATCCTTTCACCAAAAAAAATCTAGATCTAGATTCATAAAACTGTGCCAATCCTGCACATCCGGTATTAGCCTCTATGTCAACCATATCAACCTAGTTTTAAGATAAGTTATATTTCTCCTCTTTCATTACTATTTTTAGAAATCTAAAAAGGTCAAATAAATTATAAAAATTAGTAATATATTTATTTAAATATTATTTACTAATTTATTCAACTCAGACCTTTAATTAAATTATAAATAAGACTCTAATATTCCCAAAATAGTTAAATCAAAAAGCTTCCCACAAACTATTGAAAGTGTGCACACATAATTGAAAGACACAAAATAAAATTTTAATTTAATATAAATAATCAAATTTCAAAAAATAAATAACATATATCTTAATGAAATTATGTGAATTAAATAAATTACATAATTTAAAGAAATCTAATCTAAAAGACAAGGATATTCACTAAAAATCCTCATTAGTGGGCCATAACTTAGTTGGATTGCATTTTGATCCCTTCCTTGATAAATATAAATTACTTCACATCAAATCATTTGTGTTAATGATTACATAGAAATTTTTTATGGAAAGCTTACAAGATTACAATATCTTAATTCTAAATATAGATTCCTCTACTCAATTTTTTTCTCCCTAACTTACAATGTGCATCCCCTCTTATTAAATAGAGAGGGAATAACTTTTTTTTTTAATAATATCTATGTTGTTATAAAAAAAAATATAAACTATGCATAGAATAAAATAAGTCACAACCTTCAATTTTATTAAGGAGAATTGCAATAATAATATAGTAAATCTTCACAATATAAAACTATGTAGTTGTTATCTAAAATAGTTATTCAATTGCATCAAATCATGAAGAGAGTGAATATATGAATACCATAGAGTAATATATTCAACTAACATGAATTAAATTTAATTATTCTCCTAAATGATTATTCAACTCCAAACAATATGGGAGTAATATAAACCCATAGTTAAAAAATATTATGGTTGCTCTATGAATGATCAATCCATGATATGTGTAGATATTAATTAATTCTTATTTGAATTTAATTAAGTCGATTAAATTTTAGTTATAACTTAACTTAATTTAAGACTCTAAAATAAGTATTAAGACAAAAATAAATAATAATAGACCCAAGGGGAAAGACTCTAATTGGGTGGGGGGCCTTAGGCATCACAACATTTAAATAAACCTATTATGCAAAAACATTTAAAGCAAACTAAGCAATTTAAATGAAAATTATTACATCTAACATTCATTCATATGCATTATCCTTAATTTTATATATTCCACATAAAAAATATATATACTATCTAAAATGTTTTCAACCACTATCAAATATTAAAATAAAGTCTTAAATAGTATTAAAGCATATAATATCTTAAAAATGTCAAAATAGTAGAATTAAATATCACTCTAAATTCCAATCATCATATAAATTAGAAAGCATTTCAATAAAAAAATATCCCTTATTAGTCAAATACTTTGTATAAATCATGCTTGTGGTAGGGAAATTTATTATCTTGACAACCTCTTCATTGTCTTTGTCATCCACTTATATCTTAACTTTATTTACCATCCTAGTGATAGATTTTGAAGTTGAGGGAGTTGTATCTTTTCTATTATAGTTAAGAGGCATTGGCATTTATTTTCCTCGAAAATAATGAGGGAAATATACAAGATTCAATTTTGAAAAATTTTCAACTGGATACATAGGTTTAGGCTATGGACTTTTATGATTGAGAGGCTCTAAAGCATGAGAATACAATTTGGATATTTTCTACAAGTCACTTTTAGGTAATTATTGATGATGTTGAGGATAATGATGATAAACTAAATTATGTTCAGATTATAGAGCTATTTTCATATGTTGAGTTGAACAACTTAGATTTCCTTGTTCGTCAAGATGAGTTCTCCAATACAGCCTTGTCAATACTTGACTTCCTCAAGTTTTTATAGGATTAAATGGAAAACATGAAAATCATCCCAAAATTTGGGATCTAAGGTATCAAAATTAATGGATATTTAGGTTCCTTTATTAAATGGTCTAGATAAATTACTAATAGACCTTCTACCTCCAACATATTGACTTTTAGAAGTAAAACTTTGAGAAGATTAATCTTCTCTATTCTAAGTCTAATCATTCCTCCATACATTACCATAGGAATTATTAGAATGAGGAGGTGTCCAACTTGAAATTTTATAAAAGATGAAGAAAATTAAAAATAACCCTAATTACTTGCTTGTAATGAAATTGTTCTTGACTATATACCAAATCCATATAAATCAATATCATAAATTTCAATAGAGTGACTGAAATTTGAAAAATCAACTCAACCACACATTCTGAATAATCAACATCATCCTGATAAATTACTAAAGGTTTTCTCATGAATTTAAATACATAAAAATATGGTTAAAAACCATCTAATTAAATAAATTATGCTCAAGATCTCACTGATGTTCCCTTTTGAACCAATATCTAATAATACTACCAACTACTAAAATTCAAATATCTATATTTCATCTTGAAAATGATTGTAAATAATAAATTTAACTAAAAGCATGATATTATTCAAACTAAAAAACAAATTTCCTCCAGAAATCCATTTATAAAAATAAGTTGAATCAATAATTTTATTCAACCCATAAATGTTCACATTACAGAAACCAAAATTCAAATAGAACATATTTCTCATGTCAAAACTTGTATGCATGAAAATACAAATAACCATTTAAGATTTTCTATGTGTATTTTACACTTAATAATAGTTTACCAACTTCATTTTATAGAAAAAACAAACAAACTTATAACTAAAATCCAAAAGTCTCACACAAACCTATTTTCCATTTTTATTTGCCACATATATTGCCAAATAAATAGAACTATCATAACTCAACATCGAGAATCCAAATACTTATTTAAAAAACTAGAATGTAACACCCAAATGTCATATCTATATACTGTAAATATTTCCAAAAAGACCAAATAAGAACCTCATAATATCAAAATTATTTTCAACTTAAACATAATGCAAACAAACTTATATCTTTAAAACCCAACTTATATAAGATGCTTTTATCATATTAATTTGCCATCTAGAATTTTATAACCAAACCAAATAGAATATGTCATATCTATGAAGTAATAAATAACATGTGGCACACATTTGTTATTTGGTATCTACTTGCTATCAAAAAATTTAAAACCAACCAAACCAAAACCAAAACTCAACACTAATTAGAATAAAATTGACAAGTGGCTCTCATATAGAATTACCATTAACATTTATAATAAAAACTAATAGAAGCATAATTATGTCAAAACTAACACAAACTAAAAAAAATTATTCATGCAACTCTATTTTATCCAATATTCACCAGCTATCAACAAACTATCAAATTATCCTATCGAAAACCAAATATCACTCTAAAACAAAACAAACTTGTAATTTTCAACTATTATTCTAAGTTTACCAACCATAAAACAAAACCCATGTCTTTCTCAAATGTTAGAAAACCTATATCATGAAATTCATATATGCTCATAAATCTCATAAAATCAAAAACTCTAATGCATGCATATTAATTATTTTTAATCAAATAATATGCAATCAACATCTACACCATTTTCCCAATGAAACTATAACCAAGTTCATGTTAAAACATCACAAAACTCATTTTCACGTGAATTTATAATATTATTAAAATAATATAAACCATACAAAGGCATATAATGAGAGTGATAAATATCAAAATCTAAATGAATCTACAAATTTCCAAACTTTTTCAAATGTTTTTCTCATTTCTACAATGCCACTTCTACCCAAAGCTTGCAAAAAAATGGTAATGAATCAAATGAAAATGCATTTTGTATTTTTTTGGGCTATAATAACTATATTTAATATGTTTTTCAATCATATTAGCTACCAAACTATTAATAGCCTACTTCCAACCTTATCTAATTCATTTAACAACTCTAACAAATTTAAACATGACTAGCATTGTTATCAAATCCACTATTAAAATCCTTTAACCGATGCATGCACCTCAGGTTTTGATGCCATAACTTCTATGGGATCAAAAAAAATACAAACATCATATCCATATCTCTAGAGCATTAAATCCACTTAACTTACCATCTAAATGATATCAAACCATTTCTTAAAAACCCATGGTAAACATTAATCACGTAGGTCACTCAGATTACATTCTCGCAGCCTAAGCCTTTATTAATATTTTTACTTAAATTAAATAAAATTTGACCTATTGTTATTAGTTTAATATGTAATGTTCTTGAAATAAAATTTTCATAGGTCCTAGTGTTAATATGTTAGCATCAACGCTTCAGTCTTAATTTATAAAACCATTAGGTTTAGAAATAATTCAAATTTTAAACATTGTAATGGTTAAATGCTTGATTAGAAAAACATTATCAATAAAATGCCAACATATACCATTCATACATTACCTTTATGATCATAATTATCATTTTATCAATGAATCTATGTATCAACCCATGAATGTTTAGACATGTATTCACTAGCATTGTATTCTCAAGATCAAACAACTATTTCCCTACCAATTTCTATATATTCTTAATATTCTCATTGAATCCACTAAATTACTTTGAAACCAATTATAATTTAGAGTAAAAATTTAATTAAATTCATAATTAATAACAAAAATTCATCATAATAATGCATATTCAAATGATGCAATGAACTAAGACCCCCAGTTAGTAGTTTTAGATGTTATGACATAAGTCATCAATATGACAAAATTAGTTAAAACACTTAGTTTTTAGAAAATAAAAAGAGGGGGTGTTGAAAATAGGCTCAAAAAGGTTCACCAAATGTTTTGACCTTTTAAGAATTAGTGAATTTAAATACTATGTTGTTAAATAGTTGAATACAATAAAACATAGTAGATATATGCAATAAATACAACCACCAATGTTTTATAGAATTGACTAACTTTGACCTTTCTAAAAATAGTAATAAATAGTGAAAAGAAGAACTTATCTATAAATGACTAAGATGAGTGATCTAGAGGATTAAAAATGAGGTATAGATTAGTCTAAGTGTCATAAATAAGATCTATATGTCAAAATCCCTCTTAGACAATAGCACCCTAATTCGATAGTGGCACCATGTGGTGTTAGTGTCCTTATTTTGGTAATAATGTCCTATATGAAGGAATATCCTAAGATTTTATATGCACCTGTATGTAGATTTATAAGGTTTTTTCCTATGTGCATGAGTTATAAAACCTTGTATATGTCTTTTTTTGACTAAATTTATGGTCAAACCCTAATCTTCTATGTAGCTATAACATTTGGTTGATAAGCTAAAAAGTGTTCTTGTTAGTGGGGTAGTTTGGGCATCCTCAACATGCCATTGTGATTATACTTTCCTACATACCCACTACTCTGAAGTGGGATCAAGCTCGATGTAGTTATCCCCACCTAAGTGTTGGTATAAGTTAAATTAAAGCTAGTATGATAGTTGATTTGAGTGCTTTGAGTGTGCTTAAGATTGGATATCTAAGTAATCTAAGATTAAGAATGTTGTGGATGGTAGTATGCATAAGTAGGAAAAAATAGGTAATGATAAACTTAATTATGTACAACTTGTTTAGATTTTGAACATATAATTTCCATATGATTTCCATCTAGTGTTTAGAGGGATAACATTCATGTATTTATATTTTTATGGTGTTTGTGTGAATGATAAAAGAGGTTTAAACTAACCCTAGGAGGTATGATATTTGAAAATATATCCATTTGTGAAAAGAAGAGGGAAAATACATTAGGGCCATTATTGTGACACTAGTGCCATGTGGAACTACTATCACTATTGTGGTGTTAGTGTCCAAGTGGCATAACACTAGGTATGAAGGGCTAGGATTCAAAAATGAATGTTTGGGACTACTTTAGGGATGACTAAGGATGTTTGTGGCCCATAATAAGGTTAGATAAGTGTGATAATAGGATCTAAGATAGGTCTGGGTTTAATCTAGGGATATGTGGTCTCAAGTAGCACTCTTAACACTCAAGTATCACTTTTAGGTGATTACACTGATATAGTTAAATTTATCCTACCAAATTATATCAACCTAGATCATATAGTCCATTTAAATCCTATTTCATCTTAAAATATTTTCCTAGATAATGTAGTCCATTTTAGTCATGTTACATCATACTATATCAATATAGCTGATATAATCCATTTATGTCTTATTTTAGTAGACTGTGTTGACCTAGCTGATACAGTTCATTTTTGTCATGTTTTAATAGAATATATTAACCTAGCCAAAACATTTAATTTTATTCATACTCTAATAGATTGTATTAACTTGTTTTATAAATTTCCTTTTAGTCTTGTTTCTCCATTCTATATTGTGTTAGCTAATAGTGTAGATAAAAAAATTACCACCTCCCCAAGATCCTAAAATTCACCTAGATGCCACATTTCCTATTGTAACATTGATTGACAAGGATTTTGACATCATTACTAGGATTTTAAAACTTGATATTAACTCTAACCTACCTGCATCCCATAGGTTGGGGCATCATGTTATTCCTATCATTTTATTACTACACATATTGGGGAACCATGAGTTTCCCACCCTCTTCTCATTTAAACTTTGGTGCATCTTGTGAGGCCCATAATTAGCCTATACACACTTTGGGTGTATCCAATGATTCCCATCCTTATTTTCTTGATGAATTGATCACTCATACTTACCATGAGGCAATAATCAAGAACCTTTCACCTTTAGCAAATAATAAACTTTAGCTTCAATAAATTTTTAGAGACATATATGCATTTCACAAGATATTTAATATAGTCATTAACATATAATATTTATTGTTCTTTTATTTTATTTCCTACATTTTATTCCCTTAACATCATTTTTATCACACCATTGCTTCTTTTTTGTTTATATGGTATCTTGAATTTGGCATTATCTCCCCTCATGGATATTATGTATCACCTTTAAGTTTATTTTTTTATCATTTACATCAATTTACAATCAGCCTTAACTTCCCTATTGGATCTTAGTATCACATTTAGGTTTCATTTCACATTATCCCTAACACCTAGATTTGGTCTTTAGGTCTCATTTATATTTTTCACCTCTTGATTTTCTAGTTTTTGGGTTATATTGTAACACCTAAGAAATACAAGACCTTCCTCAGAAACATCCATCATTTTTTAGTAAACCATTATATCTATCATCACCTACATCCTTTAGGTCTTTATTTTCATTTTTATATCCCACTTATTCCTCTTGGATTTTCAAGTTTCTAATTTTCATGGTCAAACTTGGGGAATCCACCAAGACATCCTCACAAATAACCATCATTATATGCCATGGATTTCTTTTGCTCCCAACCTTAGTTAATTATCTTATTAGACATATAAGGCAATAATTGGGATTAGTTTTTTTTTCTCACTTAGAATCATATTCTCATGGTAAAACTATAGTAATCTATATTCACATATCCATTCATAGTTTACCCTTGGTTATGATCATGTATCATACCCACCTATAAATGTACCATCTTCCTTTACTCATTTTTTTACGATTGGGGAAATTTTTATATGATCATTTCCATCATTCCCTATTTTTCACTTTCCTTTTTGGGTCACCAATGTCAGTTTTGAGATTGCACTTTTTTCTCATGTACAAGTCTAGGATTATTTAGACACCATGGTATTTAGTTTATCATCTCCACTGGATAAGTGTAATATTTATTGTGATAGACATATTGATCACCCATGTTTATTTATTTCAAATACATATGAAGGAGGAAAATATAAAAATACAAAAGAGTTAGAATAAATATTATAATAAAAGGCAACATTAAAATAAAAATACAATGTCAAAAGATTAATCACACCGGAATTCATGAATTTCATTTGGAACATCTCCTATTCTAGTTGGATCTCAAACTCTATAGCCTCATGATAGAGATGAGGTAAATTATAGTGTATTGGTTTAATATATTAGGGTATGAGGTCTTATACTTTTATATCATTATATCTTCTTACATTCTAGTTCCACCTACTTTCTCACACAAGCACCCAATCTTCACATTAGGTTGGTAACTCTATAAAGGGTCCTAACAAGTAGGTAAAATATTTTAAGAAGGTAGGATCCTTTATATTTTTCATACATACTAACATTCATGTGATGATATATATATATATATATATATATATATATATATATATATATATATATATATATATATATATATATATATACTTCACTAGTTATCCTAAGTTTATGTTTGCTAGGTAGCATTATCTAGGGTCATTGATGTTGAAAAATCACAGTCTTTCAAAATTTATTTGAGTATCTTATTTCTAATACATATTACATTTTAATCTTGGTGAAATATTACTTTACCTCCTTTCATATTTTCCCTTGATAGGTAGGTTTGTTCAAAATATTTCCATCTTATTGACTTTTTATTCTCCATCTCTTTATGACATGGTAGTAATATTATAGTTTTAGCTTTTCCATCTTTAGAATAGAAGCTTCATCTCTAAATTGTTTTGAGATGCTCTCTTGGTCATTGCCTTTCTTTATATGATTTATCATATTTATTTTTGGGACCTTGAGTTTTATATTCACTTTTTCCAGGCCATTAATTATCATTTTCTTTATTTCATGTTTCATACATTTGTTTGAGCATGGTTTGTTTCTCCTCTTACATCATAAATCAATTATGTTTGTCCTTTGTATGATTTGGACTATTAGGATTAAGATTAACCTACATTTGAATTGTTTGGAATCCATTCCAAACACAATAGGAGGCCTGGGTCTCCCCAAAAAGAGAAAAAATAAGATAAAGCCAACGAGGGTAAGAAAAGAACCTAGAATATGGAAAGCTAATAGGCCCATCCTACCCAAGAGAAAAAAACTAGATAAAAGTCCCCCATAGGACAAGGAAAATGTGAAGGTCCTCCTAAGAAATGGAAAGAGCCAGTCCGAAAAAATTAAGATAGATCATCACCAAAAATAAAAAGAACCCAAAAGAGAGGTAGGATCACCAACTACCAGAGACCATAACCAGCATAACCAATTATGAGAAGCTCCACATATTATTCAGGATTAGAATGTGTTACAAGTATTCTTAGCTCTTGATTTTTTAAAATTTAATTAAGGGGAAGATTCAAAATTTCCACACCATACTTTTAAAACACCTGATAAGCATTACACTCTTCCAAGTTGATTTTTATATTCTATACACCATAGACCTCTATGCACGAATTCTTAAGGTGCCCATATTTCCTAAAATTTGAGAAAATTTTGTTATATATATTAAACATAATTTCTTAATTCCATGGTCACAAAGTGGACACAAACTAAATATACTTAGGAAGAGTCTAGTCTATAGAAAAAATCACACATAATCTTGTCATAATTAGTCTTTTTCAAGATCAGGTAGCAAGATCAATGGTCACTTGTGTACCAAAAACATTCTTCAATTCTCTTTAGGATTTAGTACATCCATAATGTAGGAGGGAGGATAGGTAATTATTTTGATAAAGGAATCTAATCTAATTTGAAATATGAGTAGGACCAATTTAGTTTCTAGGGTTGTAGCATGGGGATTGCACATATGATCAACCAAGGTCCTTCATTAAGTATTATAGAGTTATATTATTTATAATCAAAATAAAATACTAAATAGTCAGTAGAAAGAGAATAAAATTTAATACCCTTAATTCCAGTCCACTTCCTCTTGGTCTAATTCCTAGTTGATTCAATTCCATGTCTTGCTCCAACAAACATTCCAACCAAAGAGTTGATATATTCTTCTTTAGATTCTTCTAAAATATTATTTAGGAATGCAAAATATAATTCCTACTTCTAGTCACCTCTCACAAGTTCCATGAAGAATTTATAATTTCCCTCTTAATTTTTCATCCATTTAGTATCTTATTTTCCTTTAATAGACTGAACATAATTTTATGAACCAATAAATAATAAAGTTGGAGAATATTTAAATTACCACTTGCATGGGTTGGTTAATAAATGATCTTCCTACCTAAATTTTTTGGAGGGAAATTTTCTCTAACCATTCAAAATTAAATTGGGTATACAAGAGATACATTTAATTCCTCAATGGATTAAACCAATAATACTTCAAGGAACTAAAAGTGAGTTCATATTACTTCCAGAATTGAGTAACCAAATAGTCACCAAAAAATTAGCATCACAAGGAATCTGTCTAGTGAAATTATAAGATTTACAAAACTTAGCATCCCAAAAAAACCTAGTAATACATATAGATCCTAAGGTGTCCATATCTTTCAACTCAACTTTCATAGAGGTCATAGAATCTTGGACTATCATAGGATCTTATGGGATCCCTAATAATTCAATTTGCTAGTATCTGGGGATTTTTCCTTGCTATTTTGAGTTTTCCTTCCTCTTGTATTGATACTAATGGAATATTTTTTCCTTTCCTTATTTATATTTTTTACCTTTGTCCAATTCTCCTCATGAAATTGAGGGGTTCCCTTAGTAACTTAAAAGTTACTAATATCTTTTTAGGGAAGGTTAATGTTGTTAGAATAAATTTTTTTGAGAGGTATTTCATGTTGAGTGTTAATCCCTTGGGTATTTCCCTTCTTATTTTTTGGGAGGGTATCATGCAATAATTCTTAGGGGAAATTGATGATGGCTTTCCTATCAGAAAGTATTTTAACTTCAGATTTGGGTAATCAAAAAAGGTCCCAACTTACTTTAAAAATGCCATTTTACCTCTCTTCTAGGCTTAAGATCTTTGAAGGTTATTTTGAAAGTGATTTCACTAATTCAAAGCATATTTTTAGGTAATAAAAAGGAATATTCACCTCTTTAGCATTAATTAGAATCTTTTTGTTCCCACAGGGACTATCCTAGCATCTTTCCAACTCAGGTTCACTAACTCTTGTAGTGAAATTATCCTTAATAATTAAGGGGACAAAAGGATTCCTTAAAGACTCAATAAGAATATCAACCAAATCCTTTTCTAGCTACTTTTAAATGAGTGGGCATCAAATTTTGACATGATCTACTGAATTACATCTTTGACAAATAACCTCATCCCTTTATGAAATGACCTTCTATGTCCATTTCCTAAATTTGGAGTTAATTTGAATACTTGTTAAAACTAGTTTATTTGTTTAAACATATAGATTTATGCTTAATTTTACCAATCTCTCTTTGTACTTATTAACTAGGTCAATAGACATCATTTGTCTAATGACTCGAGCAATACCATGAAAAACCTCCTCTTCCTAGAATCCATGGGTAGTCCTGCCAATGTAACCCCATTAAGAAGTTCTATAATAGTGTCACTATCAATTTTTAGCTTAGGCTTCAATTTTTTGAGGGATAGAAAGGATTTTTCCAAATACCATGGGACTCTTTCTAATGCTTTCAATATTTTTCTAGTGAGGAGAAAGAGACCTAGAAAAATATTTTTCCATGACCACCACTTCAATTCATCTCAAAGACTTCCACTTCTTGGCCACCCATTCTCTAAAAGTATCAATTCTTGGTTTGTATCCATAAAATGATGCCAGTAGAGATTTTTATAGTGAGGCTTTAGTGCTATCCACAATAACATCTAGGATGTCTAAAATTACTTCATTCTCCTCTATAATAGGTTTAACGTTGTGACTAGTTATGGACTTTCAATCCCTAGTCCCTAAAATAATATCCACCCAAGAATTATTGGGATCCTTATCATTCATATTTTATACCTTATTAAGCTCATCCCCATCAGATATCCCTTCAACTGAGCATAAATTTTCAAAATCATATTTGATTTGGATTGTTACTTATCTTACTTTGGATGCATTTTTGGGTTTTTTGGTTATAAGTATACTTTGATTTTGGTCTTATTGATTTTATTTTTTATAATCCATTTTAATTTATTTTTTATTATAAACTATCCTTAGTGATCCTGACTTGCCAATTTTTTCAAGTGATTTATCCATTCATGAGAATTTTTTATGTTCATCTATTTATTTGACTATATTACATTTTTTCACTTTGATTTATCCATGATTATCCTTGTATCCATAGGACTTCTCAAATACATTTTATGGACCCTCCACAATCAATAATATTGTATTTACATGTGGATATTCAAAAATAAATACAAGTTAATGTATGTATATGGTAATTTCATTTATTCATCTATCATAAACCATTTTCATCATTTAATTTTAGTTATGAATTAGTGTTACTATGATTATTTCCAAAAGAAAATTCCTATGTTACATTATTGTGACACATTGTAAACATTAGGTAGGTCATATTTGTACACAAATTATTTTTCAATTTATCATTTATTGATGTTTTATCTTACATCTTCTTGTCGATGCATCAATCTCCTTAAGTGCATGATTTAAAGGGTGCAATAGGAATAGGTTAGGAAAGTATAGTAGTGATTTAATAGATATGTTTATATTCTATATTGATTAAACAATTATTAATATTAGTCTAACCTCATTTTTTTTTACTATCACTTCCATCTATCTCTTATCTAGATTTTATAGTTTCCACATTGACCTAGTTGATACCATTTTTTTGGCTTCATCTTCTTGTAATATATCAACCAATCTAATAAATTTATAATTTTATTATTATAGCTTTTATATCATATTAGCCTTTCTAATTATTAGAGAGTTATCAATGATGTCATGGTGATGTCATGGAGGATTCCAGGTTAGTGGATGAAGTTCCTTCATAATCTAAGTGACAATTAAAAAGTGTGTAATGTGCTTGTCCTAGTATGCTTGAAGGAGAATTGGTTGATATTCAGTTTTGGCATGGTTATAGATGCTCAGTGATGAGTATGGTGATTTGGGGATATGAAAGAGGTAACATAACTAGTATTATATGATTTGAGTGTTCATTTTCATGAGTGGAATTCATATTTTAGTCTATAGTTTTCATCTAGACCCTTTGGGTCCAGTGGTAGAGAAATCTGAGTGAGCAAATTGATGATGTTAGCATTCATACATGTGGATGAGTCAGGGGAAGTTGTTCATATGGTTGTGATCAAATTAGTCCCAAGATATTATGTTTTAATATTTAGTTCATGAAATGAATAAAAACCAAATATATTTGGGTACAAATTTGGCTTCTCAAACATAATTCACTAAGCTTCCATACTTAGCCAAATTTGCAAAGGAATTCAAGCAGAGCCAAGTAAACATATTGATGTTGTCATATTTCACATGTGTTGTATTTTTATAAGTATTTGGTCATATGGTTTTTTTAATTTTTATACCTATTTAATATGTATTAAATTCTAGGTCATGTAATAAATCACATCAAAATATATGCATGTGCAAAGTTGGCATTCTAGACATTTCTAGGCAGAGTTGGCTCTGTGGCAAAAAATCTAAGTAGGCATATTAGTAGAATTATATCTTGTGAATATAAATATTTCAAGATTATATTGATATATCATTGGATTCCCATATCAAAGGTGATATTATGGTTCAAATATTAGATCATTCATATAAGCACAACAAACGTTATTGAGGTTCAAATTTGGCTTCTCAGACAGATTGCAATGGTTCCCATAATTAGTCAATTTTTCACAAGATAAATTTTGAGAAACTCTCAAGGAGATAGTTGGAGAGAATTTTATCTAATATTTTATGAATTAGTGATATTTTAAAATATTTTCAAGGTTTAACTTTGAGCAAAGGATAAGGATAAGGATCTAATGATTCACATTTAATCATGTGATTGAGATCGACGGTGTGAGTGGAGTCAAAGTGGTCAACCTATTAGAAGTTTAACATAATAGAAAACTAAGATAATTAAAATAATATTTATGGTGTATTATTGATTTAAGAATTGAGGACATGATATGATTTTAAGTTTTTTTAGGTTTAACTATGACCGTTGGCATTTGAATTTTGTAAAAGGAAAAACCAATGCTTTGTATTTTGGTTATAACTTTCAATATTGGACAAATTTGATGGTGATATTAAAATAAAAATTGTAGAGGACTACATGAAATATATATTGAACATATTTATATGGTATGATTATTTATACAGTTAAATATATTGAGCTCCAAAGTTCACTATGTGATTGACTATGTTCTGAAAGTAACCCGAGAAGGTTGTTCAAACTTGTTTCATTATTGTTTGGATGTCTCATGATGAATTATCTATTGGAAAGTGTTATATAATCATTTTGGATAATATTTGTGGTATTTTTAAGCTTGACCAATTGAATTTTAGTATGATTTTTTTTTAAGAATTTGACTGTCTTTGTTGATAGTGTTTATATCTACAAGGTCATTATTTGAGTTGATTGAGCATATGTAGAGGTGAATAGAGATGAATGTTACCATTTTTGAATTTAAATAGGGTAATTTTGACTATACCTATCCATTTTAAAGTGTATTTTGTTCTTTTTTTTCTTGATTAAGTGTTAAATGTGTGAATAGGTCTCCATGAAAGGTGTAGTTGCTTAAGGGTGACCCATGGATGCCATGGCCAACCTTTTAGGGATGGTATTGAGTTATGGATTCATATGTTATAAGTATTAATATTTAAGTCATTTATAATGGTTAACCAAGACATTGATATTTATTAATAATCGATATATAGTGAAACCAGAGGAGATGGCTTCTAGATGTGAAAAATAGGAGTGTGTATCTGAGAGTTGTGGAGAGAAGGAGAGGAAGAGTGCCTAGTAGATGAGTTGATGAGTAGATAATATTAGGGACTATGTGTATGACCATTTGGTCATGTTATTGATGTGGTGATAGAGTTTTTATTAATGAGTGAAGAGTGATCCAAAATGTGGCTTTAGATGCATTAAGTATGTAGAGTTGAAGAGAGATAATATACTTTGTATCTCCAATAGATTGGTAGGCAATCAGTGTTCAGGAGATGTTCTATTCATAGGTGTTGTTTTGGATACTCAAAATCTTGGGGGTTTATCCTCATTTTAAGGTGAAAAGTTCTAAACTTCTAGTTGTTGTGGTTGCTCAGATAGATAGGTGTTGTAGTACCTTATGGGATTGTAGTCTCACTAAATAATGGATTGTAATTTTTGATCAATTATAGCTGGTATAAATTGATTCCTTTTATTATAGGATAGTATTCCAATTTTAGGTTCCAATGGGTTTTATCCCTAAAGAGGGTTTCCCACATATGGCATATGTTATGTGCTTGATCTTTCATTGTCTATCATGTTCCTTCCTATGAATGATATGTATGATTAATGAAATGCTTATGGTAATTGATTAAGAGTTTGAAAAGATTGAAATTAAATTTAGATTATTTTGGATCATTGATTCACTCCCCCTCTCTCAGTTATTATACCTCTAATAATTGGTATTAGATTAGGTTATTTGGTAAAGGCTCAACAACTTAAAGGAGACCTAAGCTACAACATGGGTAGTCATCAAGGAGTTTTCTCTACTAAGTAATCATCGGTGATCAATGGATATAATTATGATTTTTGGAGTGTAAAGATTATAACCTAAATCACGTCCCTAGTGTTTAACATTTGGCAATCTATTTGGATAGTTATTCTACACCCACTATTCCTCCATCTAATGTTGTAGATAAAAAGTTGGTTGAGAAAAATTCTAAAGCAATGAATGCTATCACTTGTGGGCTTTGAGAGATTGAATACACAAAGGTTATGCATTATATAACAACTAGGGAAATGTGAGATAAATTTAAGACTATTTATGAAGGAGACTTAAAAGTTAAGTTGGAAAATTTGTAGACTCATCAAAGATAATTTGAGAGTCACAAGATGAAGGAAGAAGACTCTAAGGAATATTTTCTATAGAGAGTTGATGATATTTTGAACATCATTAGAGGTCTTGGAGAGAACCTTTAATATGCTACTATATTTAAAAAGTTAATAATGTATCTTTCTATCAATTTTGATTAAAAAGAGTATTGTATAAGAAAGTCATGATCTTACTAAGCTGAAGATGGATGAATTACATGGCATCCTTATTGCATATGAGATGAGAATAAATGATGATATACCACCAAATAAGGAAGAAATATGCAAGATTTATATGAAACCTAAGAATAAGTTCCAAGGTAAGAAACCCAAAGAGGATGACATTTTTGATATTAATGAGGATGAATAGATAGTTTTGTTTACTAAAAAAGTGAAAACAGGTTTATGAAAGTATAAGGGTAAACTACCTTTCAAATGCTTCAATTATGGAGAGATAGGATATTTTTATAGAAAGTTCCCTCATAAGCATGATGATGAATAACATGGTGAATACCAAGATGAAGACATGAAAATAGACAGGAAGAAAGGATTAAAAAATTATAACAACAAGAAGAAGTCCCTCAATAACAAGAAGAATCTCTACACCAATAAAGATTACAGATCTTCATATTAAAATGAATACAGTGACTCAGAGTATGATTATGAAGATGATGGTCTTGTTGAAGATGAATCCATTTTCATGGCTGAGGAAGGAAGTTGCTCATATGAAAAGGAGTCTACTTGGAGTGATTCAAATGTTGATAGAGATGAGGTGGACTACAATACTAAATTGATGAATGCCCTTGAAGAATTGAATATTGAGAAGAATATTAAGAAGAAGATGAAGTCACAAATCAAGGAATATGAGGAGAAATTTAGTGTTTATGGAGAAAGAATGAATGAAGACACCAAGGAGCATGAATATATGGTAAATCATCTTAGTTGTCAATTGGAAATCTTGTCTACAATATTGAAATCTAAAGAAGATGAATGTTCAAGGTATGTAATTGAAAATGAGTCATTAAAATCTGAGTTCGATAAGACATCTACTAAGGTAAAGTCATTTGTGAGATTTACAAAGAGCACAAATGATCTAGACAATATTATGAATTGTCAAAAGCATGCAAGTGATATAATTAGTATTGGATACAAATAAGAGCTAGAGAATGCAACCCAAGACAAGATGAAGACTAATGTGAACAAGACCAATCTAACTTTGAAGATAAATCATTAGACAAGGAATGAAGGTGATGGCAGACTAAAGACAAATCAGATTAGATAACCAAATGCCATGAGGTATGCAAGTTTTAATGTTTATTATTACATATGTAATCATTTTGGTAAGAGAGATAGATAATGTAAGAGACCTATTATAAATGATTTTACATTGAACTATGATGGGGGTCATCAATCAAAATATGTGAATAAAGTTAAGTGCTTCAACTATCCTAATGAGGGATCATTTGATATGCAATGTCTAAATAAGGTATGTCAAGGTGAGTCTTCTTAAAAATAAAGTTTTTATTTTAGTTATTATGATATAGGTCACATTGCAAGATTATGTCAATATTAGATAGGGTAACATTAATCAAATTCAACAAAAATGGTTTGATATAACTATGAGAAGATTGGTCACATTTCTAGATTCTACAAACAAAGGCCATCAAGTCAAAATGAGTTCAATCAGACTCCTTGAGTGCAAGGAAGAAAGAAAGTTAACTCATGGATACTAAAGGTGGTAACTATAATTCATTATGGGTCTACTAATCCAAGTAATCTATTTGATATGGTGGAGAATGCTACATAATTTAAATAGTGTCAAGGGCTTTCATTATTTGTTCATGTTTTGGAAAAGAGACCAAGCTCAAGGAGAAGACTAAGGTATTGGTTAAGGCTAGTTATGAGGTGAGTATGGATTTAAGTTAACATCCTACTATTGTTGAGTAATTTTCATGCAAATAACATCAGTTGTTAGTGCCTAGTGATGATGTTATAAATTGTAGGGAAGATTATTTAGATGAAAGGGTATGTCATGAATCTTTGTTGTCTCCATGTTTTGTTGAATTAATATTATAATAAAAGGAGAATGTTTTAGTGGTTGATCATGTTGCTTTTATTAAGCCTAAGAATAAGAAGAAGAACTACAAGTATTAGATAACCAAGGAGGAGAATAAATATGAGGATTTGTGGGCAAATATTGGTTTCACATTGTTTTAGGACATTATAAAGTAGGGTGTCTCTATCTATGCTTCTTAAGAGACTCATTTTAGTGGAGAAGCAAGTGTTGTGTATGTAGTGTTTGTAGGGTCAAAATAGGTGTTTTCAAGTGGCCTAATGATATTGATGCAATGTCAATAAGATTTTGATACTGAGAAAGGTTTGTGTACTTATTTGTGATGTGTTCTAAATAGTTTTGTGTCTTGATGATCCTATTTGTGGTAATTAAATATTTTTGAGTGCTCTCAATTTTCTCAATTTTGTCTTAAGTGAAAGTAGGCCTAAAATGGGTTATAGTAATTCAAAGTTTCCAAAGATATGGAGGCTTAAATTTTGGTCTAAAAGTGTGTGATGGTTGTCTTCAGGTGTGCAATAATTTTTAGAGTAAGGTGTTGACCAAAAAGAGGTTTGTTGACCTTGTTTTTATTGAGATTATAAGGTTTTGGGATCTACTAAAAAATTGGTTTACATTATGAATTAAGATATGAGGCTTCTTAATAGGTTGAATGGGCTAAATGGGTTGTCAAATAAAGCTTCATAAAGATCTTAAGGTTTTTTTATTTCAAGTTATTAAAGTTTTTGTTAAAATGGAGGCCTAATTGTTTAGTAGGTTTGTGAAGGAAGTATGTTGCAGAGGATGAGATAGGTGATTCAAGTTGGTGTTATTGAGTTAGAATATTATATTTCTCTATATATTAAGGTTTATGTATTGAATTTGTGTCTATATAAAGTTGTGGGTTCTACAAGTTTTAGGTACGGTTACGAGGAGACTAGATAGGCCTAGTGTGAAGAAAAGTGATTTATTTTACTCAATTTATCTAAAAGATAAAGGTATGTATGTTTTAATGTGAGTTATTAGGTTGTTTTAGAACATGTTTCATTTTTGGTGAGTAGTATAAATATTTGTTGATGATCCTTGAGGTAGATTAAGAGAGAAGGATAGTAAGCCTATGTGGTGATTCTTCATGGTGTGTGGAGATATAAAGATACTCAAGAGATGAAATTACTTAGATATCTTAGGGGGATTCCAATTTAGATGTTTTTTTATGATTTTAATTATATTTTAGTGTTTTTTGTGTTCTTTCTTCATTGGTTTCAATGATCGGTTAAAGAGTGTTTGCATGTAGCAAGAGGATGTTGTCAAGGCAAGAAGAGGTAGACTCAAGGTAACGAGGTTATCCTATTGGTAGTATTTTTATGTCCCCAATATTATTTGGTTCTCACATTTTCATTGTGTCAAAGGGAGAGAAATTTCCTATTGTAGAGTGCTTGAAGACAAAGAAGGAAGGTGAGTTGTATTTTGATATATGATGGTTGTTGACATCAATGATAAAGGGGAAGATTGTTTGAAAGTTTTAAATGATGTCATGGTGATGTAATTTATGTGTATAGGTGAGTGGATGAACTTATTTTATAGTCTAAGTGACAATGATAAAGTGTGCAATGTGTTTGTCCTAGTATGCTTGAAGGAGGCTTAGTTGATTTTTAGGTTTTGCATGGTTAGAGATGTTTAGGGATGATTATGGTGTCTTGAGGATGTGAAAGAGGTCCTATAAGATTTTTTATATTCCTTGAGTTTATATGTGCATGCCTTGAATTCATCTAGTATTCCATAGTTTTCATCTAGACTTTTTGGGTCTAGTGGCAAAAAAAATTGAGTGAGCAAATTGATGATGTTAGAATTTGCATGTGTGGATGAGTTAGGGAGAATTGGTCATATGGTTGTGATAAAATTAGTCCAAAGTTGTTATGTTTCATGTTTTAGGTTATATTATTAAGTGAAACTAAATATATGTGGGTGATAAGTTGGCTTCTCAGACATAATTCACTAAGCTTCCATACATAGCCTAATTTGTAAAGGAGGTCAACCAAAGCCAAATAAGCATATTGATATGGTCATTTTTCACATTTGTGGTAGTTTAATTATGATTTAATCACATGAGGTTGTTCATCTTTGTGCCTAATTTATATTCACTAAATTTTAGGTCATGCGATGAAGCACATCAAAAGATATGCATGTTCAAAGTTGGCCTTCTAGCCATTTCTAAGCATAGTTGGCTCTATGGTAGAAAATATAAGTGGGAATATTAATATAATTATATCTCACATGTATGATTTTTTTAGGATAATATTGATATATTTTTATATTCTCATATGAAAGGTGATCTTATGGTTCAAATCTTAGATCACACATCTAAGTGTAACAAAAATTATTGAGGTTCAAAGTTGGCTTCTCAAGCAGATTACAATGGTTCCTATACTTGGTCAATTTTGCACAAGTTAAAGTTAAATTAACTCTAAAAGAGATAAATGGAGTTAATTTATTCCAATATTTCAATAATTAAATATATTTTAAGAAGTGTTTGAGGTTTAACATTGAGCAAAGGTAAAGGACAAGGATCTAATGGTTCACATTTCATTATACGATTGAGATCGATGGTGAAAGTGGAGTCAAAGTGGTTAACCTATTAAAAGTTTAACATCATTAAAAATGTATATCCTTATAATAATAATATTGGTGGTGCATGATTTATATAATCATCAAGGACATGAGATGATGGCAAAGTGTTCAAGGTCTAACTGTGACCATTGGCATTTTAATTTTGTAAAGGGAAAAACTAGTGCTCTATATTTTGGCTATAACATTTGATATTGGATGAATTTAATGGTGATATAAAAAGATAATTTTTAGAGGAATCAATGGAGAATATATTTAACCTATTTAGATGGTATGATTGTTTACACAATCAAATATAATGATCTCCAAAGTTGACTATGTGATTGAATGTGTTCTACAAGTGACCCTTGAAGGTTATTCAAGATTGTTTTGTTTTTGTTTGGATGTATCATAATGAATTAGATATTTTAAAGTGTTTTATAACACTTTTATATAATTTTTTTGGTATTTGGAATCTTAACCAATCGATACTTAGTATGAACAATGCTTAAGAAGTTGACTGCGTGTTCATTCATAGTGTTCTTATGTACAAGGTCATTGTTTGAGTTGATTGAGCATACATAGAGGTGAGTAAATATGACTAAGATCATTTTTTAATCTCAAAAGGGTAATTTTGAGTGGACATATACATTTTAAAGTGGTATTATGTTCTTTTTATTACTTGATAAAGTGCTAAATGGGTGAATAGGTCTTCATGAGACATATAAGGACTATAAGGGCCAAATTGAAAGGTGTAGTTGCTTAAGGGTGACCCATGGATGTTATGGATGATGTTTTAGGGATGGTATTGAGTTGTGGATTCATATTTTATAATCCTTAATGGTTAAGTTATGTCTATTGGATAACAAATATGTTTATATTCATGAAGTCTCTATATATAGTGACATGAAAGGAGATAGTTTCTAGATGTGAAAAAGAGGATTGTATATGTGAGAGTCATGGAGTGAAGGATAAGGAGAGTGCCCATTAAATGAGTTTATGAGTATATTATATTGAGGAATATGTGTATGAACTTTTTTTCATGTTATTTATGTGGTGATATAGTTGTTATTGAGGAGTGAAGAGTGATGCAAAAGGTGGCTTTGGATGCATTGAGTGTGTAGAGTTGAAGATATCTGATATACTTTGTATCTCCATTATATTGGTATAATATAAATGTTTAGGATATGTTATATTCATATGTGTTTTTGTGGATTCTCAACATCTAGGGGGTTGTATCCTCCTTTCAAGGTGAAACTCACTAAAATTCTAGTTATTGTGGTTGCTTAGCTAGACAGGTGTTATAACACCTTGTGAGATTGCAGTCTCACTAAATAAGGGATTGTAGTTTCTTAATCAATTTTAGATGGTGTAAATTGGTTAATTTTTTATAGGATATTAAACCAAATGTAGTTTCCAGTGGGTTTTATTCCCCAAGAGGTTTTCCCACATATGTCATGTGTTATGTGTTTGATCTCGAATTGTTTCTCTTTTTATTTCCTATGAATGATATGTATGCTTCATGAAATTCTTATGGTAATTGATTAAGAGTTTGAAAGGATTGAATTTGATTTTGGATTATCTAGGATCACTGATTCACCCCCTCCCTCTTAGTGATTTCACCTTTAACAATTGGTATCAGAGTAGGTCCTTTGGTAAAGTCTTGAAAGCTTGAAGGTGATCCAAGGTACAATATGGGTAGTCATCAAGGAGGTTTCTCTACTAAGAAAGCATCAATGTTAAATGGATCCAATTATGTTTTTTAGAGTAAAAATATGAGGACCTACATCATTTCCCTAGGGTTTTACATTTGTAAATTTATTGTGAATGATTATTTTGCACCTATTATCCATCCAGTGTTAGAGATAAGAATCTGTTTGAGAATAATTCCAAGGCAATAAATGTTATCACTTGTGGGATTTTAGAGACTAAATAAACCAAATTAATCCATTGTATAGATACCAAGGAAATGTGGGATAAATTAAATACTATTTATGAATGAGACTCAAAATTTAAGTTGGAAAAGTTGTAGACTCATTGAAGATAATTTGAGAGTCTTAATATGAAGGAAGAACACTCTAGCATCTTCTATATAGAGAGTTGATGAGATTGTGAACATCATAAAATGTCTTATAGGTAACATTGAATAGTTTATTGTAGTTCAAAATATATTTAGGTCTCTTTCTATCAAGTTTGATTTAAAAATGTCTCCTATAAAATAATGTCACAATCCTACTAAGAGTAAGATGGGTGAATTGCATGCCATCCTTACTACCTATGAAATGAGAATAAATGATGATATACCGCCAAAGAAGGAAACAACATTTAATATAGATATGAAGCTTAAGAACAAGTTCTAAGGTAAGAAAGCCAAGGAAGATGACACATATAATATTGATGAGAATGAATTGATTGCTTT
The DNA here is from genome assembly GCA_037957365.1 of Torreya grandis. Lineage (NCBI taxonomy): Eukaryota > Viridiplantae > Streptophyta > Pinopsida > Cupressales > Taxaceae > Torreya > Torreya grandis. Next base: position 1,438,648 of record JARHVA010003241.1, read on the forward strand.
GTTTACAAGGAAATTAAAACTAGGTTCAGGCAAGTATAAGATTAAACTACCCTTCAAATGCTTCAATTGTGGAGAGATAGGACATTTTTATATAAAGTTATCTCATAAGAATGATGATGAAGAACATGGTGAATACCAATATGAAGACACGAAAACATACAAGAAAAAAGGATTCAAAAAGTATAACAATAAGAAGTCCTTCAATAACAAGAAGAGTCTCTAAACTAATAAAGATTACAACACTTCATATGAGAATGAATACAATGACTCAGAGTATGATTATGAAGATGATGGTCCTATTGAAGATGAATCCCTTTTCATTACTGAGGAAGGAAATTGATCATATTAAAAGGAATCTGCTTGGAATGATTCAAATGTTGATAGAGATGAGGTGGATTATGAGACTGAATTGATGAATGCCCTTAAAGAACTAAAGATTGAGAAGAAGATTAACAACAAGATGAAGTCATAAATCAAGGAATATGAGGAGAAGTTCAATGTTTATGAATAAATAATTAATTAAGACACTAAGTAGAATGAAGATATGGTCAAGCATCTTAGTCATCAATTAGAAATTCTATCTACAAGCCTGAAATCTAAAGAAGATGAATGTTCAGGCTATGTAATTGAAAATGAGTCATTAAAATCTGAGTTAGAGAAGACATATAATAAGGTAAATTCATTTGTGAGATTTTAAAAGAGCTCAACTGATCTAGACAATATTTTTAATGATCAAAATCATGCAAGTGGTAGTTTTGGTCTTGGAAATAAAGAAGAACCAGAGAATGCAACTCAAGACAAGATGAAGACTAATGTAAACAAGAACAATTTGACTTTGAAGATAAATCATAAAATAAGGAATTAAGGTACTGGTAGAGTGAAGACAAATAAGATTAGATAACCAAATTTCATGAAGTATGCAAGTCTTAATGGTTATTTTAACACATGTAATCAGTTTGGGCATAGAGCTAAAAAATGCAAGAGACATGTTAAAAATGAGTTTGCATGGAACTATGATGGGGTTCATTAGTCAAAATGTGTGAACAAAGTTAAGTGATTCAACTATATTGATGAGTGACACTTTTCTAAGTAGTGTCAAAATAAGGTAAGGCAAGATGAGTCTTATTCAAAATAAAGAGTTTATTATAGTTTTTATGATAGAGGACACATTGTAATATTTTGCCCATATTAGATAGGGAAAGCTGATTCCAATTCAAAAGGAATGGTTTGCTACAATGATGATAATATTGGTCACATTGCTAGATTCTACAAGTAAAGGCCATTAAGTTAAAATGAGTTCAATCAGGCTCCTAGAGTACAAGGAAGAATGCATGTTAACACATGTAAACCAAAGGTGCTAAGTATGAGTCATGATGGGTATACTAGTCTAAGTAATCTATTTTCTATGGTGGAGAATGCTATAAAAGTTAAAGAGTGTCAAGGGATTTCATTGTCTACTCATGTTGTGGATAAAAAGATTTATCTCTAAGAGAAGACCAAGGTATTGGTTGAGATTAGTTCTAAGGTGAGTATGGATTTAAGTGAAAATCTTGTTGTTGATGAGCAAGTTTCATGCAAAAAACATTAGTTGTTAGTGATTATCGATGAGGTTCTAAGCTACAATTAATATTCTTTAGATGAAAAGGTATATCATGAATATTTTTTGTTTCCATGTATTATTAATTCAATCTTAGAAGAAAAAGAGAATGTTGTAGTGGTTGAGCATTTTACTTCTTTTAAGCCTAAGAAGAAGATTAAGAACTACAAGTATCAGATGAACAAGGAGGAGAAGTAATATGAGGAGTTGTGGGAAATTCTCGATTTCACACTATTCTAGGACATTATGAAGTAGGGTATCTCTATATATGCTTCTTAAGAGACTCCTTTCAGTGGATAAACAAGTGTTATTGTGTATGTCATCTCTACATGGTTATAATGGGTGTTTCCATGTGGCCTAATGAGATTGATGCAATGTAAATAATATTTTGATACTCATAAAAGTTTATGCCCTTATTTGAGATATGTTCCAGGTAGTTTTTTGTCTTGATGATCAAATTTTGTGACAATTAAAGATTTTTGAGTGCTCTTAGTTTTCTCACTTTTGGCTTAAGGGAAAGTAGGCTTAAAATGGGTTATAGTAAGTCAAATTTCCCAAAGTTATGCAGGCACAAATTTTGGTCCAAAATTTTGTGATGGTTGTCTCCAAGTGTGTAAGAAGTTTCATAGGAGGGCATTAACCAAAAGGAGGGTTGTTGACCTTATTTATTTTGAGATTTTAGGGTTTTAGGCTTTGATAGAAATGTGGTTTTCCATAAGAGTTGAGATATAAGGCTTTTTAATAGGTTTAATGGGTAAAATGGGTTTTTAAATCAAGCTTCACAAAGATCTTAAGGTTAGTGTATTTCAAGTTACTCAAGTTTTATCAAAATGGAGGCCTAATTGGTTAGTAGGTTTGTGAAAGAAGTATGTTGCATAGACTGAGATAGTTCATTCAATTTTTTTTATTAATGAGTAATATAAGAGTTCTCTATATATGAATTTTCATGTCTTGAAGTTGTGTCTATAAAAAGTTGTGAGATTTAGAAGTTCCATATAGCACTACAAGGAGACTAGAAAGGCCTAGTGTGAAGAGTGCTTTTTTTTTTGCTTAGTTTCTTAAAAAGAGAAAGGTATGTATTTTTTAAAGTGATTTATAAGGTTGTTTTATAAAAAAATTCATGTTCGGTGAGTGCCATGAAATTTTGTTGATGATCATTGAGCTGGCTTAAGAGAGAAGGCAAGTAAGCCTATGTGGTGATTTTTCATGGTGTGTAGAGATTTGAAGATGCTCAATAAGTACAATGGCTCATAGATATTAGGGGCAGTCCCCTTCATATGTTTCTTGGTGATTTTTATCATATTTCAATGTTTTGTGTGTTCTTTCTTCATTAGTTATAGTACTTGGTTAAAGAGTGTTGGCATGTAGCAAGAGGATTTTGTCAAAGTAAGACGAGGTAGGCTTAAGGTAAGGGGAAGTTTGTACTATCTTTATAAGATGGTTTTATCCAATTATTAGTATTTTAAGGTCCTTAGGATCAGTTTTTTCCCACATTTTCATTGTGTCAAAAGGGAAGAAAGTTCATATTGTGGAGTGCCTGAAGAGAGAGAAAGAAGGTGAGTTGTATATTTCTATATGATGGTTGTTGACATTAATGACAGAGGGTGAGATTATTGGAGAGTTTTCAATGATGTCATGTTTATGTCATGGAGGTGTCCAAGTGAGTGGATTAATTTCCTTGATATTATAAGTGACAATGATAAAGTGTGTAATGTGTTTGTCCTAGTATGCTTGAAGGAGGCTTGGTTGATCTTCAATTTTGGCATGGTTATAGATGTTTAGAGATGATTCTGGTGATTTTAGGATGTTAAATATGTCCCATAAGATGTTTTATATTATTTTATTATTTTTGTGCATGAGTTTAATTCATCTGGTAGTCCATAGTTTTCATCTATACCTTTTGGGTCCAGTGGCAAAGAAATCTGAGTGAGCATATTGATGATGTTAGCATTCAAAAGTGTAGTTGAGTTAGGGGGAGCTGGTCATATGGTTGTGATAAAATTAGTCCCAATTTTATATGTTTAAATTTTTATTTCATGAAAAAAATTTAAACTAAATATATTTGGGTGCAAATTTGGCCTCTCAGATAGAATTCACTAGGCTTCCATACTTAGCCAAATTTGCAAAGGAGTTCAAGTAGAGTCACGTAAGTGTATTTATGTAGTCATAATTCACATGTGTGGTGATTTTATAATTATTTGGTCACATTTTTTTGTTAATTTTTATTCCTAATTTATGTGTGCTAAATTTTAGGTCATGTGATGAAGCACATCAAAAGATATGCATGTGCGAAGTTGGCCTTCTAGGCATTTCTAGGCATAGTTGGCTCTATGGTAGAAAATATGAGTACACATATTAATGGAAATATATATTACACATATGAATGTTTTAGGATTATATTTATATATTTTTTATTACCCTATTAAATTTGATCTTATGGTTCAAATCTTAGATCATGCATCTAAGTACAACAATAGTTATGGAGTTTCAAAGTTGGCTTCTCAGATAGATTGCAATAGTTACCATACTCAATTTTGCACAAGCTAAATTTAGATAAACTCTCAAGGATATATATAGAGAAATTTTTTTCTAATATTTTATGAATTATCAAGATGGTAAGGAGTGTTTGATGTTTAATGTTGAGGAAAGGTAAATGATAATGATCTAACGGTTTGTATTTAATCGTGTGATTGAGATCAATGACGTAAGTGGAGTAAAAGTAGTCAAGCCATTTGAATTTTAAAATTTTAAAAAACCAATATCCTTAAAATAATATAAATTTTGAATTATTTATCTAATAAGTGAGGACACGAGATGATGGCAAGGTGTTTGAGGTTTAACTATGATCATTGGCATTTGAATTTTACAAAGGGAAAAACTAGTGCTTTATATTTTGGATATAACATTTCATCCTAGATGAATTTGATGGTGATGTAAAAAAAAAATTGTATAGGAAACCATGCTGAATTTAGTGAAACTATTTATATGTTATTATTATTTTTATAGTCAAATATATTGAGCTCCAAAGTTGACTATGTGATTGACTATGTTCTACAAGTGACCCAAGAAGGTTATTTGAGCTTGTTTTATTGTTGTTTGGATGTATCATGATGAATTAACAATTGGATAGTATTTTATAATAATTTTGGATGATATATGTGGTATTTTTAATCTTTACCAATTTATATTAAATATGAAAAATACTTAATAAGTTGACTATGTGTTTATTTATAGTGTTCCTATATATAAGATCATTGTTTGAGTTGATTGAGCATACACAACGGTCAATAGAGATGAATGTGATCATTTTTGAATCTAAAAGGGGTCATTTGGAGTGGACATATGAATTTTAAAGTGGTCATGTGTTATTTTTTTCATTTTATAAGGTGATAAATGGGTGAATAGGTCTCCATGAGACCTATAAGGGCTATAAGGGCATAATTAAAAGGTGTAACTGCTTAAGGGTGACCCGTGGATGTTATGGCTTACCTTTTAGATATGGTATTGAGTTATGGATTTTTATTTTATAATAATTAATGGATAATTCATGTATAATTACTAACCAAGATATTGATATTCATGAAGGTGGTATATAGAGTGAAACTAAAGGAGGTGGTTTCTAGATGTGAAAAAGAAGAGTGTGTATGTGAGAGTTATGGAGTGAATGAATGTGAGAGTGCCCATTATATGATTTGATGATTATAGTATATTTGGGAATATTTTTATGACCATTTGGTAATGTTATTGATGTGGTTATATAGATGTTACTGAGGAGTGAATAGTGATACAAAAGGTGGCTATGGATGCATTGAGAGTGCATAGTTGAAGAGATATAATACACTTTATATATCTATCACATTGGTAGGAAATTAGTGCTTAAGACATGTTATATTCATATTTTCTGTTATGTATTCTCAAAATCTAGGGGTTATAGCCTCCTTTCAAGGTAAAACTCACTAAAATTCTAGTTGTTGTGGTTGTTTAGCTAGACAGGTGTTGTATCACCTTGTGGGATTGTAGTCTCACTAAATAAGGGATTATAGTTCCTTGATAAATTGTAGATGATTTAAATTGGTTATTTTTATTATATTAAAATAGTATAATTATAGGTTCTAGTTGGTTTTCTCACCCAAGAGGGTTTCCCACATATGTCATGTGTTATGTGCTTGATCTTGCATTATCTCTCTTGTTCTTTGCTATGAATGATATGTATAATTCATAAAATTCTTGTGGTAATTTATTAAGAGATTTAAAATATTGAAATTTAAGTTGGATTATCTGGGCTCACTAATTCACCCTCCCCCTCTCAATGATTGTATCTCTAAAAATTAGTATCAAAGTAGGTCCTTTTGTAAAGGCTTGATAGTTTGAAGGTGATCCAAACTACAATATGGGTAGTCATCAAGGAGGTTTCTCTAGTTAGCAAGAACTGATGTTAAATGGATCCATTTATTCTTTTTAAAATGTATGTATGAGGACCTATATCATTTCCCTAGGGTTTAAAATTTGGCAATTTATAATGGATGGTTATTTTACACCTACTATTCCTCCATCTAGTGTTGCATATAAGAAGTTGTTTGAGAACAATTATAAGGAAATGAATGCTATCACTTATGGGATTTTATATACTAAATACACCAAGATAATACATTATACAACTACCAAGGAAATGTGGGATAAATTTAAGACTATTTGTGAAGGAGACTCAAAATTTAAGTTGGTAAAGTTACAGACTCACCTATGATAATTTGAGAGTCTCAAGATGAAGGAAGAAAATTTTGTGGTATCTTTTTTACATATATTTGATGAGATTATGAAAATGATTAAATGTCTTGGAGAGAAAATTTAATAGGATATTTTACTTCAAAAGGTATTAAGGTCTCTTTCTATCAATTTTGATTCAAAAGTTTCTATTGTAGAAGAAAGTCATGATCATACTAAGTTGAAGATGGATGAATTGCATGTCATCCTTACTGCCTATGAGATGAGAATAAATTATTACATACCACCAAAGAAGGAAGTAACATTTAAGATAGAGATTAATCCTAAGAATAAGTTTCAAGGTAAGAAACCAAAATAGGATGACATTTTTGATATTGATGAGGATGAACTGATTGCTTTATTTACAAGGAAATTGTCAATAGGTTTAAGAAAGTATAAGGGTAAACTACCTTTCAATTAATTCAATTGTGAAGAGATAGGACATTTTTCTATAAATTTCCCCCATAAGCATGATGATGAAGAACATGGTCAAGACCAAGATGAAGACAATAAAACATATAGGAAGAAAGGATTTAGAAAGTATAACAACAAGAAGAAGTCCTTCAATAAGGAGAAGAGTCTGTACACTAATAAAGACTAAAGATATTTAGATGATAATTAATATAGTGACTCAATGTATGATTATGAATATGATGGTGCTATTGAAGATGAATCCCTTTTCATGGTTGAGGAAGGAAGTTACTCACATGAAAAGGAGTATACTCGGAGTGATTTATATGTTGATAGAGATGAGGTGGATTGTGAGACTGAATTGATGAATGCCCTTGAAGAATTGAAGATTGAGAAAAAGAATAACAATAATATGAATTCATAAAATAAGGACTATGAGGATCAATTTAGTGTGTATGAAGCAAAAATGAATGAAGACACCAAGAAGCATGAATATATGGTCAAGCATCACAATTGTTAATTGGAAATCCTTTCTACAAGACTAAAATCTAAAGAAGATGAATGTTAAAGGTATGTAATTTAAAATGAGTCATTTGAATCTAAATTAGAGAAGATATATAGTATGATAAATCCATCTTTGAGATTTGAAAAAATCTTAAATGATTTAGACAATACTCTAAATGATCAAAATGATGCAAGTGATAGGACTGGTCTTAGATATAAAGAAGAAATAGAGAATACAAATCAATACAAGATGAAGAATAATGTGAATAAGAACAATATGATTTTGAAAACAAATCATTAGACAAGGAATGAAGGTGATATTAGACTAAAGACAAATTAGATCAGATAACCAAATGCCATGAGGTATACAATTTTCAATGGTTACTGTTACACATGTAATAAGTTTGGGCATAGAGATATATAATGTAAGAGACCTATTAGGAATTCATTTCCATGGAACTAATATTGGGTTCATTAGTTAAAAGGTGTGAACAAAGTTAAATGCTTCAACTATCTTGATGAGGGACACTTTACTAAGTAGTGTACAAATAAGGTAAGGCAAGGAGAGTCTTCTTCAAAATAAATAATTAGTTTTAATTGTTATGATAGAAGAAACATTACAATATTTTATCCATATTAGGTAGGAAAAGTTGATTCCACTTCAAAAATAATGGTTTGCTACAACTGTGAGAAGATTGGTCACATTGATAAATTCTGAAAGCAAAGTCAATCAAGTCAAAATGAATTCAATTAGGCTCCTAGAGTGTAAGGAAGAAAGCAAGTTAACTCATGTAAACTAAATTTGGTAAGTATGAGTCATGATGGGTCTACTAGTCCAAGTAATTTTTTTTCTATGGTGGATAATGATGCATAAGATAAAGAGTGTTAAGGGATTTTATTATCTACTCATGTTGTGGATAAAAAGATTGATCTTAAGGAGAGGACCAAGGTATTGGTTAAGCCTAGTTATAAGGTTAGTATCTATTTAAGTGATCATCCTTATATGCTAAAAAAGTTTCATGAAAATAACATCATTTGTCAATTCCTAATGATGAGGTTTTGAACTATAAGGAAGATTCTTTAGATGAAAAGGTATGTCATGAATCTTTGTTTTTCAATGTATTGTCAATTCAATCCTAGAAGAAAAGGATAATGTTTTAGTGGTTGATCATGTTGATTCTATTAATCCTAAAAATAAGAAGAATAAGAAGAACTACAAGTATCAAATGACTAAAGAGGAGAAGGAATATGAAGAGTTGTGGGCAACTCATGGTTTCACACTATTCTAGGACATTATGAAGTAGGGTGTCTCTATTTATGCTTCTTAAGAGACTCCTTTTATTGAAGAATAAGGTGTTGTTATTTATACAATGTCTACATGGTCAAAATGGGTGTTTCTATGTGTCCTAATGATATTGATGAAATGTCAAGAAGAGTTTGATATTTAGAAAGGTCTGTGTACTTCTTTGTGATGTGTTTTAGGTATTTTTTTGTCTTGAAGATCTTATTTATTCCAATTGAAGATTTTTGAGTGCTCTCAGTTTTCTCAATTTTGGCTTAAGGGTAAGTAGGCCTAAAATTGGTTATAAGAAGTCAAATATCCCAAATATATAGAGGCTAAAATTTTCATCTAGAAGTGTGTGATGATTATTTTTTTGTGTGCAAAAATTTTTAGAGGAGGGTGTTGACCAAAAAGAGGTTTGTTGACCTTTTTTTTGAGATTCTAGGGTTTTTGAATCTATTATAAAATTGGTTTTCCTTATGAATTGAGATATAATTCTTCTTAATAGGTTAATTATGATAAATTGGTTGTCAAATCATGCTTCATATACATTTTAAGGTTTGTGGATTTCAAGTTATTCAAGTATTCATCAAAATGGAGGCCTAATTAGTTAGTATGTTTTTGAAAGAAGTATGTTATAGAGGATATGAATTTTTAGGTCTTTAAGTTGTGTCTACAAAAATTTATGGGCTCTATAAATTATAGGTAGGGCTATAAGGAGACTAGATAGGCCTAGTGTGAAGGAGAGTGTTTTTTTTTTGCTTAGTTTCTCTAAAAGAGAAGCATATGTATATTTCAAGGTGATATCTCATATTATATTTTAACATGTTTCCTATTTGGTGAGTATCATGAAGTTTTGTTGATGATCATTGAGGTGGCTTAAGAGAAAAGGCTAGTAAGCCTATGTGGTGATTTTTCATGGTGTGTAGAGATATAAAAATTCTCAATAGGTGAAATGGATTAGATATATTATGGGGAGTCCCATTCATATGTTTATTTGTGAGTTCCATCATATTTTTGTGTTTTATGTGTTTTTTCTTCATTGGTTGTAGTGCTTGGTTAAAGAGTGTTGGAATGTATCAAAAGGATGTTGTCAAGGCAAGAAGAGGTAGGCTCAAGGTAAGGTGGAGTTTTTAATATATTTATAAGATGGTATTCTCATATTTGTAGTCTTTTTAGGTCCTCAAGATTAGTTGGTGCCCACCTTTTCATTGTGTGAAAGGGGGAGAAAGTTCTTATTCTGGAGTGCTTAAAGAGAGAGAAGGAAGGTCAGCTTTATATTGTTATATGATGGCTATTTACATCACTGATACAGGGGGAGATTGTTGGAAATTTTTAAATTATGTCATGGTGATTTCATAGAGGTGTTTAGGTGAGTGGAGTCTAAGTGACAATGACAAAGTGTGCAATGTGTTTGTCCTAGTATGCTTGAAAGAGGCTTGGTTTATATTCAGTTTTGGAATGGTTAGAGATGTTTAGGGATGATTATGGTGATTTGAGGATATTAAATATCTCCCATAATAGGTATTATATTCTTTGAGTGCTTGTGTGCATGATTTGAACTCATCTGGTAATCCATAGTTTTCATCTAGACCTTTTGGTTCTAGTGATAAAGAAATATGAGTGATTAGATTGATGATGTTAGCATTTGCACATGTGGATGAATCAATGGGATTTGGTTACATGGTTATGATAAAATTAGTCCTAATTTGTTATGGTTCAAGTTTTAGGTCATGCAATGAAGCATAACCAAAGATATGTGGGTGAAAAGTTGGCTTCTCAGACAAAATTCACTAAGCTTCCATACTATAGTCATATGAAATGTCCAAATTGATAGTTTGAGTGTGGCTTGTGATACCCCATCCATAGGTCCCTTTTTCATGATCTAATGAACCTTATACACACCTTATTATTCACTACCAATCATTCAAAACCTTTTGAATGATATTTTAACCTCAGATAGACTATATTTCTTGTGTCAATCATATTCCCCTAGGTCCTAAGCCTCTAGGATAGGAGTGTCTTAGTTGGAATATAGCATCAAACCATAGGGTGTCCCATTTTCAATGCTCATCCATTTTCACTTTTATCCCCAATGGTTATTTTCATCTGATCCCTACCATTAAATTTTTCAACCTAGCATGAATACATCTGACCCATGACCAATTATTTCTTATAAGAGCCCAATTAAAGATAATTTACAAGGGAGGTGATAAATCTTAAAAAGCAAGCAAGATTACAAACAAAGCACTAAGGAAAAATTCCCTATTTTCTATATATAGTCACACAACACAAGTACAAACATATTCAAACCCTCATACCAGTCTCTAACCACCTCAATCACTCTCAATTTCACATTTTTGCATCCATATCACACTATTTAACAAAGAACATTAGGTGGGAGAACTACATATGGCTTGATCCCTCTTTAGTATTGGTATGTAGGTAGCATTCCCACAAGGGGTATATATTTCACATTTAGTACATCTTACATCCTAACCCCCCATTTCTCAAGTGATTCAAAGATTGTTTTATCAAGCATGATGGAAGGTTAGGGTTTGAAGATTAAATCAGATTTATAGTGAGTTCTATCATGAATCAATGCTCAATATTTCATAGACAAGCTCACACAGGCACAGTACCAATACCCAAAAATTTTTAGGTCTCTATGACTAGTTTTGACAATAGTGGTAGGATTGGACTACAACATCAAACCCAAAGATTTCCTATTTTTAGTGCTCATATCCTTTCACCAAATGAAATCTAGATCTAGGTTCATGATACTCTCCTAATCTTACACAACCAAATTCAACTTCTGTATCAACCATTTCAATCTAGTTTCAAGCTAAGTTGTATTGCTCCTCATTTATTGTTATTTTTAGAAAGGTTAAAATGACAAATAAATTATACAAATTAGGATAGTAATTATTTACATATTCTCTACTGATTTATTAATCTAGACCTTTAGCTAAATTAGAAATAAAACTCCATTATTCCCAAAAAATTTAAATCATTTGGTGAACATGATTTACTTCATTTACACACAAAATCCCTAAAAACCCTAAAGAAAATTCCTTGGTAATTTTAGTAGCAACTTTTTTATTTTTCCTACATAAATAAATCAAAATTTCACATTTAATTTTTAAAATTCACCATAGTAATTTTAAAAATCATTTTATTTCAAACCCTAGTTTCCTATACTATGTCCCGATATTTTCAAACCCTAACCTATGGTTTTGAAACTAAAATTCTAATATTTTGCACATTAGGTTAAATATTCTAATTTTATTAATTGTGATTTACTTATGCAATGTTTTCTAGTTTCTCTTACATGCTTGTTTCCTTTCATTTGGCATGAATTGAAAAATGACATAAATACATATGTACATACTATTTGAGGTTAATTAAAATATGTCATATTTAATAACTTATTTAACATTATATTTCTATATTATGTGTAATTTAATTAAAATAAAATCCTTACATATTTAGAGAATTCATTACATAAGCTAAAAACCACCTGTCAAATTTCAATGTCATATCTTATGCACAAGAAATAATTTCCTTCTCTTCCTCTCCCCCAAGAGGGTGATAACTACTTTCCCTCTAACTACGTCCATGTTATCACCTCTCAAAAAGGTGAAGTAGACTATACTATTAGTCCTAATGCATAAATTCATCTTATAGCTTCTTCAAAACCTCTTCAACATATGTGCTTACATATTCAATCGAAAGTAACTAGGGTTTGCACTTGTGAGACTCTAAGGGATCAAATCACCAATATGAGAAATTTAATTTCAAATTTAAAAATGTAGAATTAGTTATTACATGAAAATATCACAACATTAGAAAATTAGATTATAATATAAAATCCTTAAAGGCACCCTAGTGTCAATCATGTATATGCATCTTCACCTAGTCAATAGGTTACAAGCAATGTTAAATATCAAAATAAGAAATCAAAAAAAAGTAACTCTACAACTAGTGATTCAAAAACCATTAAAAGATTAGATAAGATTTTAAGTGAGGTATTAAGGGAAATGATTAAATCTAAGTTGATCAAACTACCTCCTATACATCCAATGAGAAGATCAAAATATTATTATGCATATCATAGAATACATGGGTATCACATAGATTCATGTTTAGCATTGAGAAAACATATAAAACAAATAATTGATAATGAGGATCCTATACAAGGTAAACTCATCAATAAATCCACAGTGATACAGGAACACATTCATAAAAGAGTCAAATTTAGAAACAATACAAAAGTGGTTACCAAAGCACAACTCAGAATAACAAAAGGATTAAAAAGAAAAATTAGAGAAAGAAATAGTACCACTAACATAGGTAAAGCATGAAAAATATACAAATATACCTCTCCAAAATGAGGCTCAACTTTCAAATCAGTATGAGTTTGGTCAAAATATCTATAATAGTCTAATTATTAAGGTCAATGGTTGGGAAAGCATGCTCAAGGCATCGCTATTCTTATTATAGTAGTTGATAATTTTTGTCACCAAGGTTTGGGATTTATTGAACATCCTAAGGCAAATCATTCATAGACACAATTTATCAAAAGAAAAGTTCCAAATACAAAAAAGTCAACACTAGCATTCAATTGGTTGAAAATTAAGATGATAATGATGAGTGGAATAATATAGGTTATTCTGATTTCCAAGATATAGACAATGAATCCAAATAATCAAAGTCATATTCATATCCATTCCCTCATGCTTCACAATCACTCATGATTCTTTTATTTGATACAAGACCCCATGACAAGTAGTCTCTTTTGAGACTCATCTATTATATCATTTTTTCTCAGCTTACTTGTACATAGTTTATCAACTTACTTGTACATAGTTTATTTTTTCTTACTTGCACATAGCTTATTTTAGAATACTAAAAATAATATAACATGTTAAAATTTAAAAACATTAAAATAACTCAAAACACTAAAACACTTTTCAATTGCATGCATTATCTATGATTTACATTTTTACTACCATGTTAGACTTAGATTTTGCTATTCTACGCTATTTTTTGTCTATTTATCTACATTACCATGCTTCACTTGATATTTTTTGAGTGTGTGAAGTGACACCCATATCCTTGACTACTTCACTCTACCCATTAAGGGGGCATCCTAATTCTACATTAGAGATATACATTGACATATATACCCACTTGGGGGATCATCTACATGTCTCCACCATCCAAGTTATATCGTTCCTACACCACACACTCTAGTTATCATTTTGATGTACATTACTTACTAGCTTACATAGGTTATTCTATCAATACTCACTATTATACATCACTTATGTTTTTCTTAGCATATACCTAGTCTTTTACTACATGTTTTGCATACTTTCACTTATTTCTTTGATTAGTTAGATGCGATAGTATTTATAGAATTTACATGCCTTCCTTTATTGATTTGAGTATCTATATGTGATTGCATTTCTCAGTTCTTATTTTGTTACTTGTGTGTGCCTTAGGACATTTTTTGATGTCCTTTCTTGTGCTCTTGTATGTATCTATGGCCTTCATGTCAATCTTCCTTATTTTCAATTGTCTGTGTATGTAGGAATTTGAACATGCCTTGTATACTTGCTTTCCTATTTTGAGTGACATATTACCATGTCCCTTGTTTGCTCAGCCCCTTGGCTTCTTTTGTATGCTTCTTGATTCTTTCCTTATGTGCTTATTTTCTCATTTGTTTCTCAGTTGTTTTCAATGCCATGATCCACATCATGTATTATATTGCCTTATTAGAGACCATGATGGACATCATTCTCCATCCCTCCTTGAAAAATAAAAACTAAGAAGATTTCAAGTTATACTTTAGTATACTACACATGTTATTACATAATGACATCTATCGAGGCATACCCATGTTGATTTAATAATCACCCATACAAACTATATTATATATTAAGACATTTTTTACAATATCATTACTATATCATGTATTTTATAGCATAACACACTTGTAGGTATTTTTATTATGAGGGTAGTCATTTCAAAGTCTTCATTCCTACCTTCATAAGAGGGGGCAACAAATAGGGGTCTTATCACAGATATCAGAGCCTTCTACCAATCAAAAATCAATTTTTAGAACACTCAGAATAGTAATTAGAATTCAAAATACATAAAGTAGACTATAAAAATAATGACGAATATAGAATAGTAATAAAAAATAGTTAAGGACAAGAGTGGTATATTTAGACTATAGCTTCAAATAGTAAAGTTTCCATTTTTTGGCACTCCTATCCAAATAGGCAAAAACCTAGAATTTTCAAAAATAGAAAGGTAAGGTCAATTACAATTTTGTCAGCAATAATTCAATTTAGATTGGGTAGTCTCAATATAGTTTTACTTAGATTATCCAGATATAGGAGACATCATGCATGCCATGATGACTCTTGCTTCTAGTTTCAAATTGGGTAGTTGGTAGAACCTCCAAATCAAAATCCATGTTATAGACACCAATGATTAGGGGATATATGCATGATACGTTACCTTCTCTTCTTTTTAGTTCATGATATTACCTAGGTGTTCAAAGTAGTTACATGCCTTATTCTATCTATAGGTGGTTGGTATCATTTTAGAGTGGATTTCAGATAATCTTAGTTATAAGTTTTAGAGTGGCTTTCATACAAGACTAATCTCGACCTTTCAGAGTGGCCAAGATTATCCTAGTTCTCAATACACATTAAGCTATCCATGCCACATTGTTAGATTATAGAGAATTCATGGGCTTCATGATCCATATCATATGACACACATTCATACTGGTATCAATTCATAGTTCACTCTTAGGGGGAAATGATGGAGTCAAATGATTAGATAGCCTTTATATTCTTGAGACACCTACTTAGAGGGATTGGACATATATTCCAAACATAAATTAACACATGCATGATAACATAGCTTCACATTTAGTGGGTGATGATGGATCCAAAGGTCTAGACTTTGTATTCTTGAGACACCCTTGGGGAATTGAGCACTCATATTTATTCATGATATTACTCTTGGTAAAACACATACCAAGCATCACTTGACATCAAAACAAATTTACACTTCATGTTATGCTCCTTGTACACACACTCAACATCACACATCTTTATGGGCTCCACCCTTACAGGTATGTGCAAGAACACTTTTTATTTTTTCCTTTATTCTAGTATTTCACTTTGATGCATCACTAGAATAAAGGGGTGTAAAATGTAGTCATATAAAATGACCAAATATATAGTTTGAGTGTGGCTTGAAATACCCCATCCATAGGTCCATTTTGAATGCTCTAGTGACCCTTATAGACACCTTTTTTCTCATTACCAGACATCTAACACATTTATAATGATCATTTCACCTTAGCTAAACTATATTTCTTTTGTCAATCTTATTCCCCTAGGTCCTAAGATTGTAGGACAAAAGTACCATGGTTAGAATATAGAAATAGACCTTAGGGTGTCCTATTTTCAGTGCTCCTATCCATTTTCACTTTGATCCCTAATGGTTGTTTTGATATGATACCTATCCTTAATTATGTTGGCATAACATGAATACATCTGACCCATGACCAATTATTCCCTAAAAAATCCCACTCAAAGATAATTTACAAGAGAGGTGACAAATATTACAAAGAAAGAAAGAATACAAATAAAGCACAAAGGCAAAATTATCTATTCTATACATACAGTTACCCAACATAACTACAAACATACTCAAACCCTCATACCAGTCCTTAGCCACCTCAATCACTCTCAATTTGGAATTTTTACATCCACATAAAAATATTTCACAAAGGAAATTAGGTGGGAGAACTAAATATGGCTTGATCACTCTTTAGAGTATTGGTATGTAGGCAACATGCCCACATAAGGGGTTTGGATTGCACATTTAGTACATCTTACATATTAACCCCCCCTTTCTCAAGTAATTCAAAGATTTTATTTATCAAGCATGATGGAGGGTTAGGGTTTGAAGATTAAATAATATCTACACTAAGTTTAATCATGAATCAATGATTAATATTTCATAAATGAGCTCACATAGGCACAATGCAAATACCTTGAAAGTTTTAGGTCTTTGTGACTAGTTTGGATAACAGTGGTAGGATTGAACTATAACACTAAATCCCAAAGTGTCTCATTTTTTGTACTCTTATCCTTTCATCAAAAAAAATATAAATCTAGTTTTAGGACACTACCCTAGTCTTGCACAATGAGTTTCAACTTTTGTATCAACTGTTTTAGTCTAGTTTCAAGCTAAGTTGTATTTTTCCTCACGTATTGCTTTTTTTAGAAAGGTGAAAAAGACAAATAAATTATATAAATTAGGAATTTAATTATTTACATATTATAAACTATTTATTAATCCATAAATTTATCTAAATTAGGAATACAACTCTATTATTCCCAAAAATGTTAAATCACATACTTAGCAAAATTTATAAAAGAGCTCAAGCAAAGCCGAGTAAACACATTGATGTAGTAATATTTTACATATGTGATAGTTTGAGAAGGATATGGTCACATGGGTTTGTTAAATTTTGTTCCCAATTAATATGAACTAAATTTTAGGTCATTCAATGAAGCACGCCAAAAGATATGCATGTGCAAAGTTGGCCTTCCAAGCATTTCTAGGCATAGTTGGCTCTATGGTAGAAAATCTTAGTAGGCATATTAATTATGTTATATCTTGCATGTATGAATGTTTTAGGAGTATATTGATATATTTTTTGATTTTTATATAAAATTTTATCTTATGGTTCAAATCTTAGATCATGCATCTAAGTGTAGCAAAAGTTATTGAGGTTCAAAGTTGGCTTCTCAGACAGATTGCAATGGTTCCCATACTTTGTCAATTTTGCATGAGGTAAATTTTGAGTAACTCTCAAGGATATTAATGGAGTGAATTTATTTCAATATTTTATGAATTATTGAGATGGTAATAAGTGTTCAAGGTTTAATTTTGAGCAAAAGTAAAGGATAAGGATCTAATGGTTCTTATCTAATCATGTGATTGAGATCAATAGCGCAAGAGGATTCAAAGTGGTCAAACAATTCAATGTTTAACATAATTAAAAACCAAGGTACTTAAAATAATATTTATGGTGCATGATTTATCTAATTATTTAGGTCACTAAATGATGGCAAGGTGTTATATGTTTAACTATGACTGTTGGCATTTGAATTTTGTAAAGGGCAAAACTAGTGCTCTATATTTTGGCTATAACTTTTGATCCTGGATGAATTTGATGGTATTGTAAAAATAAAAATTGTAAAATAATCCATGGAATATCTAATGAACCTACATATATGGTATGATTATTTTTATAGTCAAATATATTGAGATCCAAAGTTTAATGTGTGATTGACTATGTTTTACAAGTGACCTGAGAAGGTTATTCCAACTTGTTTTGTTGTTTTTTGGATGCCTCCTGATGAATTATCAATTTTAAAGTGTTCTAAAATAATTTTGGATGATTTATGTGGTATTTTAAATATTTACCAATCAATATTTAGTAGGAATAATTCTTAATAATTTGACTGTATGTTTATTCATAGTGTCCCTGTGTACAAGGTCATTATTAAATTCATTGAGCATACACATAGGTGAGTAAATATGACTGTGATCATTTTTGAATGTCAAAGGGTTCATGTGGAGTGGAATTATGAATTTTAAATTCTTCCAGTTTTCTTATTTTTTCTTGATGAAGTGCTAAATTGGTGAATATATTTCCATGAGGCCTATAAGGGCTACAATGGCCTAATTGAAAGATGTATTTACTTAAGGGTGACCCATGGATGCTATCCAAGACCTTTTGGGGGTGGTATTAAGTTTTAGATTAATATTTTATAATCCTTAATGGTTAATCCATGTCTAATGGATGACCAATATGTTGATATTCATGAAGGCTCTATATATAGTTAAACCAAAGGAAATGGTTTCTAAATGTGAAAAAGAATAATGCGTATGTGAGATTTGTGGAGTGAAGAAGAGGGAAAGTGACTAATAGATGAGTTTATTAGAAAATTATAGTGAGGAATATGTTCATAATCATTTGGTCATATTATTTAGGTGTTGATAGAGGTTTTATTGAAGAGTGAAGCATGATCCAAAAGGTGGCTTTGGATGCATTGAGTGTGCAGAGTTGAAGAGTGTTGATATACTTTATATCTCCATAAGATTGGTAGGTAGTCAGTGTTTATAAGATGTTTTGTTCATATTTTTTGTTTTGTATATTCAAAATCTAGGAGGTTATACCCTCACTACAAGGTAAAACTTGCTAAAAGTCTAGTTGTTGTGGTTGTTTATCTAGATAGGTGTTGTAACACCTTGTGAGATTGTAGTCTCACTATGTTAGTTCCTTTATCAATTGTAGATAGTCTAAATTGGTTATTATTATTAAAGGATCATAGTCTAATTTTAGGTTTCAATGGGTTATATCTCCCAAGAGGGTTTCCCACATACATCATGTGTTATGTGCTTGATCGTGCATTATCTCTCTTATTCTTGGTTATGAATGATATGTATGCTTCATGAAATGCTTGTGGTAATTGATTAAGAGTTTGAAAGGATTTAAGTTGAAGTGGGATTATTTGGTCTCACTGATTTACCCCCTCCCTCTTCTCAATGAATGTACCTCTAACAATTGGTATCAGAGTAGGTCCTTTGGTAAAGGCTTGAGAGCTTAAAGGTGATCTAAGGTACAATATGGGTAGTCATCAAGGAGGTTTCTCTAATAAGAAAGCACTGATGTTTAAAGGATCCAATTATGATTTTTAGATTTCAATGATGAGGACCTAAATCATGTCCTTAGGGTTTGACAGTTGTCAATCTATTATAGATGGTTATGATTCACATACTATTCTTCCATCCAGTGTTATAGATAATAATTTATTTGAGAACAATTATAAGGTAATGAATGTTAACACTTGTGGGATTTTAGAGACTAAATACTTCAAGGTAATCCATTATATATTTGCTAAGGAAATGTGGGATAAATTAAATACTATTTATGAAGGAGACTCAAAAGTTAAGTTGGCAAAGTTGAAGGCTCACTGAATATAATTTGAGTCTCAAGATGAAGGAAGAAGATTATGTGGCATATTTTCTATAGAGAGTTGATGAAATTGTGAACATCATTAAATGTCTTAGAGATAACCTTGAATAGACTAGTTTTGTTTAAAAGGTGTTAAGGTCTATTGATATTAAGCTTGATTCAAAAGTGTCTATTCTAGAAGAAAGTCATTATCTTACTAAGTTGAAGATGGATGAATTGCATGGCATCCTTAATGCCCATGAGTTGAGAATAAATGATGATATACTACCAAAGAAGGAAGAAACATTTAAGATAGAGATGGAACCTAAGAAGAAGTTACAAGGTAAGAACCCCAAAGAGGATGGAATTTATAATATTGATGAGCATGAAATAATTGCTTTGTATAAAAGGAAATTGAAAATAGGTTCAGGAAAGTATAAGGGTAAATTTAGTGATTCAGAGTTATTGATAGATATGAGGTGGATTGTGAGATTGAATTGATGAATGCCGTTGAATAACTAAAGATTAAGAATAATATTAATAATAATATGAAGTCACAAATCAAGGACTATGAGGAGTGATTTAGTGTGTATGAATTAAGAATAAATCAAGATACCAAGGAGCATATAGATATGGTTAAGCATCTTAGTTTTTAATTGAAAATATTATTTACAAGATTGAAATCTAAAGAATATGAATGTTTAAGGTATGTAATTGAAAATGAGTCATTAAGATATGATTTAGAGAATAAATATAGTATGGTAAAGTCAATTGTGAGATTTGAAAAGAGATAAAATGATCTAGACAATATTCTGAATGATCAAAAGCATGAAAGTAATAGAACTGGTCTTGGATACAAAGAAGAACCAGAGACTCCAACTGAAGACAAGATGAATAATAATGTAAACAATAAAAATATAAATTTGAATATAAATCATTAGACAAGGAATGAAGGTGTTAACATACTAACGACAAATCAGATTATATAACAAAATGCCATGAGTTTTATAGGTTTCAATAGTTATTGTTACACATGAAATCAGTTTGTGCATAGAAAAAGAGAATGTAAGAGACCTGTTAAAAATGATTTTTCATGGAACTATGATGGGGGTTATCAGTCCAAAGGTTTGAACAAAGTTAAGTGCTTCAATAATTTTGATGAGGGACACTTTGCTAAGTAGTGTCCAAATAACGTAAGGAAAGGCGAGTCTTCTTCAAATGAAAGAGTTTGTTTTAGTTGTTATGATAAAGGAAAATTTTTAATATTTTGTCCATATTAGGTAGGGAAAGCTGAGTCCATTACAAAAATAATGGTTTTCTACAATTGTGAGAAGATTGGTCACATTTCTAGATTCTACAAGCTAAGGAAATCAAGTCAAAATGAGTTCAATCAGGATCCTAGAGTGTAAGAAAGAAGGCAAGTTAACTAATGGAAACCAAAGATGGTAAGTATGATTCATGGTGGGTCTACTAGTCCAAGTAATTTTTTTTCTATGGTGTAGAGTGTTAAATAAGTGAAAGAGTGGCAAGGAATTTCATTGTCCACTCATGTTATGGATAAAGAGACAAAGCTCAAAGAGAGGACCAAGGTACTGGTTGAGTCTAGTTCTAAGGTGAGTATGGATTTAAGTGAATATTTTATTATTACTGAGCAAATTTCATGTAAAGAACATTAGTTTTCAGTGTTTAGTGATGAGGTTTCCAACTAAAATAAAGATTCTTCAAATGAAAAGATATGTCATGAATCTTTGTTGTCTCCATGTATTGTCAATTCAATCTTAGAAGAAAAGGAGAATGTTGTAGTGGTTGAGAATGTTGCTTCTATTAAGCATAAGAAGAAGAAGAATAACTATAATCGAATGACCAAGGAGGAGAAGGAATATGAGGAGATAAGGGCAAATCTTGATTTCACATTGTTCTAGGACATTGTGAATTAGGGTGTCTCTATATATGCTTCTTAAGAGACTCCTTTTAGTGGAGAAGCAAGTGTTTCTATGTATATAGTGTCTACAGGGTTAGAGTGGGTGTTTATAGGTCTCCTAATGAGATTGATGCAATTTAAAGAAGATTTTGATACTCAAAAAGGTTTATGCATTTCTTTATGATGTGTTTCAGGTAGTTTTATGTCTTGATGATCCTTATTTTTTAGTGCTCTTAGTTTTCTTAGTTTTGGCTTAAGGGAAAGTAGGCCTAAAATGGGTCATAGGAATTCAAAGTTACCAAAGGTATGTAGGCTCAAATTTTTATCCATAAGTGTGTGATGGTTGTCTCCAAGTGTGCAAGAATTTTCAAAGGAGGGCATTAACCAGAAGGAAGTTTGTTGACCTTGTTTGTTTTGAGATTCTAGGGTTTTGTGATTTACTAAAAAATTGGTTTTCCTTATGAATTGAGGTATTATGATTCTTAATACATTGAATGGGCCAAATTTATTATCAAATAAATATTCACAAAGATCTTAAGGATTGTGGATTTTAAGTTATTTAAGTTTTTATCAAAATAGAGGCTTAATTAGTTAGTAGGTTTATGAAGGAAGTATGTTGAATAGGATGAGATAGGTGATTCAAGTTTATGTTATTGAGTGGGAATATGTGAGTGGTATATATATGAAGTTTCAATACTTAAACTTATGTCTAACAAAATTTATGGGCTCTACAAGTTCCAGGTAGGATTACAAGGAGACTAGACTGGCCTAGTGTGAAGAAGAGTGATTTTATTTGCTAAATTTATCCAAAAGAGAAAGGTGTGTATGTTTAAATTTGATTTATTTTGTTATTTTATAACATGTTTTATATTTTGTGAGTGGCATGAAGTTATGTTGATGATCCTTGAGGTGGCTTAAGAGAGATGGCTAATAAGTCTATGTGGTGATTCTTCATGGTGTGTGGAGATCTAAAGATGCTCAAGAGGTGAAATGGCTTATATATATATATATATATATATATATATATATATATATATATATATATATATATATATATATATATATATATATATATATATATATATATATATATATATATATATATATATATATTAGGTGGAGTCCCATTCATATGTTTCTTGGTTATTTCCTTCATATTTTAATGTGTTATGTATTCTTTCTTCATTGGTTGCAGTGCTTTGTTAAAGAGTGTTAGCATGTAGCAAGAGGATGTTGTCAAGGCAAGAAGAGGTCCTTATCATTTTGGTAGTCATTTTATGTCCTTAGGATCAATTTTTTACGACCTTTTCATTGTGTTAAAGGGGGAAAAAATTCCTATTGTGGAGTGCTTGATGAGAGAGAAGGAAGGTGAGTTGTATATTACTATATGATGGTTGTCACCATCAATGACAAAAGGGTAGATTATTAGAGAGTTTTAAATGATGTAATTATTATTTCACGGAGGTTCCTAGGTGAATGTATTAAGTTCCTTTATATTCTAAGTGATAATGAAAAATTGTGTAATGTGTTTTTCATAGTATGCTTGATGGAGGTTTGGTTGATCATCAATTTTATCATGGTTAGATATGTTCATCAATGAGTATTTTGATTTTAGGATGTGTAGGAGGTCCCATAAGAGCTATTATATGATTTTAGTGCTTGTGTGTAGGAGTGGAATTCATTTGGTAGTCAAAAATTTTCATCTAGACCTTTTGGGTCCAGTGGCAAAGAAATTTGAGTTAGCAGATTGATGATGTTAGCATTCACATGTGTGGATGAGTCAAGGGGAGTTGGTCATATGGTTATGATCACATTAGTCTAAATTTTTTATGCTTAAGGTTTTAGGTCATGTGATTAATCTCAACCAAATATATGTGGGTACCAATTTGGCTTCTCAGATTGAATTAACTAAGCTTCTATACTTGGCCAAATTTACAAAGGAGCTCAAGTAAAGCCAAATAAGCATGTTGATTTAGTCATATTTTTCACATGTAGTAATTTAAAAATGATTTGGTCACATGTTTTTATTTATTTGTTTTCCTTGTTTGTATGTGCTAAATATTAGGCCATGTGATGAATCACATCAAAATATATGCATGTGCAAAGTTGGCCTTCTAGGCATTTCTAGGCATAGTTGGCTCTATAGTAGAAATTTTGAGTAGGCATATTAATGGAATTATATCTCACACATATGAAGGTTTAAAGATCATATTGATATATGGTTATATTCAAATATGAAATGTGATCTTATGGTTAAAATCTTAGATCATGCATCTAAACACATCAAAAGTTTTTGAACTAAAAAGTTGGCTTCTCAGATAGATTGGAATGGTTCCCATAGTCAATTTTGCACAAGGTAATGTTCAAGAAACTATCAAGGAGATATATGGAGTGTTTTTTTCCAATATTTCAAGAAGTATCAAGATGTTAATAAGTATTTGAGGTTTAAAATTGAGGAAATTTAAAGGATAAGGATCTAATGATTCACATTTAATCATGCAATTAAGATCAATGTACAAGTGGAATCAAAGTGGTCAATCTATTTAAAGTTCAACACCTTTAAAAACCAGTTTTATTATAATAATATCAATATTTCATGATCTATCTAAGTATCAAGGACATTATATGATGGAAAGTTGTTTAAGGTTTAACTGTGATTGTTGGCATTTTAATTTTGTAAAAGGAAAAACCAGTGCTCTGTATTTTGGCTTAAATTTTGATCCTAAATGAATTTTATGGTGCTGTAAAAATAAAAATTGTAGAGGAATCCATGGTGAATATATTGATGGTTATATTGTATGATTATTTTTAAGGTCATAGATATTGAGCTCCAAATTTGGTTGTGTGATTGACTATGTTCAGCAAGTGACCTGAGAAGGTTGTTTGAGTTTATTTTGTTGTTGTTTGGATGTCTCATGATGAATTAGCTATTGGAAATTTTTTTAGACTCCTTAAGGATTATCTATTTGGTATTTTTAGGCTTCAAAAATTGATATTAAGTATGAAAAATACTTAAAATGTTGACTATGTGTTCGTTCATAGTGTTCCTATGTACAAGGTCATTGTTTGAGTTGATCAAGCATACACAAAGGTGAGTAGAGATGATTGTGATCATTTGTAAATTTCAAATGGATAATTTGGAGTGGAGTTATGCATTTTAAAGTGGTCATATATTCTTTTTTTTCTTGATGAACTGCTAAATGGGTGAATATGTCTCTATGAGACCTATAAGGGATACAAAGGCCTAATTGAAAGGTGTGGTTGCTTAAGGTTGACCCATGGATGCTATATCCAAAATTTTGAGGATGGTATTAAGTTGTGTCTTCATATGTTATAATCCTTAAGGTCTAAGTCATGTCTAATGGTTGACCAAGATTTTGATATTTATGTAGGCTCTATATATAGCGAAACCAAATGAGATGGTTTATAGATGTGAAAAAGAGGAGTGTGTATGTGAGTGTTGTGGAGAAAAGGAGAGGGAGAGTACCTTGTAGATGAGTTGATGATTAGGTCAGATTGAGGATTATTGAGGAGTTAAGAGTGATAAAAAATGTGGCGTTGGAAACATTAAGTGTGTAAATCTGAATAGAGTTGATATAATTTGTATCTCCATCAGATTGGTAGGAAATAAATGTTCAAGAGATGTTATATTCATAGGTTTTATTGTGGTTACTCATCATCTAGGGGTTTTTAGCCTCCTTGCAATGTGAAACTCGATAAAAGTCTAGGTATTGTGGTTGCTCATCTAGATAGGTGTTGTAGCACCTTGTGGGATTGTAATCTCACTAAATAAGGGATTATACCTCCTTAATAAATTGTAGTTGTTATAAATTGGTTCTTGTTATTATAGGATAATAGTCCAATTATAAGTTATAGTGTGTTTTCTCCCCTAAGAGGGTTTCCCACATATGTCATGTGTTATGTGCTTGATCTTGCATTGTCTCTCTTGTTCTTTGCTATGAATGATATGTATGATTCATGAAATTCTTTTGGTAATTGATTAAGAGTTTGAAAGGATTGAAATTAATTATAGATTATATGGGCTCACTAATTCACCTCCTAGTGATTGTACCTCTAACACCAATACCATTCTATGTTAGATGACATCTTCCAACTATACCGATCAGTTGATACTATCAACTTAGATTTTAGTGTTAAATTTTGGGTATTGTAATTCTATATATAGGGTTTATGTTTCAATCCTAACCTATCATATATTAACCATTCTATTTGATTTTCCATTTCATATCTACCCAAGTGTTATATTGCAGAGATATTCTCTTATAACCTTATCTTAATAAGTCATATCTTATGTTGTCATTGAATCTTAATAAGAGTAATTTGGAGTTACTAATTAAGTATGTATAGGTCTTCATTTAACCATTTGAGGCCTTGAACCTAAAATATCCATCTAACCATTTGAGTTCTTAAAATTAAAATATCTATTTAAAATCTCCACTTAATCCATGGGGGGGGAATAAAAAAATTGATGAATCCACGCCAAGATAATTATTTATATCTTATACACTTTCATTTATTTACTTATTCAATTAGATATTAATTGTTTATTTGTGAATGAGTATATGTGTGTCCTTATTTAGGATTTGTCTATACTAAATAATTTGTATTAGACATAGGATTACTTATAATTTCTATAATTTATTCTAGGTTACATAAACCCCCATTTGGTTGACCATTGTAGCTTGCAATTTATAATAATTCATACACATCCTTTAGTGCAGTTTATACCCCTTTAAACCATCTAATTTATAATCACTTATATTTATTTATGTCTAGTGATAGATATATCCTTGTTTCATAGGATTAGACTTTGTAACCCTTTACTCTTGACATTTGTGTTATAGGTTATCCTCTACTAAATTTTAACACCCCTCATTTAGCACTTTTGTCCCTTCTTTTAGCATTTAGCCTATCTATTTCATTTGATGGATTCTTAGACTTAGTTGTATGTGAATTTTATTTGAATTACCATGTTGGCCATTATGAGCTACGTCTTTGGGTCTGTCCTATTTAGGTATTAATATGTACCTTAGTATATCTGGCTACATTAAATCATGAAAATGACACATTATAATAGTTAGAGTGTTGTCACTTGTCCCAATTAATTGGAATTAGAGAGACATAATTCAAATATTTATCATGTGTATAAGATAATGTAAATTATTTTATTTTTTATTCATATTGAATTTTGAACAAAGCTACTAATCGATCTAGGACATAATCAGGGGCTCAAACCCCCAAGAGATCATCTATCAAATAGACTAGATATACCAATAATGACCACAACTGGTTTGAGAATACCAAAAATGACCACATTTGACTTCATATACCTTAGTGGTATTTAAATGTGGGTGGGGATTTAAATAACCAAGCCACTTTACCAACTCACCTTGACCTCATTGGTAATGTAATTTATTTTATTAATGATGAATAATTTGTGTTTATATTTCTGGATTAATTTCTTCGTGCCTTTAATTTTCTACAAGAAGGATAATTCATGTAGTTGACTCTACCTTTTATGAATTTGTTTGATGAAAATTATCCATTTATATTTACCTTTCAAATACAAATATAATTAATAGTTGAAGGAAGAAAAACAAGAGAAAATTTTAAATAATTTTTATCATCCTTTATAGTTTTGATTTTATTCCTAAAATTTTACCCTTACTTATTTTATGGTCAAATCTATCTGTGTTTCCATGTGGACATCAAATTTTAGGCCTTGGTATAACCTTCTTAGTGTGGGATCTCATATTAATTTTATATTTAAATTTTCATCCTTTCAAATGTTGAAACATTTTGAATATCAATTTAAACCATGTCATTGGCTTGAGCAAGGCTTGTCAAGTATTAATGTAATGGTTGAGATATTTGATCACTTTGAGCATGATTTGAGAGTATAAAATGTGATAAGCATTTGGATATTTTGAACTATTAAATATTTTCAACCTCAGGTAATTAATTATTCCAACAATGCATCCCCAAATAAAAAAAATTATCTCTTTTCAAAAATTGATTATGGTAGTTGAAGGTAAAACCACAAATATAATTTTTCATTCTAGGGAAGGGGATGGATTAGGCAAGGAAGGACTTCTTTTGAGAATGGAGTAGGTTATTTCCATTCCTTTAAATACATTTATACCATAAGTAGGAATATGAATTGGATAAGGAACAAAAAATAACATGTAGTACACACATTTTCCTCGTATTTTTCCCTTCTACCTTGATTTAGATATTAGAGGCCCACATAATGGTTTATGTGTAATCATAGAAACTATTCTAGTTTCCTTCATACCTTACTCTTGCATTTAATTTATTATTGTTGTTATTATTATTGTTTTTCACAATTTTTATGCATTTTACATATGAGTTTCTACATGTGCTTATTATTGATCATTTTAATTATGAGACTAGATTTAGTGTTATAAAATATAACATTGTGGATTTAGCATCAAAGAAAAAAATGTATCATATTCTCTTAATCCTCTTTGTTACCTACTAGATATGATTGAAATGGATTTTGGCTCTTATTTTTTTTCTTAAATGGTATTTCTTAACTTATTAAATATATGATATGTGTGTGTATGTATACCTATCACTCTTTCACATCTAAATCACAAAGTAAAATATGAGAAATATAATCAATATAAAGATGATATACAAGATGGGAGTCAAGACACTCTCACCCACATAGCAATGAAAATATTATAGTGAATAAGGATGAGATTCTATAAAGCTTAAGAAATATACTTTGGGAACACCCCCATGATCTACTCCCCCAAATAACAACATTGTTACACCTACTTTAGGGCCAACTCAGACTATACAACAACTAGTTTTAACTTTACAACCTTTAGTGGTAGCTAAACGTCCTATTGATAGTTCCTTCTCTATATATGTAAAATAACTCATGCATGAGGTTTATTCTCTATAGGATAAGGTGTTACATCTTGAGCAAGGAGCTACTAGGCCATCACATGCCTTGTATTCTCATGTTATTTTACATACACCTTTAACACATGACATAGTGGAAACTATTTTTAAATATATATTTATGGAACCTAAGCCTATATTGTATGATGGTAAGGGTGACCTAAATCACCATATCTAAGATTTCCATGGAACATTATTAGACTATGTGTCCAATGATTGGCTCCTCACTAAATTATTTCCACATAGTCTAAAGGACTATTATTTACAATGGTTTTATGATCTATCAAATCAATATATCACCACATTAAATCCATTAGTAGATATATTTTTATCAAATTTATCAGTAAACATCAATTATAAGATATATTATGCTCAACTAGCACAACTGAAGTTAAAATCCAATGAGCCTATTTTAGAATATATCTTATGATATAAGACTATATTGGTAAAGTTGTCTAGCCCCATGGTATATAGAGAGCTCCAATACATATTAAAACATAGCCTACTACCATTATTACATGAAGTTATCTTACTCAATAATTTTCCAACATTCACAAATTTATTCCACATAGTGAAAGAAAGAGAAGTCAAGAATCTCTCTATGGGTAAAATTAAATATACAAGTGGATCAAAATCATCTACTAAGAGTTGTAATAATTCAATATATAAGGTAAGGGATAATAAAAACAAGAGTGATATAAAGGCAATAGTTAACACAAGTTTAGAGCCATCTCCTTTCCTAATTTTATCAGCTCCTCCATAGAGAGTTTTCACCAACCTTCCAAAATTTCCAGCATGTGTTTTACAACAACTCTTGGAATGTAATTTAATATATATTATTCCCATAAAAGAGGTTGATATGACACAACCTCTTCCAAAAAAATATGATTCCAATGTATTTTTTGAATATCATAGGGCACTAGGCCATGCTCTGAACTAATGCATCACATTGAAACATAAGATACAAGATTTGATAGAGGCTAACATAATTGATGTAGGCACACCCACATAATCACCTAAAGTTCAACAAGTGGAAGTTAAGGTATTGAAAATATTCTTAGATCTATTTCTAAATCATACATAAAATGAGGTAAGGGAACTTCAAGGGTTCACTACATATATCAGGCACATCCACCACCAACATTTTATCACACTACTAAAGAGGATGCACACCCCCTACATAATATCATTATTGTGTATCATAGTACAATACTATCTAGACTATAACTAATAGTTAAAGTTCTAAGCACAACTTAAATTAGTATACCATAAAATTTAGTTGGGTCACTAATTTAGGTGGTGTCTATTTTATAATATGTTACCACGTATACATACTCTCCCACATAAGCAATTATTAGAGAGACCCTAGATTAGGGATATGGTATATATTCTAGAGGGCCTTCCTCTACTCTTTTCTTTATGAGATCAATGTTATTGAGTTCCTAGAGTTATTATCATAGGCCACCCATGCCATATACAACATCTTCTACCAAATTAGTCCCTAAGAACCCTATAGTTCACAAGATGCCCTAGTAACCTTAAAATATTCTTATCATCGCTTCATAGGTAGTGTCATCTATAGATCACTTAGTACAGTAAGTTTTGGGACCTTAGTTACCTTTTCATATAACACATGTGATTATTATTCCATTACTTGACATAGGCCATATTTATTGTTAGTATCCCTTGAGACTCATTAGTTATTATGTTCCTCACTTATTGTACATATATTATAACCAAAAATTACAAAAACAATATAATATATAAAAACTCAAAAACATTACAATATTTATTCAAAATAATAAAGTTATAGATTGTATGCATTTCCATGTTTCCAACTCTTATATTTTCTAGACATTACATATGGTAGTTATCTTAGTATAGTTAGTTTTTATCATACATGCATTGCTTCATTTGTTCTTGATGAATATTCGTAGATATGTAGAAGACCCAATTCCACTACATAGATCTAGAGTTTTTAATATATAACCACTTGGGGAATATACATAGGTACAAAGGTTATTCATTTGACACATTTGCCCATTTAGGGGTACCCTATACATAGTTTTGATTACCATGTTACGTCTTTCTAAATTATACATAATAGATTTACCATTATTATCTCTTGATATTGATCATGCTACACCTACTCATATTTTTTATTGGATATTACTACTTTATAATCAACCTATGTACATATTAGCTCTTACATAAATTTATATTACATGTTCATGCATACTTTCATTTCTATCTTTCCAAATTTATAATTGATTTCATCTCTATGATTCTTCTATTAAATGGAATTTGAATATGTCATTTCTTCATGGCTCTATGGCACTTATTTTCAGAGTATATATGGTTTTTACATGTGCCCATGTCCTTTTATGTGCCTTCTTAATTGTGTATATGTACATTTGAATATGTCCTTATATGTGTCTTCAAGATAACTTACTTAATGTTTGCATATGTGGACATTTAAAAATGTCCTTGTATGTCTTTATTTCTCAAATTTAGTGACATGTGCCCATGTCCTTTGTATTGTGGCCTCTTGGCCTACTTTTCATGCCTCATGGGTGTTGTATGTATGCTTTATTGTATGTGTCATGGCCATGAAACTTATATATTTCTTGTTACACACTCCAATTTTAGATGCCATGAGGGATCTCATGCATCTCCCCTTCCTACTTGGTTGCTATGATGGACATCATATCCCTTCCCCCTAGGTAGATGCTAATTTATTACTTAGATTTATTATTCATATACATTATTATATCTATATTCACAACCTTGTGAATGCTAGACCCAACACACATCACACATTATAAACTTATGGTCATATTATCTTACATTTTGATGTTATGTATGCACATTATATTATATTATTATGTAGATATCATATATGCTCTAGATAACACACATTTTATAGAGATTTTTATTTTGAGGATAGTTATTTCACATGTTCAACAACTCCCCTCAAAAGAAGTAGCATTCACAGGGGTTTGTCATAGAGCTAAGGGTATCAAAATGTACTCAGAGTAGAAATTTTAGCACATAGGCTTAGATTATAGAAATCATACTTAGGTAAACACAATGAGAAACATTAACACAAAGATTAGTTACTATTTGTATAGAAATTAGAATAGTCAAACATTAGCACCCAAATTACTACACTAGCACCACATGGAACTATTTTCCAAGATATGGTGCTCTAATATCCATTATCTTTAGTATCATAAAAATCCAAATTGGCTAGAAAAGTATAATAGGTGTAGTCTAGGTTTACATAGGTTCAGTTACAAATTTACTAGTTTTACTTAGTTTGGCTCAGATTGATACCATCTTGTTCAGATTAGGGGCATCATGCATAACATGACCATTTCCATTCATAGTCTAGATACTGAGATATAAGTTAATACAACTTAATATAGAATCCAAATACTCAAATATTAGATTTTTGGGTATGTGTTTGGCACATTGTTTTTGTATGCTCACTTATACACTAATTTATTAGATGGAATGAAAAACTCCATATCATTCTCCACATTATTTACATCAGACAACATATTCTAGGTACACACTATATTCATGCCTTACTCAATATATAGTGGTTGGCATCCCTGAGTGGCCTAGAGCTACATAATATACTTGAGTGTCGACAAAGCTGACATATCTAGTTAGGCATTTTTAGTTACATCATGTAGTTTTAATTTTAGATGCATTTACTAAACATGGGTAATAAATGATGGAGTCATCATCTACTTGAGTTATTGAGCCACCTACATGAGAGAGTTGGACACACCATCATTCAATCCAAACTATTCATAGGTCATGATCCACCAAGAAGGGATGGTCAATGATGGAGTCAAAACTAGATTGAATTATTGAGCCACCCACACATGGGGATTGAGTAATCCATCAGCTCAATTAAGTTGCTCATAAATTTATCACTATATGCAGGCACACACACACATTTTCATTAAATTTATGCATAGGTTTATGTACCTAGTGAGGTGTAATCATTAATTTCCTCTCTTATCCCTATACTCAATTTTGTCTTTGCTTTTGATATCTCTTAAGTAAGTACTAATCTATGTATGTTTCACTTGTAAGACACATAATGAAGCATGATTCACATATGTAGATCTAGATTCATCAAAAACACCACTTTGGTAAGTCCAGGTAAGCTTATTTTTCCTTTATTTTAGTCATTTCACTTTGCTGCATTTATAGAATAAAGGGGGGGGGGGGGTAAATGTAATCACCTAAAATTGACACTTGAGTGTTAGGAGTGCTACTTGAGACCACTTATCCATAAGTTAGTCTTAGATCTATCTTAGGGTCTATTTTCAAATTATCCAGCATTTTTATGGGCCACATGTATCCCTAGACATCTATAAATTAGTTTTTTACCCTCATTATTATATCTTAGCCCTTAATGCCTTTATTTATACCACCTAGACACTAGCACCATAATAGGGACAGTAGTGCCACATGGTGCTAGTGTCATAATTTTTTCACTATTGTCCTTTCCTTCCTTGTTCCATAAATGGATATATTTTCAAATATTAGGCAACCTAGGGTTAGCCTATACCTATTTTAACACCCACAAAAGTACTTGAATAGTATATATACATGAATTTTATCCCTCTAATGACTAGATGGAAATTAGATGCAAATTACATATACAATCTCATAATAGGTTATGCATAATTAAGGTTATCAATCCCTATTATATCTTAATTTTTCATACAACCATACAAAACATTCCTAATCTTAGATGACTTATATTTCTAGTCTCAAGCACATTAAAATCACTTAATTCTATGATCATACTAGCTTCACTTGCACTTGCACTAGCACGTAGGTGGAGAGACCTACATCAGGCTTAATCCCTCTTCAAAGTATTGGTATGTAGATAACTCTCATCATAATGGGGTGTTAATGATGTCTAGCCTACCCAAATAAAAACAAAATTTATTTATTATATCAACTATATGCCCTAAAAATAAGGAGGATTAGGTTTTTCACATAGAATTAGTTAAAACATATCATCTATAAGGTTATAGAACTCATGTGTGCAGGAATAGACATGACAGACCCAGACACAAGTACAATCAAAAGCTCAAAATATTTCTATACAAAAGACACTAACACCAAAATAAGGAAATTACCACCATCCAATTAGTGTACTACTATTTGTAATGGGTTTTAACACCATGATCCTAATTGTGACTCTTAAACCAGCGTCTACCTCAAGTTTTAGCCTCCATATCATTTGTCTTAGTAATTTTATAGCTAATTTCTTGTTTACATTATTTATTACTATTTTTAGAAATGTAAAATTAAATCAATTCTATAATATATCAGTGGATATATTTATTTCATATTTCTACCCTAATTTACCATACTTAGACCCTTTAACAGCCTAGGGATTTAACTCCATAACCCTAAATAGTTAAATTGGTGTATATATCATGCTTTAGAAGGTTGTATGATTATAATTGAATCAACTCTCTAATTTTTTATCAATTTATCTTATTGATGTGCAACACTTTTTTTAATTTTTAATTCCTAATTGATATATGCAAGTGGTTTTTATCTACCTAGAAGTGCTTAAGTTGACTTGAGTTTATAAAGGTTTCTATAGCCATTCGTAATGGAACCATTCACAAGGTTTGGATATTTATTGGTTTATTTTATACAATTGTAACTTATTTTACCTTATTTGTAATTGTCATTTCTTAGTCATGTTTTTTGAGTTGGTATTTATGATTGTTATAATCTCTAAGTAAATGATGTAGAATACATAATGAATATATTGGATTGTCTACAACATTAATTTTTGGCTCTCCTTTCATAATGATGAAATTATCATTTTATTATGTGGCAAGACATATTTCATAGAGGAAGCTATTATATGACTATAACCTTATTTTTAAATTTAGGATTGATTTAATCAAATATACCTTTTTATCTTATGGTTGTGCCTACCACATTAAAATTATATATATATAGGTGTTGGTTTCTAATTATACATTGAAACATAGAAAATTAAAAAAATTCATTTTGCTTCTATTGTGACTTACCTTATGAAGTATTTAAAAAAATGGCTATTAATTTATATACTTGTATTTTTATTAACCATGATAAGAAGTGAAGAGACCTGCATTATGAGTTTAATAATATGACTTTACTCTATGATGAATTATTTTGGACAATATTGAATTCTCATTTATATCCTACCTTATGTCATTAAATGATTTGATAGAGCTTTATTTGATGAGTGGAGGGTGTATTTAACTTATCCATCTCTAACATGTGAAAATTAAAAAAAATAAGATTTTATTAAAATGTTAATTTTTTTGGGATAAAATTATTGGATATATGCATTTATTAGCCTTTTAGGTCATAGACATAATGCATAATTTATTAGTATATTATAAGATTGTATATACAAATTTAATTCCTTACAATCATAATTGTTGAAATTCTTGATTTATTAATTGATTACTAGGTATAAAATGTAAATGGTTTCCATTTAGGTTCCTAAGTGTGTTGATAGTCAAATACCCCATTAGAATACAAAATGGGGAGGTAGAAAAAGGTTGTATCTTGAGGAAAGTTTAGCATCTTCCTATAAGGTTTTTTAACTGTGGTGTGATGATAGTAATAGTTTTTAAATCATTGTGAGTATGATGGATAATAAAATAAAAATAAGATATGATGAAATGGTAGTAAATATTCTTCCATATATGCTTTTAATGTTTACATATTTGAGGTAGTTTTATGGTGGGTTAATTATTCCATATAATGAAACTCTATGGCTTAGGTTAAACACCTTGGGTTGTCCTTAGTAGTTAAAAGATTAACATTGGACCAAGTAAGGACAATTTTTTGTGTGTAAATACTTAAGTCCACATCATGAATTAAACATTTTGGTTGGATTTGTGCTACTGAGAAGTGGTAATATCTTGAATGTTATATATAAATGCAATATCATGATATTAATCGATTTATCATTACGGTGTGACTCATTGATTTCATCTAACCATATGTTAAATTAGATATTTACATGTGAAAGAATAGGAAATATTTTAGGTGTAACATTGAATATTTTAAGATTTATTTATTTTTAATATCATTCTCCTTGAAATATGTGAGCATGACAGAAGGTTTATAACTTATTTTCCTTATTAAACTCTCCTTATTATGTAAAAAGGGATCCAAATAAAATAATGAGGTTTTATAAATTCACCTTTTATTTATTATTTCTTAGAATAAAATGGGATTTATTATGGATCAAACATATATCTCTTTATGATAACTTAAACTTTCAATTTGTATAAGTTTTTTTTTAACCTAGATCAATAAATACATTTTTTTAATAACTCTAATTCTTATTTAAAGTTATAGTTTATGCATACTTTTGAATTATAGCTTTAATGAATATATTAATTGATATTCCATTAACCAAAAGCTTATTTGGATGACTAATTTTTTAGTAACTCTTTATGTTTTTGAAACCCCAACTTGGGATATCCTAGTTGTGCAAAACATAAGGCAACTTCCATCAATATATAAGGACTATTATGCATATTTCTTGAGATGAAATATTCATATAAATGTCAGTTACTAAAATATAATATATTATCTATGGTATGGTATGAAATTTATGGTTTGGTTATGAAATATGGTTATGTAAAGAAGACTTTTGCTACTTGAAACTTACTTCCCTCTTTAACTTTATAACATAGATTATTTTTTGGAATAGAATTGATATAAACCCTAGATTAGATCATTGTTTTTAAAGTAATTTTAATTTTGATAATTATCATTGATAATATAAATACTATATAAGTGAAACATTCCTTCCATATAAATGTTTTTAAAAATATGAATTAAATAGAGAACTCAATAAAAAGATACTTAATGGTCATTTTGAAGTGAACTAACTTAATTGAACACCATACTTTATATCTTTTAAAAATGTTTGATCTAATATATCCAAGATAACATATTAATGACCATATTGATAAAATTTGTCATGTATTCCCTTATTCTAAATGATTTAAGAAAAACAATTCTTGTTGTGTTAAAAAATGATTAATGAACTTACCAAAACACTAAAATTAAATAATTTAGAAACATTGGGTATTCCTACTAAAAAAGTGTTAGTTGATAATTGGCCTTCTCTCACCAATATCTAAAAATGAAATATAATGATGATAATATTTTGAGAAAAAAATGGTCAACATTCTAGTTTTCTAATATTAGATATTATAGAAGCTTGTTAAAATAATGAAGACTATATTTATTACTTTGGCTTACTAAAATAACCCTTTGGAGAACTATATTTGACCCTAATTTTGAGGATCAAATATGTAGGTTATCATGTTGAGGTGGCGCATCAGGTCTAGGTCTTAGGATAGAATAGGGTTGTGATTTTTCTAACCCTAGAATTAGGTTAAAACTCCTTTCCAAGGATATCTAGTTTTATATTTAAGCAAGGAAACCTTTTGGAAACATAATACAAAATATTATTGACCTTATAATATAACTCTTAGAAAAAATATGGTTGTTAACCTTTGTCATGATGAATTTTAAATATGGATAGATGATGGGTACTATAATAAATGGATTTTATGCATGGTTTTTATTTTAAAATAATTGGTATGTTTTTTTGTGTGTTTCAATCATGAAAATTTTGGGCATGAAATTTTGGTAGTAGAGACTAGGTTTAAAACTCAGAGCTCTAGGATGTTCTCTTTTTGTTCATCACTTCCCTAACTATTTCACTCTTGTGTATGCTTTTAGTATGTCACACAGTGAGATCACATGAAATTTTAGAAATGTTTTTTTATTGAGATCTAATATATAATTAGCTTACTGATATAAACTTTCAAATCCTCCAAACTCTATAAGATGTGATGGAAATCATACAAGAAAGCTTGCACCAACTAATAAATTTACTAGTAAAATCTTCTTTGCATCAACATCAACATGTATCATGATTCATGAAGCAACCCCAATAGAGGGTATGAATAATTAGTCTCCCAAGGTTTCACAGTCATCATCATGAAAAAATTCATGAGGAACACCCTCTTAGGAAAATTCCATCTTATCCTGGGAGGTGGGAAACCATTAGACAGTAAGCCAAAATAGTTCAAGCTCAACATCATGCATAGGATAGACCTATATAGGCTACAAGCATAGAGATGAATATAAATTTTGGGTTGCAACCTAAGAGAGGACCTTATTCAAGTGTTTATTTCAATTGTCCACTTGAACTTGGAATTCCCATTGAGGTCACCTTTGAATTTGGGTGTAATTTGGAATGCACAGGGTGGTTGGATTGAAAATAGCTCAAATTATAAAGAACATCATGGACATAAGTGATAGAGCACCTAGGCCAGGATAGTAAAAGCCTTGATATGGGCTAGTTTTTGGGACAAAATTTTATTATACATATTATATTATACTTATACTTCTCTATATAATCATTGGACTTATGTTTTATTTTTGAGAGGCACCATGTGTCATTACTATACTTTCATTTTGTTTAAGGATGTTAGATTTTCCTATTGTAAATCACATTATATATGTGAATTTATTTATTTTTTAATTACTACTAATATCATGAGTACCACTTTTTTCCTTGAGTTAACATGTATTGATATGTTGAGATGGTTAGTTTTTTAAAATGATAAAATTTAGAAGAAAAATTGCATTATAACATCTAATAAATTTAAGGAATTTAAAACAGTAAAATATTTCATGAAGTAAAGCCACATTATCTTATCATATCATAATAGTATGATTCAAGATTGTTAACTCATTTATGGGATTTAGTGAAGTACTCTTGATGTACCTTCGTACACAAACAAAATTTATAGTAAGGTTATTATTTTACATCATTCTTTTCAGATACAATTAATAGCCTTCAAAAAAATAGTATAGAGGAGACATAATTACTATAGTTGTGGACTAGCAGGGTAATTAATTACATCATATATATGCTAGTGATCTAAATTCATTATATTATTATGTTTGTTTCTCTCCATGCTCACTACTTTTAACCCTTGCATCTTACTATTACTAAATTTGTTATTTTACCTTAGTTTGACCTTAGTTGAAACATATGTATATATAAATATGAGAAGTTATGTGTGAACCTCTACATGGTCTTATAATTTTACAACACCTCAGATAAAATATCATCCTTTATAAATAATATAATTTTTGTATGATCATGATGTATGTTTTGGTAAAAAATGGTGATTTTTATATGTAGTTAATTTATACTTATGTAAATATGATCATACATGTGATATGTTTTATGCATTTGCCATCTATGTGAACTATTAGGTATTATTTTTTTAACTTTTAGTATGGTTCGATGTGGTGTAACCATACATAATATATATATTATTTAATATGGATTAAAGTGTGGGGTTTGAGGGAGGTGTAAATACTTATTCACACTATCTAATTGGGTTATGGGTTAGGAAGTGGATCTTCTCGTAGGATGAAACCCCATTTTATCCCTTTTGTATGAAGTAATAACATAAATATTCAAGGTGAGTACCATAGTTATTTATAAATAATGGTCATTTTATGAACACATAATTCTTTCACTCACCTTTAGTGGTTGTCAAAATATAACCTTTGTTATTTGTATTCTATGTTAAACAATGTGGATCAGATGCAACCACTACTATTTTTGTTCTTACCTCTAGGAGGTAATTGAGGATTTTATGATGATTAATTATGTACTTCTCCACTCAAGTGGATTACTAAGAAAAATATTTAAATTAATGTGTAATATTTTCAAAAAAAATAGTATGAAATTTTATTTTAATTTGATTAGCAAATTAAGTTGTTATGAAATCGACACCTTTTTCTTCTTTGAAATTTAATTATTAATAAGTTATTTAACCAATTATTGAGTTTATTTTTATTGAACTAATATTTTTGTATTCTATTTTTAAAAATATTTTGAGGCTCCTTATTCTCAAATGAATTTTTATTTTTTGGTTGATTTGAGTTATTTATTGATTACAAATGCTAGTTTATTATATGTTAAGTAATGTGCATAATTATCACCTTGTATGTTTATGTGGAAAAGATGATTGTTGTAAATACTAAAATATGATAATATATGATAAATTAGGCTTATAAAGTTTACAAATATCACTCATGGTTCAAAACTTTAGTTCATGACCTTTTAATTTCCAAAAATACTCATGTTTGCCATCTTGTTGTGCCTAAATGCTTATCTTATAAGCTAAACTTGGTATTTAGATTACCTAGATCACTTGTAGCCCATAGTTTACATAAAATATATATTATATCCTACTATTTTAGTTACATATATTCATAAAAAAAATTATGCTCCTTAGCACTACCATCTACACTAGGACATTAGTATTGATGTTGGTGTCCCATATATGACACTAGTTTCTAAGCCTTACAAATGATAAAATTTATAAATATTTCACAATGTATGGATCAGCCTGTAGTATTATTTTAAACCCCATATGATAAAATTAACAAATTTATTTTATAAATATAAAACAAAAGGTAATTCAATATCATCAAGTAATTACCAAGAAAGCACTTATCAATCTCACACTAAATCATTTGCAAAATAGAGTTATACTTCCCTATTCTATCATATTTCCAAATCAATCCTAGGATAAATTTTATTATTGG
This sequence comes from Torreya grandis, assembly GCA_037957365.1. Classification (NCBI taxonomy): domain Eukaryota; kingdom Viridiplantae; phylum Streptophyta; class Pinopsida; order Cupressales; family Taxaceae; genus Torreya; species Torreya grandis. The sequence goes on from JARHVA010003241.1 coordinate 1,478,852, forward strand.
CTTGAAGTTATAAAATATAATAAACATTATAATTAGTTTCCATGTTATAATATACATCATTACATGTAATCTCATATAACAGATTGCACAACTATTCCCACACAAGCCTACATAAAGGGATAACTACATCATTTTGAAACCCTCTTCAGAGTATATGGTTATTTAGTAAATTCCCATTGACAAAGGGTTATTTTAGTTAAACTTGAATTAACTTTGGTCCACTAACCAAATTTTTTTAAGAGACAGGCTTAAGTTGTGAGACCTAAGGTTTTGAGGAAAAAACTAATATCTCAAACCTATGTGTGTGAACCAAGTTACTAATCTGCAAGGTGAGAGTGAGCCCTAACATGCACAATTGATCATTCTAAAAAAAGACTTGTATTTCATACTAGATGTAAGCATCAATTATAGTGTACATATCTTTATATGGTGTTTAGGCTGATAGAGAGCATATATTTAGAATTTGATTAATTAATGTAAAGCATAATCTTGTCTTCTCATGTACTTGTATCTGCCAGATCTCAATGTGAATCAATAAATAAGCTAAGTATTTATTATTATTATTTTGATTACATTAGAATTATCTTTTGTAATTTTAATTTATATATTGATCATAATTTCATATTTTAATATTGTATTAGAATAATGCAAATTTGAATTATTTAATTATTATCATTGTCTCAAAATATTGTGAATCTAAATTCTTTAATTGTTTTGATTTTATAATAGCTTAGCCATTTTTTTATTAGGTGGTTATTCCTATAACCCTTACAAAAAATATAAAAGACTTAAAAATTTTGGTATATTGACATGAATTGTATCTCATTTACCACTCCTCACAAATTGTTATCCTCATCTTAAGTTCACTGGATAGCTTGTGCATTTTTAAGCACTCTAAAATAAAATACAAAAACATTCAAAAAACTTTATAAACTTTATATATATATATATATATATATATATATATATATATATATATATATATATAAAGTTTATAAAGTTTTTTGAATGTTTTTGTATTTTATTTTATAGTGCTTAAAAATGCACAAGCTATCCAGTGAACTTAAGATGAGGATAACAATTATATACATACATACATACATATATATATATATATATATATATATATATATATATATATATATATATGTATGTATGTATATAATTGTTATCCTCATCTTATGTATGTATGTATATATATGTATGTATATATATATATATATATATATATATAGCCTTCACATATTTACTATATTTTACATATATGTTATTTAATTTGTGTTAGTAGATAGAATATTATTTCCTCTCTATACACACATATGTTTCATGGGTACTTGAGTGTGATACAAGCATACACTAGATACATGATACATGAGTATACATATGTTGGACCTTTCCTCCACTTTTGTGACACACTATGTTGGGAAATATTTCTTCATTAATCATGATTGATACATGTTACATTGTTTTATGATCACTTTACATATTCATGTTAAGCTTATATATTAATACTTACACATGTATATATTTATGCTTACAGCTTACACAATGTGTTATATATGTTTGTTGTTCACTCAAAACTCCTCTATTCATGAAAAGACCATGATTTTTGGCATTCCTTGAGAAGGGAAGGTGTGGACAACTATTAAATTTTATCCTCCATTTTAGGATTGATCTAATATTAGCCCAAGGCATGGTTGTTGTATTTGACTTCACAAATGGAGTATATGTGAAAAATATCCAAGAGATGGACTATTAACACTAAAATTTCAATATAAAGTTTCCACACATAGGTATTATTTTAAAATATTTTTATTATAGTTTGGGCATTATGGTTTCTATTTCTAAACACAAGGGGAAGAAGTAGTGCAATCTTAGAAAACAAACACAAGAGAGAGGGAAAGGTAATGCAGAGAAGAGAACCTCTAGGTCTAGAATGAACTCAATGAATTGATCATCAAACCAAGTGATCTTTCATTAATTATACCACTATATAATAATTTTCACTTAATTTATACCTCCAATAACATGTTGAGGTCAACATACCCCCTTTTCTAAAAAATGGGGATTCATGTGTCAAATTGTGCAAATTTGTGCCTTGAAATATAAAATTCACTTGATAAAAGTATCATTAGCATGATTTCACATTATTTTTATCTAAAGGTCATCTATACAATGGTTTAGATAACTTATTTTTTCATGGTTCTATCTTAATCTTATCTAAAGTGTTGATGTTAGATATTTGTGTTTTAGGTTGTAGGTTTAATTGAGCCCATCTAGGAATGAACATGCTTAGGGATTTTATGATTCAATGTTTTATTGATCTTTTACTAGACTTGGTCTATAATTTATTAATATTTTTAAACCCTAGCCTAATTTTTTTCCTAGACCTTTCAATTCAAATTTAAATTTAGTTGGAATTTTTAAAAATTTAAACGGGAACAATTTAAATGCCATGGACTTTGTCTATTTTGTACTAAGGCTTGGTCATGGTTTTTCAACACAACCAAACCTTAGTATAACATCCATTGTTAGTCCCTCTTTATTCCTTGAGTCCCCCTTTTTGTATTTATATTATTCAAAAGGTCCTTTTGTTATATGTTTCTATCTTTTAAACATATCTATTCGAGTTTTTCCTTCAGAACTTTGTCCCAAAATAATTACCCTTCAGGGTTTATGGTTTGGATCCTTTTCCCAAGTAATTTCAATATTTGGGTCAAAAATTATTTTGGAACTTATTTAATTAGTCTACTCCTTTGGACTTATCTATGTTGAGACATTTATTTTAAACAATTTGTCTGGAATAATTTCCTTGTGGACCTATTCTATAGGACATTTTGTCCAACAAAATTACCCTTCAGCCTCTTTGCACTTAACCTTTAGCATATTTGTTTTAGAGTTTTTGTTTTGAAGTTACATTTTATCATATTTATTTTGGACTTACTCTTTTGAAGTGACCCTTCAGGATTTTTGTTTCAAACATTTTTTCCAACGTAAAAAGCCTGAAAAAATTACCTAAAATAATTTCCCATAGAAAATTGTCCAAAACTATTTTTAAAGTGACCTTTTCCTTAACCAAATTATCATTTAATATTTTATTAAGCTTCACCTTATCTTCAAACTTGCCCTTTAGGATTTTTGAAATGGTCCTTTTCCTTCCTCAATTATTCTTCAGATTCTTGAAAGTGCCCTTTAGGCTTTCTGTAAAGTACCCTTAAAAAGTTTCAAAATAGACATTTGTCCTTTGATATTATGCTTTATGATTTTTTAAATGGTCCTTTTCCATACTTAATCAACTTTCCCCCATGATAAGTACCCTTTGATACTTTTATCTCGGGTAAACGCCCTACCAAGTGTTTGTGCCATGGTCATTTTAATATGTTAGCCTAAGACTTTGGATTGAAGCCTTATTTTTTCAAAGTAAAATGAGAAAAATAATCTAAGTGTTTATTTTAAGTTATTATTCCCATGCCCTAACTTCAATATTTCCTAATGTCTATAGGAACCAATCTCACTTGGATTAATGAACATGTTTTTGATGATCATAGCTTCACCCCCTTCCAATGTCACTAAAACTTGTTGCTTGTGGCGCAAGATCAATGAAATATCTTTTGGGAATAAGCATGTTTAATGTTTAATTTGATCTTTATTTTCCATTAGTCCAAGATTAATTATCTCTATGTTTAAGCCATGCTTAATATTTTAACCTAAGTCCCCTTTTGAATTTAATTTGAACTTGTAAGAGGACAATTATCATATCATGGACTTAGTTTGGTTTTTATCCAAAGGATATGTCATGTTTTTCAACACAACCAAACCTTAAGATAAAAATCTTGGATTGGTCTTAATAATTACATAGTCCCTTTGTTAAAAAACTTAACCTAAAGCCTTATCCTGAGGTTTATCATATTTATCAATATGATGAAAACCTTAGGCTAAGCCTTCAGGCTACATCTTTTTATTTTTATGGGGTTATTTTTATTAAATTCCTAACACCTTACCCAAAGTCTTTATGCTGAGTCATTTTAAATTCATGAGGTCCTGTATATTATGTTTAGAACTTAGCTTAATCTTTTTATCCTAAGTATCAAGCTTAACTTTCATTCTTATATATAGGATCAATGGTCCATATTTAGATAGAGGACCAAGATCGAATAGAGTGAGATCAATGATGAAAATCCATTGATTTAGATTAAACATTAAGTAGCTATCAAGATCAATGGCCCACATTTAAGTAGAGGATCATGATTGAATAGAGCATATACAGTCAAAGTTTCAAGAAAATCCCTAAGATAATGAGAAGGTGACAAGTGTCATGATCGTAACCAAATAATAATGAACAACCAATTTTGGTTTATTATATGAATCATGATCAAACAACTCACATTCACTTGGATGGAATAGATCTAATGGAGTGATTTAAATATTAAAAAGTCAAGAAGTGGTCCATAGCTTAAATATTAAGCAAGTTCAGATGATCAATTTTACATGTTACAACATACACATCTAATAAAATAGAGCAAGATCAATGAAGACTTTTCAAACAAAGCTTTGAGTTAATGTGAGACTGCTACATGGTGAAAGTTCATGAGCTGATACAAATGATAGATGTAGAGCTCAGAAGGCCTATAGGACTACCAAGTGGCACAACCTTAGATCCTAATGTAAATTAAATCTCAGGCATCTTCTAAGATCAAAGAATGTGTTTAATTAGATGGACAAGATTGAATGATACATGATCAAAGAGGACTTTTCAAAGTAGTTTAGAGAAAATTAAGTAATGACACATGTCATAACCATGAGGAACATAACTAAGGTAACCACTGGTGTTTAAAACCTAGGATTAAGATTGACAAGTATTGTTGATCCTTGAAAATCAATCAAATGGTGTGAGATGAAGGGAAGATTTTAAAAGGCAATGGTAATTATTTAAAATTGATGAACAAACTACCACAAAATTGCCATAGGGATGCTATGAAAGTGCCAGGACAATGTGACGTAAGTAGATAAGAAACTTTAACTAGAGATGTAGTGGACCGTTAATGAGAAATTTAATAAAATTTCATGGCCATGATCAATTTCTAAATTAGGTTATTTATAGACTAGTCTAATAAAAGTAAAAGATCATTTTGTCCTAAAATGCAATAGAAATGACACTTGTCCTATACACTTATATAAATTTAATAGACTAACCAACATGCTACCTTGTATCTTATAAAATTATCATTGTCAATTATCAGAAGAGTTGAGTATTTCTTAGAACCAAATTACTTTGTAAACTTTGAGCAATTAATATAATCAAGGAATTTTATAAAGATTGTCTAGTATTTACTTGTGTGAAATTTTATATGGTTTCTCTCTCAGTTATATGGTTTCAATTTTATATTTGAATGTTTCCTATGAATTCTTGGTGTGTACATTTGATTTTAGAGTTGTTAACTTGTGTTAATACTAGGTTAATTGAAGGTTCCTTAGTTTGATTCATTTTTATTTGATCTATATTTGTAGATGTGCACTAGATATCTACTTATAAAGTAAATCTTTAAAGTTAGCTTGGTTTTAATTTGCATTATTTCTCAAAGTCCTTAGAAGTCTACCTAATGCATGATGTTATTTGGACTTAAGATGTTTCATGTTATAAATTTGTTAAGTGCACATCTAGATGAAATCTAAAATTTTTCATAATGTCTATAACAAAGATCATCAACATCCCTCTTTTCTACCCTACCCTTCCTTTTGCTTCTTTTTTAACCAGATCACCTTAGTTTAATGGTAATTGTAAATATCCATCTTATATTAGTTATTGATCATAATTCATCATCCTTAGCTTAACATACTCCATATTTTGTATATATTTTCTATTTGGCCATGGTGGCTCCCAACCACCACTTAATATAAATGTTGTGAAATATTCACTTGTTATGCCTCTATTCCACTGATAGATAATAGGATTATCTCAACCCACAACTCATGCACTGAATTCCTAGAATTATAAAATGAGAAGTGTTTCTAAACACTATGAGAACCTATGGTACACATTTAGGCATCAATAGAAAATATAGTGGGAAGAGTTTGAACAAGTTGTGGGCATGCCTCTAATATAATACCTCACTAAATATGAGTGCTAGGAGTTTATAGTAAACTACATATAAACATTATATGATAATTTGTCAATTAACACACAAATTAATAGTACTGCAAAATGGAAATGAGAAAACTCACACAATGATTATAATAGCTAATCACATCATAACCATAACATACATAAAGAAAAAAATTATTAATCCAATTAACCGAGCATTGATAATCATTCAAAATTGGAGATGAAAGATAATTGAGACATAGAACAAACCCTCTATAAAAAACAAGAATTGTATTTATTAAAATAAGTGTTATTACTATATTATTAAAATATAGTAATGCAAATAAGATAAGAAATGAAATGGAATATTAATCTAAACTAAATCAACTTATTATAGAGATAAAAATGAAAGAAACAAAACAAAATTATACTTTATTACAAAAACAATCTTCCTCCATTGTGATGTGAATTTAATTTTCTCTTTTTAAATTGTGGTTGCTCACTCTTCCAAAATAAGTGCAAATGGGTAGAGTTGTGGTATGCAATATCTTATAATCTCAACATGATAAACCTATAATGAATAAGATTAGCTAAATTAGAGGAAGACCTCTAATTTATATAATTTAGAAATGGATGTGAACCATCCATCTTGAGATGGAGATCAAGGGTTGATAATAAAAGGTAATATTTAATTCATAATGGTAATTTTGAAAAAAAAATTGGAGTGGAGATCAAGTGGGACTCAAAAATGAATATAAATTCATTTGGGATGAAGATGTGATACAAAATTAGTAATTTTATGTGAGATGTATTATTAAATTTGAGAAAATTAGATCATGAAATATAATGGAAATAAAGGTAGATTATTAAATTAGATCATGGAAGATAATGGGGATAAAGGTGTATTATTAAATCAGATCATGGAAGACAATGGAAATAAAGGTGGATTATTAAATTGGATTATGGAGGATAATATGATTATTAAATTGGAATGGTGGAAAATAGGATTATTAAATTACATCATGGAAGATACTGAGAATAAAGGTAGATTATTAAATCAAAATGGTGGGGGATAGGTGGAGCCTTAGGACATGTGAGAATAATTTTGATTTTTAATATTTATGAAAATTATGAATTTCCAAAATCCATGGAATTTTTAATTAGATAAATATCAGTTATTTAACTTTTGATTTATTTAGGGATAACAAAAAGTGAATAGTGAATAAAGAATAGTGAATAATGAATAGTGAATAGTGAATAAGGAGAATTAAGGATGATTAAAGAGGATTAGAGATGATTAGGTATTTAGTGCAAAGAAGGTTAAAATCAACACAAAGTTTATAATTTTAAGTGTATACATTTTGTCCCTCTTTGAGAAATCATTGTGAGACAGTGTCGAAGTAATGACTTTTAAAAGAATGAAAAAGTTAATAAAAAGGTGAGGCAAAAAAATTTAAAAATAGATGAATAAATAATAGATGTTATGATTTTATCATTATAACCAATAGGTAAAGGAGTTTGGATAGAATAATAAGATAATGATTGGAATAAAAGAAGGGACCCATGATGATGTAACCTCAATTGTTAGTATGATAAAGTGGAGGAACACTCGAAAGATATAGGAGTAAAAATGTTGAAGTGGTGATAATGAAGGCATCAAGAAATTTAAGCATTATAAATTTATATCATAATTGTAAGATTAAATTTGGTGTAAAATGATTTTCCCCTAGCTAAAAAATAGAGTAGATAGGAAAACTAATATTTATTTATTGCAAGCTACATGCTTAGATAGTGCTTATGACTTAGGGAGCACATGAGTAGAGGTGGGATTGATATATCTTGATTAGCTATGGGCCTAAAAACAAAAAAAATCTAGACTTTTCAATATAAGAGAAAGATTTTATATAATTGATAGTTGTAAGCAATTGATAAAGATTGATAGAATGTCAATTAATTAGGGCCTAAAAATGTGGAGAAAAAAAGTTGAAAAATATGAAAATAATGGGTTGGAGGGAAAAATATTAGAATGGGAGGGGATAGGCTATAGAGAGAGGATGAATTAGAAGGTGTAAATTGATGGCATGGATGGATATTGTATGTATGGTTAGATATTTGGCTTTTGTTTATTTTCTCCTTGATTTGAAATTATAACATGAATAGGTGAGTGAGATTTGAGCAACCTAAGTTTTAATTTATCATAAAATAAAAATCACCAATGATATTAAATAACCATGATGAATATTTGTGTTTTATGCATAAGGACTGAAAAGATTATAATTTGTGTAAAACAAAGTGCATCATGATATGTAAAAATCATAATCACACTAAAGTGTAATAAAAAAAATCTTGACTTAAAAAATGATAAAAACAAAAAAAAATAAACAAGTGGAAAGAAGATGAATGCAAACAAAAAAAGTGTAAACAAATAAAAATGATGAATGTAATATAAAAGAAGTAAATGACAAGACATATGATAAGACAATTAATATTAAACAACTTTAATGAAGACAATTTAAACACAATCACAATAAAACATAGGTGAAAATAAAAACTAAATCAATCAATACATTAAAAGGAATAAAATGGCATGACTAACATCCTAGGCCAGGGTTGAGACTTTTTGTAGCCAACATTTATGACAACATTGAATGATATATGAGGATACCCAGAGATAACCATGTGGTTTCAGATATAAATTATAACAAGTGAAATCACATTTTGGATGAATGGATATGATGGAGATATTGGCCAAACTAGGGAGCCCATGACCCTAATCACCACCTATATGGTTTAAATATTCTTACCATTAAAAATCGTGTCAACACCCATGATAATGGGGATAGACTTTAGGCTACATGTAATTCTCTTAAAAAGGGAGCGAAGAAAAAAGAATGAGGGAATGATAAGAAGAAATAGATAGAGGAATGGAAAAATGGAAATGTACCTAAAAATAGTGAGAGAGAGAAAAATAATAATATTTAAAAAGGGAGAGAGACTTATGGATAGAGAAGAAGAGATAAGAGAAAAGTAGGATAAAATATGATTTTTCACCTATTTAGTGATGAGAAAATCACAATGTCCATGTCATATAAAGTAAGATAGAGATAATAGATGAGTAGGCACTCATAGATTGATTGATAAAATCATGATGTGTACTTCATCTAAGGTAAGAGAGAGATAATAAATGAGTGGTAAATCATATATGGCATATGCATTCAAATTTTCCACTTCATATAAGGCAATAAAGAGATAATATATGAGTGGCATGCATATAGTGACTAATAAAATCATGGTGTCCAATACATCTAGGGGTAAAATAGGATGAATTGTGAAAAATAAGGAATATGGGTGCACTAGTAGTTAAAAGGGAGAGAAGACTAACCCAGAGATGGTATTGACTTAGAGAAGAAGCATTAGGTTGTGTATATCTATACAAAGGTAACCTTGAGCAAACAACCTTGGGATGAGGTTGTACAATTGGTCCTATAATGTTAAAAGGTTTGGGAAATGGTTGTGAGGTGAAGGGAGTAGGTGGAGATGGGTAAGGCATAGAAATAGTACCCATGCACAATATATAAAGATAATAAAGGAAAAAATGGATGTAATTTAAGCAATGAACTTGATAAGATTTCATGAATTAAAGTAATAGAGATTAATATATGGGTAAATATGCATGGATATGCATGTATCATTAATACAAACTAGTGATCTCATTCTAATTAGTAAGGAGCTTGAGTTATAATGGGTGAATATGAAGGATAATAAATAATGGATGATGCAAAGGCTGACAAAGAAATGGATGAAGTAAGAGTGATAAGATAGTGAGGTCACAATTAAAGATGATGATGAAGATGCATAATGGTGTAAGAATCTAAACATGGATAAGGATTAAAAAGGGTCATGAATCATGAGTAATTTGACCAAGTGAAATTAAGGAGAATGATAAAAATGAAATGAAATGGAGAAATGAGTAGAAAAACAAAAGGTAGAAAATGGGGATGAGAATAATGTGCTATAAAATAACATATTGGAGAATTTAAAAAAAAATTGAGAGAAGGTTATGAAACATGAAGGGGAAGGGAATGTTTAGAAATATGGAAGGAAATGAAAGGAGTGAAAATAAGTCTAAAAGAGACCAAGGAGAAAATAGTTTGGTAATGAAAATGAAAAATAAAGAAACCCACAAAAGAAAGTGGAATGTGAGGAAATATGAGTGGAAGAAGGACACAAAAAGGATGATCATATATTTAATAAGTAAGTGGTATCATGACCAAGTAATAATATATAGGATAAATGATGACAGGTAAGGAGATGAATAGAAAAGTAAAGCATATGGTGGTGTTGGAGATGAGAATGGGATGGATTATGTGAAAGGGGTTAATAAAAATGGGGGAAGCAAAGGATGGGTGTACAAGAATGTGAATATATATGGTAGGTGTCAATCATCTTATTAGAAGAGATTGAAAACTTGAATGGGAGATTAGAAGAGATTGACAAGATGAAAAATGGTGAGGTGGTGAAGAAATAGTAGATATAAAATGGAAAATGGATGATAAGAGAGTGAAGAAGTGAATTAAAATAGAAACACAATGAAAGGGAATGATTTGAAAATAAGAGATGAAGATAATGGATGATAAGAATAAAAAGGAAGAACTAAGTAAGAACTTTGACAAGTATAAACATCACCGACACTCACACAAATGAAAAAGACAAGTGTAGACAAAGATAGAAAGAGGAAAAGGTAAAATCAAAGTTCAAAGGCTTACATAGATAAGAATAAAATGTAAATTATGGAAGGCCTATCAAAGGATAACGACCTAGTTGGAAGCTAGTTGCAAAGGAGAAAATAATATGGAAAAGGTGGAAAATATGAAAATAAACCCAAAAAAAGAACAAAAAATGGAAAAGGTGTGAAAATAGAAAATCAAAAAATGGTGGCACATGGAAGAATAAATGAGGTATGCTAAAGACAAGGGGGAACACAAGAGAAGAAGAAGAAGAGATGTTTAGATGGGGGATAGAAGAAATGAAAAACATGAAAGATTAAAAATATGGGAAAGATGAAAGAAAAGAATAAAAAAATGGAATGAAAATGGCTTATAATGAATATAAGAGAAGTAAGATGGTGGTAGTGAAGAAGATAAATATGCATAAACATCCATCATTATGAAAGGGAATGGGATGATGTGGAATCAGTGAGGAAAATAAAGTGATGAAGAGGGTATGAAAATTTTCCAAGGACAAAGGGATATGATGAATATGGTGAGAGAATATGAAGGAGATAGAGGTAAAGGTTGGGAAGAAGTGGAGATAGGGACAAAAATATGAAGAAGTGAATCGGGGAGTGAGCAGTGAAGCATGCATAATAAATGTAATGAAATGTGATAGGTAACTAATGAATCAGAGTAAATGATGTATTTATAGGAGATAATAGAGGTGGATGAGAAAATCTAGAAAATCATCATTTAAAAAGAGATTGACAATCTATAAAAATTGTTATAAGAGATTGACAAGTTGAAGGGAGGGAGGTCATGAAGAGATAGGTAAAGAAATGGAGGAAGAAAAACAATATGAGAAAGGAAGATAAAATAAGGGGTGTAAACAAGTTGACCTTAGTAACTGAGTACTACCTAAATAGTCTAAAAAGACCTCAATCCAATGTTGTTCTACCAAAAATGAGAGGAAAAACAAAGAAGAAGTATTAGATGATGTTAAAATATAAGGATGCTAAGAAAAATTTAAAGCTTCCTTGATGTAGGATGCCCTAATCAAGAGGGTGTTGTTATTAATGGAAATTACAAGGAAAGATTAATATTGGGGATAGTAATTAGTTGTTATTGGTCAAGTTTCCCCTAGAATTTAAGTAGTGCGTACATAGTATGTTTGATCAGGCCAATCTAGTTCAACACATATGAGAACTGATGAGAAAATGCATTGATGGATGAAGTGTTAAGATTGACCCTTAAATGTTATGAACCCACTAAAGATAATGATTTCACATTGTGATTGATTAAGATGATGGACTAATTTTCCCCCAAGAAATTATATATGTAAGGAGTGGACTAGGAATGATATCTCCCAAGATAAGTTTCACATTTTGAGGTGACCCATGAATCAAGGTTCATAGCAAATGATTTAGGATCAATATATCCCATTAAAAATATGTGACCTTGGATTAGTTGAATAAATTATTGAATAATTGAGTGAGTGAGTGAGAAATTTACTAATAGATAAAGGATGGATATTGTAATGTTTTTGGTCCCAATTGATAGGTACAATAGATTGATTAGAAAGAGTAAGAAATGATTGTGTATGATTGACAAAAAAACATAAACAAAAAATTTAATTGATGACATGGATTAATGATGATTAATAACAACATGGATTGGATATGTATGGATGGAAGAGAGAGGTAATTATGGGATGAATGATACAAAAAATTTGGTTTTCACCATGACACTTTCTTAAAGTTCCATTAAATGGGTTTTCATTTGTGGATGAACTCTTTTTTATTTATTTTCTCTTTATTTTCTTTTTTTTTTTTTGTTGATTTTTTTTTGTATTTTTTTTAGATGTTTTACTCACATGCCATCTATAGAGATGGATCTTAATACATATTTATTATAAAAAATTGACATTAGAGGATGAGACATTGATGATATACCCTATATCTCTATGTTTTTATGATAATGCTATGAAAAATGATTATATATGAAAACAAAAATGTATTAAATGGATGTAACATGATGGATATGCAAGAAACTTTGTGAATGTGCTAACAATTATTTTGAAGGTGATGACCTAGTTATTTTATGTATACAATATATGAATTTCAATTTGTAGAAAAAAAATGAAAGGGGGAATAGGATAAGTATGAAATGGTGAAGATCAAAACCAAAAATCAAAATTTTTCATGGAAAAGAAGATTACCTAATCCTTATGAGCAAAGGGTAAAAATGTACTTCTTGATAAACTCACAAAATAATAACTTTATTAGCTGTGTATAGAGAGAAATATCCCTGATAGAATTAGTAAATGGGATAAATTTACCCTTTTCATCATAGACATATAAAAATCTCTTTTAAGAACTTTTTTTTAGACACCTTTTTATTTAATATTAAATACATTTCTTTGTGACCCCCTACATGTAGTCTCATGTGACTAGGAAGACACATGGTCTCACAACCAAAGACTATACATAGGTGAGTAAGGGTATATCTCCTCAATGTTAATCCCATGCAACTAGTGAGATGTCAGGGCTCAACACCAAATATTAGTGAAGGGTAAGAGATGTGTAATTTAAATTTTATTTTGCAGAAGATTTAGATAAGGGTGTCATTTTATTTGGAAAGAATTTACCTCCAAGTCTTGAGCCCATGCAACTAGGAATATGTAAGGGTTCATCACCTAAGACCAAGATAGGTGAGTAAATTTATCATTTTTTTTGTAGCATGCTAATTTTTTATGCATAGAGGGAACTATAAGAGGAGACTCTATCATGGATAAGTTTTTAGACTAAAATGTGGGCAATTATTTTTTAAGTCTTCCAAGATGTAGGAAAAAAATATGTAATTTTCTTCGAAGAACTAAGGCAAGAACCAATGGAATGCTAACTTTGAGAATGTTTTTCATGGTATAATAGGGTGATATAAAAATTAAAATGACATGATAAACTACATTTTTAAATTTTTTTTATGCAAACTAACAACTAAATAATCACCAAGCATGACACCTGATATGCATGAAAAAATTAAATGGTGGAAAATGCAATGCAATATGGGCAATGTGAAATGTAATTGTAAATGGGCTGCCCCCAAGTGTCAAGGTACTTATAAACAAAAAGTTATTTCATTTTTTATTTTTTAGGTTTTATTGGTATATGAACCCAATGGAAGTTCAGGATATGCATATTTTTTTTTGGATTTCTATCCCATGCCAATTCTAGATAATCTTTATCATTTTGATTGGATTTGCTCTTCAATCTTAGTTTCAATTATTTAATTTAATTTTAATAGTAATTGACCAAGATGAAGTTTTTGGTAGTTATTAGCAAACCATCCAGAGTATCATTCCCTATCAAGAAATCCTTGTTGAATAAAAACATCACAATTTACATTTCTTTGGCAAAGTTATGTAGTAATTTTGGTGTTTCTTGGGAAAAAAAATTATAAAATAAACCCATATTAGTATGACTAATAGTAAATATAAACTCTATAAACCTTATATGAGTTCTTCATATCATCGTGGAATCAAGAACCCTTTCCCTATAAGGGTTACAACCAATACTATTAAATAGTATCAAACGCCAAGGCCTAATTAGTTCACCATACATACAAAAACCAATATCTCTTACCCAACCACTACTGACTAACCACCAAATACTAAAAAATTAAAAATAAGATAGGCTTTTATTAATAATCCTTAATTCCTTGGCAAAAGTTAAATATTCAAATTTTCTATGATGTGCATCAAATGTGATCTCAAAATTATGATCTAACTCATGATAGTGCTATGAGACCAGATTATCATAATAAGTATGTAAGATAGGAGTTAAGATTTTTTCTTGGATTATAACTATAATATCATTGCATGTTATTTCTCTCTTATCTGGCTTGATGCTTTCATTACCATCAATACTGTCTTCACCAAGCAATGAAGAATTAATTTGTTCATCTATTGGTGTCTTGAAGAGGTTTCCACCAATAAGGTATTTTTCATTTTGATTAGACCATAAAGCCTCAAATAAGGTTTCATAAGGGGGAGTTTCTTCAAGTCGGATGTCTTCTTAGATATTTATATATGTGACAACTAATATGACACCATGGAATAAGTCCAATGATGTGTGTTTCTTTGGGTCCCAATTGACATGTGTAGGAAATGGGATATTAGGATATTGGATTAAAAAAAAAGGTTAGTTCTTATGTAAGGAGAACATGTTGCAAAATAATCATAAAATCTAACAAGGTAACTTACATCGATTCCAAATGAAGCTTCCTCAATAACCTTAAAAGAGTCACTAACATTTTCAAACTTATCTATTGATGTGGTTATTGTTGAGACCAAGATAAATGTTTATATTGATGTTGAATTTTATCTTAATTATAAAATGGATTATAGATTATATTTGGATAATAAATTTGATCTTGGTTTTGAGGTGGCCACAAGGAAAGCATGTTGAATTGCATTATCCACAAGTACCTTTTACATTAGGCATTTAGAAATGATGGATTTAGGATGAAGGGCTTTTTGGAAATGGGGAATCTTAAGTAATGAAAAAAATATATGTTTTTTTCCAAATATGGGTTATTGATGCATGTTTGTAAGTGAATGAGTCTACTTATGATTTGGAAAATACTCTTGGTATATCTCCTTTTGTTTAATTTCAAACTTAGACACATTTAATTATTTAGTAGGCAAGGGTTCTTGGAAGAATTTATACAGGATGTTTTTATACACAAGTGAAATTTTGAGAAGCTCTAGGATGGGAAGGTTAGTGGGTTTCTTTTCAAGATGGTCAATTCAACTTTGGATGATGATGCACTAGGAATGGTAATTTTTGCATGCCTTCTGGTAAAAATTCAATCTTTAGATTGTAAAGTAATGACATCAATATGATTATACACGTAATCAATATAATTAACTATAGATTATAAAGGGTGATTGACCTAGTTAACATTACTTGCTGAGATTTCATAGAAATAGTCATAACATGTACTCATTGCTATAAGAAACATCTACATATGTCTGATACAAGTCCTTAAGGTTCTCCCTAGGATCACCCTTGCCTTTGTATTTGTCAAATTTTGGATGTTAAAAATACTTAGGGAAAGGTATTGTCATGGTAGTTAAATCATATGGGTAAAAATACATTTATTTGAACTTACATTATTTTTACAAGGAAAATGTGTCATCCTACAAGCCTTAAACTTTATATTTCAAGTTTTGAAACTCTTAGATAAATTTTAGTGGTAGTTGAATCATTTATATTGAGGCCAAAACCTATTAATTTCAAGTTTTGAAACTCTTGGATAAATTTTAGTGGTAGTTGAATCATTTAGATTGAATAAATTAATATGTTTTGGCCTGTGAATGGGTTTGGGTTAGTGTATGTTTGTGAAAATTGGTGAAGTGGTGGATTATTATTGAAGTGATTAGGAGGTAGGTTGGGAAAGTTAGCATGTTTTAGATGTGAAAAATTATTTAGATTGGTGGAAATATTAAAGTGTGTTGGGTTTGGATTAGTGTTAAAATTTGTTGGGTTAGGGTTGGTGTTGTAGTTAAAATTTGAATGGTTTGGATGAGAATTAAATTTGGGGTTTGTTTGATTAAAGTTTGGGTTGGGTTGGATGAGGTTGGTTGGGTTGATGTTGGTGTTAAATTTGAGTTTAGTTAGGTGATTTTTGGTCTAGGTTTTGATTTGTATGTGAAATAATCATGTGACTAAAATGGGTGCTAATGCTAAATGGTTAGTTAGGATGTGGATTACTATTGAATATATTGGTGTTAAGTGATGTTTGGTTTGGATTAAATCGTATAAGATAATGGCGAAAATGATTTTGTAAACTTCTTAAATTAATATTTGTATTTATATTGGTGGGCATACTTGAAGTAATACCTAATCTTGGATTTGATAAAAATTGTTTGATTTGTGATCTAGAATAATTATTCAAGCTATGATTATGATTTGGATTAATGATGTTATTGATTGGTGAGCCATGAAGCTTCAGATTTGGATAGATTGGTGAGCTCAAATACTTATCCAAGAACAAATTATAACTTGGATCGACAGTGTTATTGATTAGTGAGTCATGAAGACTTGGATTTAGATTTATTTCTGAGCTAGAATAATTATTCAATGTTGGATTATGATTTATATTGATAATGTTGTTGATTGGTGATCCAAAAATACTCAGATTTGGATTGCTTTGTGATCTTGAATGAATATTTAAATTTGGATTTGTATTTAACTGATTGATGGATGGGGTTGAAATCACAATCAGACATGGATTTAGATTTATTGGATGGTTGATTTGAATTGGATTAAACCCTAGGTCAAGACTAGGACTATTTATATTTGTAGTTATGACTAGATTTATCAAGGGATTACCCAATAAATACATTTTTTTAGTGATAGGTAATATTTATTACAATAAATTATTTGACTCAAAAAAGGATTAAAATAATACTTGACACTAGACTATAAACATACCAAAGTGTCTAAAAACTTGATTGACAAATTACACATAAAAGGTGAAAAACTAGGATAAGGTTCATGAAAAATGTTTGGGCCTTTTGATGTCACTTACTCATTTATTATCTCATATTTGGCCTAATATTTCAAGGCACTAACCATGAAGGATATTTTCATTCCCATGGCCCACTTATTCTAGTTTTGAGGGTGTGTATAAGCTAACTTCTTGGTGTTAACCGCTAACTGATGCACCAAAGTTAAACAGAAAAAGAGGATTTTCTAGGATTAAAGTTTTAAAAAGATTATTTAAAGGTAGTACTTAGAGATAAATTATGGTATGTTGAGTCCCAAACTATGGAATAAATAGATAAAGTAGATGCACACTATTGGGTCTTGTCCCAATGTGCCCAACATAGTCATAGGGGTTTCATTGTGTTGACAATCAATAATACTATATTTTGATACAAATATTAAAACCTTAGGTTTTGAAGCATGAAATACCCTCATGTCATGGTGTTCTTAAAACACACAACCTCTTAGTCAATTGAAATAGTTGGTTTTCTATTTATATCTTTAGTATTTTCTATATTTATCATGTGCCACTTGTAAAATTAGAAGAATAAATCTTAGTATTTTACATTCAGATATACACTTGAATATCTTATCTTACCATGTGAATTACATTTAAAAGTTTTATCTAATTATATTAATCTCACCCATTAATAAAAACTAGGCTAAAATAATGGGATACGTATTTTTCAATGTTGTTCTAGTGGTTTCCTAACTCTATAACTTTTCTTTTTGTTTTAGAGTGTCAAGATAGGTCAAAATGGAATAAAAATAATTATACATGTTCTTCCCAATAAAATAGTGAATCAAAGGTATAAGGATGCCATAAATATGTATCAAAGTACTGATAAAATATCTATGTGTGAAACCTTATGTAGGATAGTAATGGAATTTTAAAGACAATTATAGTAGAGAAAATTCTATCTAGTATAGATCTATCCAAGACAAACTCATGCCCTAATAGATTTGTCAAAATCAATTTTAAAATCCTGTATTTTAGGAAAAATATCCAAACAGTGCTCATAATCATCCTATAGGTTCATATTTATATAATAGATATCATGTACAATCATTCAAAACCACTTTTTATTTCCTTTACATATCCTAGTTAGTTATGGCTTTATCTTGTTTTTAGTATTTTTAAAAGTGGGTAGATATAAATTCTATACTTTCATTTACATATTCCTAGATCTAGTCATTGTATTATTTTATTCTTATTTTTCTATAAAAAAATTAGGGTAAATAAAAAAGTCACATTTTTAAAATTATCTCAAATTAAATAAGGATCTAGTGAAAGCATTAGTATGTACTTAAATTAAAAATTATGGTTACCAAGATGGATTATCAATCCCCAAATAGTGAACTTCAAATTAATTTTTATAATAGTTTGATTTCAATCATTAAAGATAAATTGGTCTTAAAAATTGTCATTTTTTAATGACATTTTTCATGTTGTTAGAGAATATTAAGTGAATCTTTTATATGAAATTGTGTTTAAGTATGGGTTAAATAATTAAACTTATAATAGTGATTTTTTTTCAAAAAATATAAATTTTATAAATGGAAGTGATGTAAATTATTTTTATTAGAATAATGATACTAATAATATTTTAAAAACTAGTTAAATCTCATATTAGCTAGACAAAGGGAACATAGTAAATTCACTAGGCTTGGTAAAATTCCAAAAAATGTTTTGGAGAGATTGTTTGAGGGTAACATGATTACAATACCTATAGTAATAAAATATACGGATCATTCATTACCATAGCCTAAAATATTTTATGATTATTTTTGAAATCAACTATGTGCTTAAGTCATTAGTCAATAATTTGAGTTTATCAGTTAATGTTGACATCATAGGGTAAGAATCATTGTCTCATTAATCTAACATACATCATAAATAAAGCTTAAATGAATAGAACACCAACAATGGATAACTCAAATATTGATGTGTAACTTAGTGTTTATTCATTCATTTAATACAAGTACATATATATAGATAATTTTGTGCTGGTATATATTCCATACATCTCATTGTTAAGATTAAATATAATATAAAATTCAAAATAAAAATAGACACATCTCTTTTATGTTATACTTTGTGGGATTTTGTGAAGCTCTATCAATACCACAAAGGAGGTCTATAGATGTTTGATGCCATGGTATGATTAGAATTTTATGTGGTTTGAAATTTATACTAAATATATACATGAATAATCCCATAAACATCATCCTTGGAATTTAAATTGTCTCATCATTGATACAATCAAAATGAAGAATCACACAATACATTAAGAAATATTATCTTTATGTATGAATTGTTAGTACATGCAAGTCAAATTTTTCTCAAAGGATATCCATTCTATCAAGTATTTAGTTGCTTAAAATGCCTTTTATTAAAACATAATATTCTCATGAATGAATTATATAATGCCTTGAAATGGAGGATTATTTTTGATATACTTGTAAAAAATATTAATATCTACAATAAATTTTTATAATTTTGTATAAATTTGTTTATTATACCACCTTATTTATTTCATTCTAAAATGATTTTATCTTTTTGTATCTTCTTTAAAAAAATTTATCCCCTAGCTCAAAATTTTGTTTCCTCTTTATGTTTATAGGATCCTTGGTGATGTCATATGTGGTCATGGCTTGATTGAGTTCATCTTCCAAGGTATCCAAAGATTTATTTTCTTCTTTTGTTGTAGCTAGCCATCTAAGAGTGTATGAAAAATAGGTAGTAGCATCTAAAATAATTTTTTAAAGAGAGGTGATTTGTCTTGAGAGTTTTTGACGTTAAGTATTCTCTACCAATGGAATCTTAGTTTGTTTAAACTTATACTCTCTGATAGTGGCTTCCTTGATTGTTTTTGTTGTTAACTCTAAGAGTGTTTGATGTCAGATCAATTTCTAGACTACCCCATGAAGTTTTTGTTTCCAATAAATCTTGCACCCTTGTGAAGGTAATTTTAGGCCTTCACAGTCTATTGAAACATGGAAACAATCCTAGGCTATGGCTAGCCTAATCAATGGATTGAATCTCTAGATTCTAAGGGCTAGCTCCCTTTGGTGTATCAATTAGGATATCTACTCTATGTTACAAACTATTAAGAAAAGGGAAGATGAAAAATATAAGAAATGAAATTGAAAGGAAATCCTATCTAATGATGGTGACACACCTATATTTTGGTTCATCCACTCAATTTGAGCTTCTAAAACACTGATTAGACAAGAAAAGATTGAATCTTCAACTCCAATTGACTCCTATGCATCAGTATTTCATGAAAAGGTTTTATTTGGTGATCAAAGCTTGAGGAAAATGATGGAATAGGCCTAATTCAAGGAACTAACTAGCCACTAAAATCCAGTATAACTTCAACCAAAAGACATCACACATAAAACATGACCTGCATAATCTAAGCAACTAGTAACTAGGTAAGAATCAAGATTTGACCAGGAAGAAAATTCTAACACATTCAAGTCACTGACATAAATACACTATACCAGCATCCTAGAATCTAAAAGTACTCCTTATATTTATCTAAAAAGGTTACAAAACTTGATCTTCATAGATTCTAGTCTTATCAAGAGAGGGATCCTGCCAAATGGCTGAAAATCCAACTTATATAGTAAAAGCATACCAAAGCCAAGAAATATGGCATTGAAAATAAGAGAGGATATCAACTCCCACATCACTCAAGTCCCACTTGAGCTATCAAAAGATAACCAAGACTTTAAATAATATCCTTTTTCCCTATGTCTTGTATGAAATAGCTCTTTGGCATTAAAAAAGGGTCCATCTTGGACTAATCTCCTTCATGCATGGAAAGCTACACCAAATCTTCAAAGAGAAAATCCACTTGATATGTTTGAAATTTAATTTAAAACAAAATAAGTTCCTTCTTTACATGGAAAACAAGGAAAATGCATGATAAGCCTCATCTAGTCAACTCCAAGTAACATTATCCTAAATGAGATGATGCTATGCCAATCCTTAGGTGAAGAAATTTATTTTTAACAAGTTGGAAGTTTTGAAAGCATTCAATTAATAAGATAAATTATAATATATGTGACACTTTGACAAAAATTCAACTCAAACACAAGACCAATAAACTCCAAATGGCCTTCACTTATATGAAAAGGGGCTTTGAAAAATAAAGCATGCATGAAATTCCATGTTAAGATTAGATATACAGTGTTTAAAACTCCATGTTAGCTCCTTGAAGTTCCTTGGACTTTTGATTTGAAGCACTTCATTTCTGCATGTATTCTTTCAGGCTATTTTTTTGTGGCCTTTTTTTTTGGGGATATTTTCTTATGGACTTTTCCTTTAGACAATTCTCCTTGTCCACTTTCTCAAAAGAATTATTTCAGAATTTTTTCCCATAGACAATTCATTTAGACTTTTTGTCCATGGCTTATTTCTTCAATATTTTTCTTATGGACTTTTCCTTCTGATAATTTATCTGAAGGAATTGATGTCTTCAGAATTTTTGTTTATCACTTTCTTGAGAATAATTTATTTGAAGGAATTCATGTCTTTAAACTTTTTATTTATCATTTTCCCATGGATAATTTGTCTGAAGGAATTCATATCTTTAAACTTTTTGTTTATCACTTTCCCATGGACATTTTGTCCAAAGGAAGTCATGTCTTTAGACTTTTTGTTTATCAATTTCTTGTGGAAAATTTGTCTGAGGGAATTCATATCTTCAAACTTATAAAATGAACCCTTTGAAATTCTCAAAAAGGACCCTTCAAAATTCTCAAAATGGACCATCAAAAAAATTAAAATGGACCCTTTATAAAAAATGAAAAGGACCCTTAGAAAAATTGAAATGGTCTTTTATAACCTTTGAAATGGTCTTTGCCTTTTTGAAAATAACCCTTTGGCACTTTTGAAATGAACCCTTCAAAACTTTTGAAATGGTCTTTCAGAAAAATTGAAAAGGACCCTTCAAAATTCTTGAAATGGACCATTTCTTCAAGAAAATACCTTCAAGAATTTTTAAAAGACCAATTCCTTTAGAATTTTGACTAACTAGACCATTCAAAAAAATGAAGTGCCCTTAAAAAAAGTTATTTTGGAATAAATGTCTGAAACAATCCCTTTAAAAAGATATCCTTCAAGAAAATTGCTTTAGAGAAAATGTTTGAAACAATTCCTAACACTTAGACAAAAACCCTATAAACAAAACCTATGAAAGTATGAACCCTTGGTGAAAAAGAGTCATGAAAGAAAATAAACTTTTACTTTTGCTTCATCAGTTTTCTTGAAAAACTTGCTCCTTTCACTACTCTAATCAACATCAATAATTTCCTACAAAGAATAATACAAGTGAAATAAAAGACCCTAAATCACCTAAACAACATTAATACCTATTAGCCATGGATTATTCAAGGAATTTTTAGGACCAATTACTAACTCACATGATAAAAAGGCATGGTATGCAAAGTTTTGAATGATAAGGGTGGTAATTTTGACTTGTGGGGTCAAAATTGTCAATATTTTTATGACTCAACTAGGAAGCATGCCTATTGTGCTTGAGAACTAGGCCATTGACATAAATCTTAAACTTATAAAATAATGTCAAATCTGATCCATGATTACAAGTAAAACTTTGAATTGATATAAGACAACTCCATCCTCCAAAATAAGAAGGGAAACATACAAAGCAGGGAAAACTAACTAAACAAAGAAAATGTGTAAACAAAGCACTTATTTTGGACAAAACATAACTAGACTAATGTTCTTGACTAACACTTGGAGGAAAGAAAAAAAAAAAGGAACCTATCTCTTTAGTATCAATGTTTTAGATGTATCCCATTGATTGGGATTGGAAGCTCTTCACCACCAATCTTTACAAGTTAGAAGGCATTATGGGATTTGTAGTTGGAGATTATGTATGGGCCACTCCAAAGGGATTCAAAATTTATGTGCCTTCCTAGTTTAGCTCTATCCTCATCCCACTTGAGGACCAAATCTTCTTCTTTGAAACTTCATGAAGAAGATCCCTAGTCAAAAGCTCTCTTCACTTATGCTTGATGAATTTCCATGGCTAGCATGGACTGATTTCTTATCTCTTCCAACTCCATAAGCTTAGCATACCTGATCTCCATAGGCTCATTATCTAAAAAATAAAGTTGATGTATTATTTATAAAACAAGAAACTCAAGAGAAATGGGTAACCTTGCTTCCTTACCATATACTAGCTTATATGGAGAGTTGGATATTAATCTTTTGTAGGTGATACTATCAGCCCATAGAGTTGACTTCAACTTGAGATTCCATGAGCTCTAATTGTCTTCAATAGTCCTTCTTATGATCTTCAATAGGTTCTTAATCATAGATTCAGTAAGGTCATTGTCTTGTGGATAATAGTTTGATAAAGTGCTAAGATAAATTCCATGTTGAATAGCCCATTAGCTGATCCTAGTTTCCACAAAAGCCATTGCATTATAAAAAATAATAGATTAAGGAACTCTAATTCTTGTAAGAAAACTTTCATAGAATTCTAGAACATTGGTTTTATTTGCTTCTTTCAATGACACTCACTACTTCTATCTAATGTGTGAAGTAATTTGTAGCAGTTAGAATCCATTTATGTCCTAAAATTGAAGGAGGATTTATGAGACCAATAAATTCCAATCCCCATTGGACAAAGGGCTGATCCACCATAATTAGCTGAAGAGGTAAGGCTACAAGTTTCACTTTTCCTACAAACATAAAACATTGTTTGCACTTCCTTACCCATGCATGGCAATCACTAATTATACTAGGCCAATAGTACCCACCTCTCATGATCTTAAGGGCTGTATTTCTTTCATAAAAAAGTCCTCCGCCATGTCTATCATGGAATTATTCAAGATACCTATGAGTTTGGGTTGGCTCTACATATCTTAGCAACATGTCCTTCATATATTTCTTGAACAAAACACCATTAATAAGCAAAAATGGAATTTATTGCAACCTAAAATATCTTCTTTTTCAATAATTTAGATGAGATGGATAAATACCATCTTGGAGATAGCTTACAAAGTCATGAAACCAATTAGAAGGTGAGGTATGACTAGTTGCAACCTCTTCATCATTTGACACCAAAATAACCTCATTAGTCTCTTGCAAGTCTTGAGCTATATGCTCATAAAGTCCTTTACCTCTAATTAGCTTTGTAACCTTAATTTACACATCATAATCCATTACCTTGGTTATCCAACCAGCTCTCTTCTCATTTATATCTTTGTTTAAAAGGAACTCCTTGATGCTTGGATGAGAAACCATTAGGTGTATCTTATTGCTAGATAACAAGTATCTAAACTTTTTAAGAGACCTTATAACTAAAATCACATGTTTTTCAACAAAAGAGTACCTTTTTTCATACTCTTCCAAGCCTTGACTAAAAAAGGCTATTGGCTGCTTCAAAGCCTTGTACTTTTTTTCATAAGAATGCCTAAAATGGTGTTGATGTTAGCATACGTATACAAAATGAAATCCTTTATCAAATCTAGATTTATAAGTGTAGGAGCACTAGCTATGGCTTTCTTAATATCTTCCAAACTCTTTAATCCTTATTTGGACTAGTTGAAACTCTGATTCTTCTTAAGCATGGATATAAGTGCCTTAACTAAAATGGAAAAATCTAAAATATATCTCGTTATGAAGTTGATTTTCTCAAAGAAGCTTTGCATAGAATTTTTCTATTTAGGTAAGGAGAGTGAAAGAATGGAGTCTATCCTTTCAGAATCTATGCTTAAACCATACCTTGAAACCACATGGCCAAGGAGCTTACCTTCATGAACTAAGAAGACACACTTTTTGGGATTTATAAATACCCAAAATTACCTACACCTTTTGAACACTTGTTTGAGATGAACCATGTGATCACTTGCACTCTTTGCAAACACTATTATATAATCTAAATAAATAAGTAAAAACTTGTTAATAAGGCCTTCAAATGCCATATCCACGACTCTCTAAAAGGTTTCTCCATCATTAGATAAATTTAATGGCATATTTTTGTATGAAAATGTCCACCACTTGGTTGTGAAGGTTGTCTTAAATTGGTCCTCTTCCTTGACCAAAATTTGATTGTAGAAACTATATCCATCCAACAAAAATAACCTCTCTGAACCTATAACCATATATAAAATTTGATCCATTGATAGAAATGGATAGTGATATTTAAGTGAAGCCCTATTAAAATCATGGAAGTCAACACATAATATAATCTAACCATTCTTCTTCTGTATCAAAATAATATTTTTCACCCAAGTTGAGTGCTTGATTTTAAATATAATAGCTTATGAATCTCATTTCTCATCAAAGGATCAAGTTTAAGATTGATGGGCCTTTGTCTTTATCTCACTGGTTTAGTTTTAACCTCTAACTCAATGGTGTGTTGAGATAAAATTGTGTCAAATACCTTGATATCATTATATTTCCATGAAAATACATCAGCAAAACTTGTGCATAACTCAATTAAAGCTTCATTTTGTGAAGGAGTGCATACCTTACCCAACATTAAATTATTACCAGCAGTAATCTCTACATCGGCATAGTGTTCTTCTTTTGTTGAAAAGGATGACTTATCCTTCCTTAACTCATCATCACCACTAAATTTTTTCTAAAGTGTGACCAATCCCTTGGGAAACTTATTTGTTTTTAATTTTACAACTTGATAACCATACTGCTATAAATACTTTTATTAGTTTCTTGAAGAAAACTCAATATCCTCTCAAAAGAATCTCACAATTTGATTGTCATATTTGAACACTTTTAATTTCTCATGATTATCTAAAATAGAGGGCCTTAAAACCACCTTTATATATGACTAAATTTTATCACTTTTTATATCATCTAGGATACTAAATTGTGCCCTTATGGCAGCCAACATATATGCATGTTTATTCTCACCTCTTGGTATTGCCTAAATGTTAAAAGCTTTAAAATATTCAAGTACATCCCATATTATATTATTTTAATATTTAACCAAAAAAAATTTATATACATTTAAACCTCTTATTTTTTGAACTATAAGTTCACTATCACCAAAAACCTGCAAGGTGTTGACTGTCATCTTCTTAGCCCACTACAAACTATGAAGAAGTGCTTCATACTCTGCAACATTATTTGAAAAAATAAATTAAAACTTAATAAATGAGAAATATCTCTAATTTTTTATAGAAATCAACATGATTCCATCTCAAATACCATGTTTATTCCTTGATCCATCAAAGTATAATTTCCACAAACCTTCACTAGATTCATCATCCTTAACCATGGCAAGAATTAGTGCATTATTCTCATGAAGGAAATACACAACAAGCCCTTCTTAAATAATATTATAAGGATCATTCTCAATAAATTTGGAATCCCACTCATCAAAAAACAAATATATAAATTCATCCAAAGGTGATCCATTTTCTACTCCACTAGTTTCTAGTACATCATCCGAGATGATACAATTAGTGTTCATAACACTTGGCATATATGGCTCCATATGGAAACGTGCAATAAGTTCAGAATGAATCATTAACTTGGTACCATACCTAGTTATTAACATCAAATAAGTCCAATTAGATGATAAATATCCCCTAATGTTTGATGTGAAGTTCTTTGAAAGGCACATAACAAAGTAAGGAGGCAAGTCTACCACAATAACATCCTACTGAATAGTAACATTGGGACAAGCATGTAATGTCAATTTTAGAAATTTGATGATGTCTACCATATTTTTTGGTGACCCATCCAATTAAAATATCCCATTAGTGTTTGGCTCATAAACAAGGCCAAACATGTCTATAATCTACTTAGGCATAACTATGTTACTACCTCCACTATCCACCATACAATTATGAACCAAAGTATCACCTACTATCAAATAAAGGTAGAGAGGAGTTTTATTTTATTTTACCTTAGTTTTTTCAACTTTTACCATATTATTTACTTTATTTACTTATTAATTAGTTGGTTGATATGAATTAGTTAAGACAAAACCTTCTTTCTCAACTAGTTTTGGAGACAATTTGAGAGTTGAAAGCTCTTGGATGAGCATATATTTTTGTATTTAGATGGAAAGAGAATAAAAAATGATAATATTGATATTATAATTCTTCATCTGATCCACTATACTAAATTGAGATCCACCAACCTTTGGTTACACTTTCTAAAGCACTAGTTGCTCATGAACTAGAGGTATTTGATGAACTTTGCTAACCTCTATATTATGATTTCATTGAGTTGTAGGGGTAACAAGTTGTTATTTTTTACTATTATAAATATAATTATGAGTAATTTAATCATTTTTCACCTATTAAGCCTCATCAATGGATCTTCTTTTAGATCTAGTTATAGTTACAACTTGACCACTTGTATTGTTAGGTTTAACACCCTTAGTAAAAGTAACATGATCATCCACTTCCCAAATTACATTAATGGAATTAGGATACCCTTGAAATCATTGAGTCTCATATTTTGACTTCAAACTAGTATCTTGGTACTGACCTCTTTGAAAAGACAACTCTTCTTGTGTCATTTGTGGCATAGTGATGTTTTGTTATACCAAGGCTTGGTTTTAAGCATCATTGAGATATGAGGACTGCCAGCTTGAATCTTGTATAAATTTGTTTTGAAGTGGGGTGTTAACAATTGAATTTAAATTGGAAGTAGCATTAGGATCAAGGAAAACAAATGGCTTAGCTAGAATTATGGCTCCTTATGCTTGATAATGTGGTATATTCTCTCTAAAACCTCGATAAGGAGGCCTTTGATATTTGAAGGGATGATAAGTGGTCTAATTTTGTTGTTGATAGGGCCTATTATCATGATATTTTTTTCTCTTGAGTTGTAATATTTCATTCCCAAATGATTTTAACAAGCCTTTCAACTCTCCTATCTCACTAGCTTGACTAGTACAAGTTACAATTTGAGCTTTACGTTATGGAAGAAGAGCTAACGATGGAATTTAAGGAATTTGAGAAACTTAAGGGGATTATATAGAATTAAATTATAGGAATATAGGCATTATAGACCTTTGAGAAAGCTTACCAACTTGTATCAAACTCTTCTCTGCCCTTATTACAACCTCATAAGCATCTGGTAAGGTAGTTCCACCTATTGACTGTATCATCACACTAATGTCAGAGTTAAGGGATTTCAAATAGTAAAAGAATGCATATTCAAGGGATGGCCTAATAAACAAAGGTATCCTAGTCCATGTCTTTTATAATTTAAGATTAAAATAAGACATGAACTCATGAGGAGCTCTCGTTATGGTAGTTAAATGTTCAACCAAAGAGAGGTGATCAAATTTGTCCTCAAATTGCTTGACTAGGGCTGCACCCAATTCATCCTAGGTAGAAATGAAGTTTAGTGGTAGGTCTATATACCACTATAATTATTTTCCTTTGAAGTAATTAGTAAGCAATATAATAATAACATTATCCTCAACAATATTATGGACTGAATAGAGATTAGCTACATCTTGGATATGCTCAATCGGGGATATTTGATTTTCTCCTGAGAAGAATGGGATGATCTTAAGGGTAGATATAGTAATGTCACCAAACTAGGTTAATTGTGTGGGATACCACTATTAAAAGGAACAAACACCTAGTTTATAATAGCCATTTGTATAATGGGGATTGTAGTGATTAGAACAGTAGGATAACCAAGAGACAATTTTTTTTTTTGAGAATATGGGTTTGACCTAATAAACCTTGATCTTTTATATGATGTATAAGAAAAAACAATGAATTAAGAATGAATACCTTTGATTTTTGACCTTGTGGTAACCTTTGACAAGAAGGAATTACCTAAATGATGCTATGAACTTTGCACCCTAAAGAATCTTTTACTTGTAATGAAGGTAGATATTCTCCTCTAATGCAAATGCTTCTCCTGAAATCCAAAATTCAGCTATACCAAGGAGTAAATTTCCCATTGGGCATGCCAAAAACTATTTTCAATCAAAATCTCACCCTTGTGAATGTAGTTTAAGGTCTTCACAGTCTATTGAAACATGGAAAGAATTCTAGGTTATGGGTGGCCTAATCAGTAGATTGAATCTCTATATTCTAAAGGCTAGCTCCCTTTGGTGTATCAATTAGGATCTCTACTATACACTACAAACTATCAGGAAAAGGGTAGAAGAAAAAGATAAGAAATAAAGTTGAAGGGAAATCTTATCTAATGATAGTAATACACATTTATTTTGGTTCATCCAATCAATTTGAGCTTCTAAAAGATTGATTAGATAAGAAACGATTGAATATTCAACTCCAATTGACTCTTATGCATCAATATTTCATGAAAAGGTTTATCTTGTGATCAAAGCTTAAGGGAATTGATGGAATAGGCCTAATTTAAGGCACTAACTAGCCACTTACATTTGTTGTAACTTCAGCCAAAAGACATCAAACACGAAACATGACTTGCATAATCTGACCATCTAGTAACTAGGTAAGAATTAGGACTTGATAATAAAGAAGATTCTATCACATATGCAAATCACTAACATAAATACACTATACCAACATCTAAGAATCTAGAAATAGTCTTATTTATTTGAAAAGGTTTCAAAACTCAATATTGACAGAGTCTAGTCTTATCAAGAGAGGGATCCTTCCAAATGACTAAAAAGCCAACTCATATAGTAAAAACATACCAAAGCCAAGAAATTGGCATTGAAAATAAGAGAGGAGATCAACTCCCACATCACACAAGTCCCACTTGAGCTATCAAAAGATAACCAAACCTTTAAATAATATATTTTTTCCCTATGTCTTGTGTGAAATAACTCTTTGGAATTGAAAAAGGATGGTGCGCCCATCTTGGAATAGTCTCCTTCATGCATGGAAAGCTATGCCAAATCTTCAAAGAGAAACTCCACTTGATATGTTTGGAAGTTGAGTTGAAATAAAAAAAAGTCCTTTTTTGCATGGAAAACAAGGGAAATGCATGATAAACCTTATAAATTCAACTCCAAGTAACTCTATCTTGCATGAGATGATACTACACCAATCCTTAGGTGAATACATTTAGATTGAACAACTTGGAAGTGTTGAAATCCTTCAATTAACAAGATAAATCAGAATAGATGTGACACTTTGATAAAAAGTCAAATCAAACTCAAGACCAATAAACTCCAAATGGCCTCCACTTATATGAAAAGGGGCTTTGAAAACTGAAGCATGCACGAAATTCCATGCTAAGATGAGATATGTAGCAATTAAAAATCCATGTTAGCTCCTTGAAATTCCTTAGCCTTTTGCTCTTGAGCTCTTCATTTCTACATGTATTCCTTCTGGTTATTTATTTATGGCCTTTTATTTTAGTCTATTTTCTTATGGAATTTTCCTTTGGACAATTATCCTTGGCCACATTCTCAAAAGAATTGTTTCAGCATTTTCTCCCATGAACTATTCATTCAGACTTTTTGTTCATGGCTTATTTCTCGAGGCTTTTACTTATGGACTTTTCCTTCAGACAATTTGTTTGAATAAATTCATCTCTTCAAAAATTTTGTTTATCACTTTCCCATGGACAATTTTTACAAATGAATTCATGTCTTCAGACTTTTTGTTTATCACTTTCCCATGAATAATTTTTCTGAAGGAATTCATGTCTTTCAAATTTTATTTTTCACTTTCCTACAGACAATTTTTTTGAAGGAATTCATGTCTTCAGACTTTTTGTTTATCACTTTCCCATAGAGAATTTGTTTGAAGGAATTCATGTCTTTAAACTTTTTGTTTATCACTTTTTGATAGATAATTTGTTTAAGGGAATTCATGTCTTCAGACTTTTGAAATGAACCCTTTAGAATTCTCAAAAAGGACCCTTCAAAATTCTCAAAATGGACCATCAAAAAAATTGAAATGGACCCTTCGAAAAAATTGAAAAGGACCCTCCAAAAAATTGAAATGGTCTTTCAAATTTTTTGAAATGGTCTTTGCCTTTTTGAAAAGAACCCTTCAACACTTTTGAAATGAACCCTTCGATACTTTTGAAATTGTCTTTCAAAAAAATTGAAATGTACCCTTTGGAAAAATTGAAATGGTCTTTCGAAACTTTCGAAATGGTCATTGCCTTTTTTTAAATAACCCTTTGGCACTTTAAAAATAAACCCTTTGAAACTTTTAAAATGATCTTTCATAAAAATTGAAAAGGACCTTTTGAAATTCTTGAAATGGATCATTTCTTTGGGAAAAATGCCTTTGAGAATTTTGAAAAGACCAATTGCTTTAGAATTTAGACTAACTGGATCATTAAAAAAAATGAATTCCCTTTAGAAAATTTGTTTAAGACAAAATGTTCAAAATAATCCCTTCAGAAAGATATCCTTTGAGAAAATTTCTTCAAACAAAATGTCTAAAACAATTCTTTACACTTAGACAAAAACCCCAAAAAAAAAACCTCTGAAAGAATGAACACTTATTGAAAAAGAGTCCCAAAAGAAAATAAATGTGTACTTTTGCTTCATCAATTTTCTTAAAAATTTTGCTCCTTTCACTGCTCTAATTAACATCAATACTTTCCTACAAAGAACAAGACAAGTGAAATAAAATACCCTAAATCACCTAAACAACCTTAAGACCTATTAACCATGGATTCTTCAAGGACTTTTTAGGACCAATTATTGACTCACAAGATAAAAAGGCATGGTATGCAATGTTTCGAGTGATATGGGTGGTATTTTTGACCTGTGGGGTCAAAATCATCAACATATTTCATCCAAAGTCTTAATTATGGATCTGTGTCAAATAATGGTCATGCTTTAGAGATGCTCTAAATAGTTTTTTGTATTTCCTCTTCTAAGGAAACATATTTATCCTTTCAATCTTTATTGGCACTTTCCTGAAGAATGGTACCCAAATGTTATTTTTTTAATTATATATAATTGATTCATATATATCATAGATCCTTGAGAGTTAGGCTATACCATGCCTTTTTCGAACTAGAGAGTGTTGATATTTTATTTTTTGGCTAATATGGCCTTGATCTGTGTGAATGAATATTATCAAGTGATAATTTGTGTTGATTGTTAAAATGGATAGTGTGGTAACTTGGTTTCGGGGGCTGGAGGTTGGACTTTGGGAAATGGGAGTGGGGTATTGGGATGTTTCCCCCTATGTATATTTTATTTTGGCATGTTTTTTAATTTTTATGTGGCTTCTTTTGTCACTCTCATTTGTTTTACCTTTGTTTTTATTTCTCAAACTTCTCTTCTCAACATTTTATTTTTCTATTAATTCTTCTTTAATTTGTGCCTTTTAAATTTTTTTCTACCATTTCTTTTTATAATCTTTATTTTTATAATTTTTCCTCCTCTCATTTCTTTTGGTTGGACTCTAATTCCTACTTTGATTTTTGTTTCTCCTTTTGATCTTCTATCTGTTTGTCCTCCTTTTTTTCATGTTTAGTTTTTCTTCCTTATTCCTTTCTTCTTATTTTATTTGTATTTGTATTTATTCCTCTTTTTATTTTTATTTTTGTCACTTATGATTTGTTTCTAATTGCAAGTTTTATTCTAGTTGTAGTCTTTACAGTTCTACAAGTGTTATGGCTACATCCTATTACACCTTTCCAATGTCATGCTTTTAGTTATATTTCTTTATTTCATGTTCTAAATTTATTGTTATTTTTATCTCTTTTTTATTTTTTCCATTTTATATATTTTATATTTTTCTTTTGCCAGAGTCTCCATTGCTTCTTGTTGGGCTTTACCTTATGTTATTGCCATAGTTATCAATATATTAAAATGTATCATTTTGACATTGTCCCACACTTCTTTTCCCTCCTCTACCTCTTCCTTGGACAAATTGATTTATTTTTATTTTAAATTTTCCCCCAATTTGTGCACATTAAATCTTCATTTTCTTTCCTTTTATTTTTGCCTTTTTA
The DNA here is from genome assembly GCA_037957365.1 of Torreya grandis. Classification (NCBI taxonomy): domain Eukaryota; kingdom Viridiplantae; phylum Streptophyta; class Pinopsida; order Cupressales; family Taxaceae; genus Torreya; species Torreya grandis. The sequence goes on from JARHVA010003241.1 coordinate 1,512,104, forward strand.
GGCCTAGTATTACTATTGGTTTTTCTTGTTGATGTGTACATTGTATTTTTGCTTGTTTCATGTGTGGTAAGACATTGTTTATTGACCCTTAATATTTTTTAGCATATGCCATTGATGTATCACATATGATTTTTTTCTTGCCATTATATGATGATGATAATTGAATTTCATGTTTTGTTGTGTGGCAAGTAATTGTCATGTTTTTGAAGATCACACCTCAAATTGGAGTGGTGTTGTGGGGATCTTTAGACTTATAATATTTATGTTTAGTATCTCAGACTATTTTGTTCCTCTTCTTATAATTTTATGTTGATGTTACCTTGTGGTTGGCCCTATGTTTCTATCAAAATTTATTCTATGATTCCATTGATGTTTGGTTGTATGGGATTACCTAAAACTTTTGAAAATGATCTTATGATGGTTTTTATTTGATTTACTTGTTCATCTAATAATTCATACAGAAGTGGAGGGACAATATTGGAACACAACTCAAATGGGTAGATATAAATGAAGTCAATATTGATGGTGAAGAAATCATTAACATGTTTATTAACAACCTATGGGTTTTGGTAATGAATTTTGATCTTAAGTTCTCCCCGCATTATAGCAAAACTAAAACTTGGTATTTTGGCCTAATGGAATCCATATGTATTTTAATATCTTCCCCTATACATTTTTTTAAGCCCACTAAACTTATTCATCTACCCCAAAGAGGGTATATATGAAATACATTACTAAGCCTATGAGTAATGAGCCATAGCAAAAATCATGCTTATCCCATTTTATTTTGTTGACATTGGTATTAAATTGGTCAAGTAACCCCTGATATATATTTTAATTGGTATTTAAGGAGATCATATTAAAATCCACCATCACACTTTTATGGTTTACAACATCCTCTCCATTTATGAATTATAATTTTCATGCTACTGCTTTGACCACATATCAAAGTATCACATTTATTAAAGGGGTGACTATGATTCCCCATTTATTTGTTATGGATCTTAGGCATTGGTAAGCTTACTTTCCTTTTGAAGACCCATTCTTATCATATTTATGAATATTCTATCTTTGTCCCATCAGTCTTATCACTCACTTAATGTCTTACAAAATAATTTGGTGTGGTTATTATAAGAATAAAATGTCATTGTGAGGATGGATTAGTATTAATTTTGTGACATTTTTTATTAAGTAAAAGTATAGAATCTTAGCCCAAGCAGTGAGTTTCATATGTGGAATGGAGTGTGCCTGAGTGGTCCATTCCCATGTATTTATTTCTAAAACCTTTTGGACAAGGTCACTCTAATTTGCCTTCATCTTTGTGTGATTTATTTCAAAAAGACGTGTATATATGTATTTTAATGTGTCTTATAAGTACCCTACTCATTATGAAATGGTCTAAAACTCCCCCAAATATTTGGCATTAGGGATTTGAGCGATACTTTCTTGGAATTTGGAATCAAGGTTGTTGTATCATTGACTACTTGGGTAACTTCCATATTCAATCTATCTATTTATTTACTTCCTTAAATTTCTAAGCCATATAAAAATAATATCGTATTTTGGATATGATTGATAATTTTCTTGAGTTAGGGTTGTTATGTTTAACCTCCCTTCATTTCTTAACTTTAATGTATATGTGATGTGTAATCTTTCCAAATATATTATGAATTATGGTTTCAATATTTTTTTAGTTGGAGTGTACTTTTATCTTATTTAACTTCTATTTATTTTTTAATATCATTGATTTTGTACTATTTTTTCCTTGGATTCCTTTAATGCCTTAATATTTTCATTTATTATTTTCCTTTTCATTATGATTATTGAATGTTTTTGGTTTTAATATTGATTCCTCATTCTACCTAAGGATTTTTTGTAATTTATGAGTCCAATAAATGTCACTCATATTATATACTGTTATCTCATAAACACCTTCTATTTTTTCATTATTATACACCCTAACCCATACTTAATAGTGTAAACTCCATCTATGTTACATATATCTGATGGTGTGATATAAAGTCTCCAAATTATAAATAATGAAGTATGATTTAATGATTTTTTATAGAGTTATAATAATTCTTAAATTAATAATGCATAAGATACCTTTAGTTATAAAGGAGAAATATAACCATTAAAGAAATAATAACCCATAGAAATTGGGTTACAACCTATAATAATTTCATTACAAGTTTCATAAATTAGTTTGTAACATATAACATCTATTATATAGCATGTATTTACTATTATCTAACCATATAATATTTTTTTAATATTGTAGTAGCTGATGTGTAATATTTATATGATGTTATTAAAACTAAAGTTAGTTGTAACTTATCCCACAACCATATCTTGAGGAAAGGATTATAAAATAATATCAAAGTGATATATGAAAAGGAAGGAAAATTAGGTAAGAATTTTTGAAGACTCTAGTTTACTTCAAAGTTCATCATTATACTCTTTTTTGTGCAACATATTTGAGATAGAGAAAATTTTGTAGATAGATCAAAGACACATTCTATGATGGTTAAGTAATATACTTAATTAGCATAGGTATATATAGGTTTCATTGTTTAATTTATAAACTGATTATCTAAAAGATTTTAAGTTTAATATATAATGATGATTATATATTTACAATCATATGATTAGAATCTTAACTACTTGGCATGAATACTGATGAATACTTCATTATATGCAAGATGTTATTGATCCATTCAAATTATATTTGTTATTATATCAAGGATTGGTGGGCTAAAAATATAGTTTCTCAATAAAATATAATTCAATTTGTTAAGATGACTCTCTTTTGAAGACTCACAATCTTTTATTTTATTTTCACTTATCTTATTTTAGTTATTTTATTTTATGTTGTTTGGTTTAATTAATTATTTTTAATTTAGATTAATTAATTTATCTTATTAAGTTTTAGTCTTTGGTTAGTATAAATTATTGTGTTTCTTAAAATTCTTAGTCTTTTCTTAATAGTTAGATTTGATTTGATAGTTAGATCTTATCTAATAGTTTAGATATGGTTGTTTAAATCTTTTAGATATATCTTCCAATTTATTTATTTATTTTTCAATTTAGGTTTATTTTCATAGAATTAGTTTTTTGTTTTCATTCCTTTTTATGTTAGATTATATTAAGTTTTATTAGATTATTGAATCTTTTATTTAGTTAATTTCCATATTATTTTTAAGCTAGTTTATAACTTTAGTTTAGTTGTTTTTTGTTTCAAATTTAGTTTCTTATGTGATTAAGTTAATTTTTATTTAAATTTATTTCTTTGCTATCCATTGTAATATTCTATTCTTATATTTTGGGTCTTTGTGATTCTTTTTTTTTGATCTTTTTGGAGTGAAACATGGAGATTACAAGATATTTGAGTCAGTAGAAATATTTATAAGGGATATAAATATTTCCTTCAAGAGATTATCTTGAACATAGGTCTTCTCTATTAGATATTATTGATTATATATTCATATATGTTTCCTTCATCATACTTAAAGAGAATATTTAATTTGTAAAATTATAGTGAATTATGGTTCAGTATTTTGCATACTTGTTATTTTCTAGAACATTAAAAACCCCTTACGCATATTTTGGATCCTTTGTGACCTATTAGACATTATTAGATAGGTATAATTACATCTTAACATTCATGATAGGTAAAATGGATGATTAATTTATGTGACATTTTTATCATCAATAGACCTGACTTACTTCAAATATTGTAAAAACCCTAACCCTAGATAATACTAGGGTTTATATTTTAAATCCATACATTTTATAATTTATTTGATATAATCATGATAATAATGATAGAATAAGTGTATCACTTTTTTTTGAAAAGTTTGATACTTTCATTTGCATGATTATTTTCTTTAAAATATAGAATGAAATCAAAAATGACATAAACACATGTATACGTGATGCTTTATATCAATTAAAATGCTTGTCAAGTTTCATTATTTATTTAAGATTATATTTTTATCTCATGTGGAATTCAACTAAGACATAAATATTAAAACTCATAGAGAATACATTACATAATATACCAACTTCATTACCTAAAATTAATAAGTCTCCTTCAGATGACTTTTGATCTTTGGTTCACTTTTATTCATTAACTATCACTCCTAGACTTAAAGGAATGTTAGTGGTATTGCTTATCCTTTCTAATTCTCAAACAAAAACATCTAGCCACCATCCCACCTTTATTACTAACTCTATGGTCTTAGTATACCCTATGGTCTAAGTTATGATGTCTACATGTGGTATCAAAGCTTGGTAGGTTAGAAACACCCATGGCTATAACTTTATTTACCAGAGAAGTGTTTATTCATCCAAAATTTCCTTTTATATCTCCTACAAAATTATGATACATACAAAGACATTTTTTTATACTACACTCTATGATACTCATGTGCCTCAAACATTCGATCCAACTTATATTGCTTCCATAATTAATACTATGAAATGGACCAAAGATCATATTTCATTCAAAATTGGAGATTTCCCCCTCATCACATCATATATTTACACTTGCCTCTTTACATTTCATTACAAAATAATGAGGTAGGTATCAAATGGCTTTTAGTCAACAATGGATCTCTTAGCCAGATTTGGCAAATATAAGAAACTTTTGCCTAGAAATGGTTTGGATAGATGATTAGATTTTATGAAGGAATGAGTGGACCAAAATAAAAATAAAAATATGTCATATTTATTACAAAGATTATGAAACACTTTAAGCAAGCTTAAAGTGCAATTTGTTGATCCTTGGGAAGTAGGCTTGGAAACATGTCTAGGATTGTAAAGTGGAGAAGACAAATAAGTTTTCATGGTGTTTCAAGAATTTAAGGGAATCAATCAGGTTGTACAAAGTCTTAAAAGTCCATTGGAGTCTTCTAAAGATATAACATTTCCTTGCACAGGTCTAGAAGAACTAGATCATCAAAAGCACATCAAGTAGGGACAACCAAGCTAGTCTGGTTGCACATTCATAAGTTCACATAAGAGGTCAACTAGAGCCAAAATATCACATATAAATGAAGTTATTCATTCCTAGATCATGATCCAATTTTTTTTTATCTTGGTGAGCTTACTATCTCAAGGTATAAAGCTTGAAAGTTAAACTTACAGAGTGAAACATGCACGGGGACGTCAAATTAAAGATACAAAAAATAGCCATTTGAATTCAAATGTTTTAAGGATGAATATAAAGATAAAAAGTGTCGATATTATGGATGCTCAGATAAAATCTAATGGCATATAGGAAAGGATAGTGTTAGTGGGTCTTGAAGATCCAATGATATGTGTTTGATCATACATCAAAGATCAACAATGAGATCACAATAAAAAGGTTAGTGTATCCTAAGATGAATAAGGGGATGGAAAGTATCAAGATCATAGGAGATAAATCAAATATATAATGGAATACATTTCTTTACAAGACTATTGGTCCAAAATATATTAGTGGTACATGATCAAACATATAAAAGTAGATCAACGATAAGTGATGGGCCAAAAGGTTAGTGAATCTTGAAGATAAATGCATGGGTGACAAGTGTATCAATTGTGTTAAATTGGTATAAGATTTATTTCTTTCATCCATTTATATATAAGAGAATCAATGGAGAGTAATAGGTTAAAGAGTTAGTGTATCATAGGGACAAATACATAGTTGCTAAGTGTCACGACTATGGTAACTATTGGGTGAATCAATGGTGTGCATGAGAATCCTAGATTAAGATAAACATTCAATGTTAAGAGTCAAAGCTAGGAGATTTAAAATGGTGAATAAATTCAACTTAGGTCAAACCAAGAGGAATATTTCAAAGGGCTATGTCTCCATTAGAGATGAGTTTGAATAGGATCCCAAGATGAACCCGAGTGGATAGTTCAAGATCAAACATTGCTATTAAAGATTTGTAGAGGTGGAATGGGTCTTTTCAGGTTTAATAGAGATTTAAGGTAGGATACTAGGCTATTAAAGTAATATAAATATACCTAGGTGGATATTTTATCTATATAAAACCAATAAATAAGATTAGTTTTCAATTTATAGTAAGACGTATGTTCAAATTTTTAAAATAGGGGTAGATATGTGATTATGGAGAAATGTCTCATATATCAAATAGTTATAGCTCTAAAAAACACGTACCTATGGATAAATAAAGCATATATGTCATGTATCTATTTGAATTTAAGGTATGATGAAATATCCTTACATTGAAAGCAAGTAGAAGGTGGTGTGGAAGATCAAACCAAATAGATTTGGCGATTAGAGAAACAATGGAGCATTCATTTATTCTCAAAGCCTTATAATCCTAATTGGATCAAATATGGTTTATAAATCAAGAATTATGGAAGCTCAATTAATGATATTGGATGGTGTGATCCCCCTCTCTCTCCTTTCTCTTATATCTCTTATTCTTTTTTATTTTAAACCTCTCTCAATTTTTAGAAGAAAATCTCTCTCACTTTTGTTAATAATTTTTCTCTAAATTATGGAAGAGTAGAGACTCTCATTTGATAAGGATATACCATATCAAAATTTATATGAAATAATTATTTAAGCAGTAAATACATTCTTTACCTATATCTCCCCTTTGAATTGCATGTAGAAAATCTTGTGCATGATGGCATTATGAAGGAGAATATTTCATGCCCATTGCTCTTCTTTCTTTCTCATTTGAATGTGTATTCAAGTTAGTTAAATGTATAACTTAGTGTTCATTCTATCATTGATGAAAATTCTCAATGAGTCTTATAAATCTTCTTTGCCTTCATTCATTACTTACTAAACCTAGTTTATGAAACACTTATGCAACTAGCTAGTTTTATGAGATTGTGTGAGCTAGCATTATCTTATGCTTCCTCATTGTTTGCTTTAATATTATGTTAGTTCTCATTTAAATTTGGTGCATCAAATGGTTAAATTTATTATGCGCCATTTCCACCTTTTTAACCCTTTTCTTAGTGCAAACATTAGTATATGTTATCCATCAATAGGAAACTAGCCTTATCTCAAGGTTTAACCCCACCATAGGATACCCATAACATGGGGTTGTTCCCATAGTGTATCTCAATTATAGAGAGCCTAAATAATCCTCTTCAAGGGTGTAAATTGATGCTACAATATTTTTTGGCATGCTCAGTGGGACATAGTTCAAAGAATATTGGTCAAATTTTGATGTTGGTTTTATGAATTTACAACAGTTATAACTTTGAAGCAATATCATCTTGTTACTCCAAAATAAGATTCAATATTTGGTAGTAGAGAAATGACTACATATCATACCAAAGGTGATTACAAGGTTATCTTCTAGAGGTATTCCATTTGAATCTGTTTAATTCCATTTAAACTTAGTAAATAGGTTAATATTTACTAATACACACCCATATAAATTCAACTTTATTCCTTATATTATTAAAGGCCTAACTTTGTAATAAGATCTTTGTTAAACCATTTTGTTTCCATGGTAGCCCCTAGAGCTTTTTCCTTTATATCTTTCAATTGTCAAAGTCCATTAGACCTCCCTAAATATGATCCTATTATATTAAAAGCTCTTAAAAGTGTCCCTTATTTTACTTGAGACCAACCTACAACCCATTTTGAGTACCTCATATTTTTAGTAATTTTTGAAATATTCATAATGTCAATGAGGAAAATGAGTAATTAGGTTATTAACCATATCTTTCAATGGTAAATCTCTAGACTAGTATATACACCTTGTTGCTAACTCTATTACATCATTAGATTAATTATGGGATTCATTATGTAATATATTTGAAGACAAAAGTGACCATTTATCACTTGTATAATTGTTGACCACAATTAAAATATCCCCTCACAAAGTCATACAAGAATTCAATACAAGGTTTCAAAAGACTTGGGACAAGATCTCAGTCTCTATCAGGCCTACTCCAAACTTGCCTTCCTATATTATTTGAATGCCCTAAATAGTGACATTAGAGTAATGATCTAGTCTATGGGATGAATTGCATTACCAAATGGATATGAGGTGTCAATTAGAGCATAAAATTGTCTAGTATAGGTTGGCAAGCTTACACATAGACTAAAAATGCCTTTGTTCCCTGAGATTAAACCACCCCTATTTATATTCCTCCCCTTGCTATCTTTCCTCTTGTTCCTACAATTACTACTATACCCTCACCTAAGTAAGAAAATGCTTACACTAGTCAATACAGTGATTCCCAAGAACAAAAAAACTTTCAAAAGCTTAAGAGTATGTTCCAATCCTTGAGAAATGAACTAGTGACTATTAAGAGGTGAAAATTTTCATTAGGCCTTACCAAGACTCATATCAACCTCAACAAAAATATTATCATGTAAACAGGCCACCCTATAAAGGAAGGTTCAAAGGCCAATGCCAAGGTCAAAACTAAGGTAAAAACAAAGGACAAGGGTAACCTAGCTACAATAGATAGATCAACTATAATCCAAATGTTTCAAGCACTTCTAACACCTTGGTCCCCATAAAAATAATTTTAATCAAGAAGCCAAAGGTATCATGCCCTAGAATCAATATTTTGGGTTATATATTATCCCAAAAACTAATTTCAATTAGGATTTGAATGATCAATGAAATTAAGATACCAATTATGGATAAAATCAAGCTCTTATGGCTTAGAGCATATAGGTATCCATGATGACAAAACTAGAAGAGCCCCAATAAGTTCAAAGCCCTGATCAAGGACTAAGCTAGTTAGATACTATAATGGTTAAGTATGAACAAGAGGAGTGTTATGCACTCAATCAATAGGATATTTCTATCTAAGCATACATTCCAATGGAAAAAAAATGCAAGGTTCAAAATAAGGAATATGGATGGTAATCAAGAAGTAGTCAAAGAGATTCCTACCATTACTCCTTCAATATCAAATCCAAATGGACCTAATACTACTCCAAAGGTTCTAGCAGCTTCAAGGAATCAAAATTAGGGGAATGCCTTTGTTCCCCAAAACTCATAAATTCAAATTATAATTATGGCTCCCAAATCAAAACCAAAGGTTTGCGTTATACCCATCAACATTGTAAAACAAATGAAAACATCTAATGTGAGTATGCCAACGTGGGACATGTTCTCCATGAATATACAAATATCTATCCTTCAATAAGGATTGTCAAAGATCAAGGTTGAGAAGGAACCAAGGAAATAAATTGTAGTTTTTACCAATGCAGCCAAAGGACCTAGTAAAGGGCAACTAGGTAAGGTGGTTAAACCTCCTTCGTTCTATCTTTTAGTGATTATTGATGACTCTTTAGTGCAAAATTACTTGGTAGATAGTGGGGATATCACCTAAGTAATTCCAAAGTCCATAGATAATCAAATCAATCTAAAATATGAGCCCCAATCTAAGGGTGTGTTATAGCTAGATGGATCTTCTACCAAACCATCAGGTATCATCAAAAATCTCAACTTGACCTTGCATGCTTGTCTTAGTGTCTCAGTGGTTTAACATGTATTGATATTTGATGTACCTCCATGTTTTACCCTATGCATATCCATGGAATTCACTTTAAATATTAGAGGTTATCTTATAGTAGATTAGTCATACATGGCATTTAGAACAAGATATGGGACCAAAATATTAATTAATTTTGATCCCATTACACAATTACACATACAACCTTATGGGCTAGATAACATAAAACTCAATTTCACCATTATTGATGAAGATGAATTTAAAATAGGTCAAGTGTAGACACCGCAAACGTGTCTGCACCTTGGTTTTTCCCCTTGTCCACCTCAAACCCCTAATCCTAACCCTTGGCCTCCATTTGATTAAAAATAACCTAAGTATTTTAATCAAGTGGCCCCCTTTCCACCCTACCCTTGCCACCTTGGATCCTCCCTTGAATCCCTCCACCTTCCCCCTAGCATTTATTAGGCCAAATCTCTTCATTATCTCCCCCCCTCGTCCATTTTGGCATCTTCGTGACCGTTCTTGCCATAACCCCTCGCCCGGCGGCGTGTAAGAATGGGCAGAGGCTATTTTTAGCCTCTGTCCCCATCCTGCGACCGCCGATGTCGGTGACCCTTCGGCTGACGTCGGCAAAACTGCCGGCGTCGGCAGCCTTCATTACCCCTTTCTGCATCCGTTGCAGCCCTTGGACCCTTGAGCTCGCAAACAGACTTCTCTTGGCGCTTTGGCTTTCGTCTCTCCTCTGTCTTGACCTCGTGCAACAGCAGCAATAGGTGAAAAGGCTCTGGATCAGGTATTCTCTTCTTGCAACAAGTCTTCCGTGGCTCCAACAACAGCACCTCCTTTCTTCAGTCAGCAAAAAGGTAAGCAAAGTCTGGTTTTTTTTATTTCATTTATTTAGTTTTCAGTAATCTATCCTATCTATTGTCCTCTGCTCCCTCTGTTCTTCCCCCTGAGAGGCAGTAAAGCCTTCTCAGGTCCTGTCCTCTGTGTCTCTTCCTCTTCCCCATCCCCCTGTCAACAAAGACCTTGCATAAGGCACCCAACCAGATCTAGACCACTCCCCAGTCCATCCAAATCTGTCCCTGAACTCTGTCTCGACCCCGTTCACGAACCAGCCCCGTCCACAGTGCAGAAAGCAACTCAGACCCGACTACAGGCCACAACCCCGACCGACGCCGGTCACTTCCCCAACCGACGTCGGCAGGATAGCTGACGCCGACAGATTAGATAACCGACGCCGGCGACATTTCCGACCTCGGCGACTGTCTTCAGCCCTACAACTCCTTCAGGTAATCATTTTGTTTTCTTCTTTCCTTTCTAATTTCTTGGTCACTTCTGTATTCTGGCATTCTGTCTTTTTATCAGTCACTTATCTTATCAAAATAGTGGGTTGACCTCCCTTAAGGAAGTTTTCACACTTCCGGGAACAAGCTTTTGCTTGGCAACCCACCGCCTATCCATCTAACGTTTTCTTGTCCAAGTTTCCTTTTTTCTTGCAGGTGTCATTCCTCCACAGCCAAAGAGGAGTGCTCACAAGCGTCTGGATTTATGGTGCGTGATCTTAGTCCAGGTACTTCCCAAGCCTTGTCCATTATTTCTTTTAGTTTCTTCTTTCTCTTATGATCTGAAAAACGAATTTTGAGTAGAAACATTTCTGGCACGCCCGGTGGGACCCTAGGTTCCTCCTGGGTTCCTTTTCTTTTTCATTCATTTAGGAGCATTAGGTTCTTACCTTTTCTCCTCCTTCTTTTCTTCTCAATGACACTATAAGCAGGACTAAAACGAATCTTTCTTCCTTGCATTCTAGACTAGTCTAAACATCATACTCTCAACCCTTTCTCAAACTTGTCTTCATAACAAATATCACATTTCGACTTGGGCATTAAAACATATTGCACTTTCATTTCTGCTTGTGCTTGCATTAGTCCACATCTAGTAACTTAGGCGCATATTGAATAAATCGTAGACACTTGATGTTACACTACCTGATCACATGCACTAAAACACACATAAAACTTACCTGAGACAAGGCCCAACTGGGATTTCATCCCCCAGCAGATACCTTACCCGTCCCAGTGACCCTACTTGGATTTCATCACCAAGGGGGAAGCCCACTCCATTCTCTGGCAGAGTCTAAACTCTAGGCGAGGTATATCTTGGCTAAGCGAGACCAGCTAACCACTGGAATCGTGAAGTGAGGGGAGCTTGCTCCTTAGCACCAGGCCACGTACCAGACCCTAACACAGACTTTGAGCACCTAAAACAACACCTAAAACCATCTTTAGACCGCCTTCTTCTAGGACCCATTTTTCAGCCAATCTCCCCAAACATTCATCTAAGGCATAAGCCACAATTTCTAAGGTTAATTCCTAGGATTTATCGCTTAGGCTTGTCTGTCTCTCTCTGTTTTCCTCTTCTCATCTGTTTGTTTGAGTGTGTGAGGATGCTTTCTTCTTTGTTTTTCCAAGAACCTTTTGGTTCTCTGGAAAACACAGTCACCGACATCGGTTCTGCCACCGACGTCAGCTTCTCCTGTCACTGGCATCGGTTCTGATACCGATGTCGGCTTCATCTGTTATCAGCATCAGTTATCTGACCGACGTCGGCCACATTTCTTATCGACATCAGTTTTTTAAACCAACGTCGGTCTCTGTCACTGTCCTTTTTTTCCAAAACCAGCAGCCTGAGACCTGTCCCTTCTCTGTCAAAGACTCCATCCTGGTCTTCTAAAACTGAGCAACACAGTTCTTGAGACCTGAACCTTCTTTGCCTTGCATGGTTTTCACTCGTAGCCAAGCCAAGGCTCTTTTCGACCATGCCAGCCGTCAACCACTTCCGTCCACCCCATCCGTGACCAAGCCTACAATGGAGTTCAACTTGGAGACCGAAAGAACTCCTGCCCGTCCAACCCCGCCGCAGACTCCCATTGTCCAAGAAGGGGACCAAGACTTCGAGCAATTCTTGGACCTCAATGTCAAGGCCTTGCAACACTATCTCGCGCATAGCCGAACGCGAGACTCCTTGGGCAATCCAATCTACAGAATGCCAACCTCCCTTGTCGCGACTACGGCTGTATCGACAGCATCCGTAGTTCAACCTTCAGACACTCAAGCCATCGCTTTGACCACTGACCAGACTTTGACCAATCCTCCAGGTGTGGCCTCTCCCTCTATCATTGGGCCCACTGCCACCGGGGTTCCGACCCCTTGTCAACCCCAACCCGCTCAACCGCTATCCACTCCTTTTCAAAACCTTGTTGTCTCTATCCCGCCTACCCTGGCCCCTATCAACACCAGGGTGGCTTCTTATCCCTTGGCCCCTGTTACCACAGTCCAACCTCTCGTGGCAACAACGGGCCCAGCTATGTCTTCTACCCAACCACCTTTAGCCTCCACCTCTGTCCCTGTGATTATTCATCTGTACATTCTACAACTGACTATGTCGCATGCCTCCTCTAATCTCTTCCAAGCGCCCTAAAACTTAGGGGGCGCGCAACCCGTCAATCCATCGGCAGACATCATCAAGATGCTGATGGACAAGATGACCAGTCTTGAGACCTCTGTTTCTGGCTCATGCAACACTTTGTCATACGAGCAGATCTGCAATGAACCCATTCATCCTTCTGTCCCAATCAGACCATATCCTAGCCAGTGGGAGCTTCCGAAGTTTTCTCGCTTTCAAAACAAGGAAGACCCACAACAACACTTGCGGGCATTCAGACATGCTTGCTACCTCATTGGCTATGACTATGCGTTACTCTTACGCATGTTTCCTATGTCTCTCTCGGGTGCTGCACTCGACTGGTACAGCTCCCTTCCTAGTCATTCCCTCTTCTCATTCACACAATTGGCTCAGCTATTCCTCGATCACTTTTCCATCAACATAACCAAGAAGGTCTCAATCACGGACCTCTATTCTATTCGGCAATTCAAGGACGAGTCCATAGCCGACTTCGTTACTCGATGGAGAGGCCTTATCAACCAAATCTCCTTTTCCTTGCCCCAGGCCGAGCTTATTGAACTCTTTTCTCAAGCCTGTGCCTGACATATCTCTTCCACCCTGAGGGTTCAAACCTTCTGCACTTTTGACGAGGCCTTCACGATGGCCCGCAAACTTGAGTTGCGTGCCATCGAGGAGAATAAAGTCAAGTTGTGGAGTAAGAATCCCAGCTCTAAGACCAATGACTCTTCTTCTGCTAAGCCATCATCATCCAATTCTAAATCCAAGGCTTCAGCTAATGCCGTGGTTGTCAGACCTTCATCTTCTTTGACCAATCAGCCTGAGCCATCTACATCTCAGAGCGCTACTCGGCAATTCCAGCAAAGATACGTGCAGCAACGATATACTCCTCTTGGAGAATCATATGCGTCTGTGCTGGAAAAGCTTCTTAAACAGGGGGTCATCAATCTCCCTCAAGCCCGACCTCCTCCACAATTCGATCCCTCACACGCCATCCCCGCGTGGTATAGGGAGCAAGACTTCTGCAGCTTCCACCGTGTTAAGGGCCATGACACAGAGAACTGCAAGACCTTTAAGAACATAATACAAGACATGCTTGAAAAGGGGGATCTCATCTTAGACAATCCAAATGCACCCCCTAATCAGGCCATTGACATCTTCAAACAACCTTTTCCCAATCATCCGCCAACTCAGAACAATGTCCAGACCTTAATTGACGACAATCATGAGCAAAATATTCGGACAGTCAATACGGTCTCTCCTTTCGTCCCCAATCAACCTCTTGAGGTTAGTCCATCAATCAGTCCATCACATGTGGGTGAGCCTCTCTCCCTGGCTAGTTCTCCATTAACCTCTCTCATCTTGGAGGATGCCTCGGCCTTACCAGCACCTCCGGTCTCGCCATCTTCCTTTCTGCAGCCTATGGAGGACCCGACCCTTCCTACTCCTCAGCCGCAAGTGGAAGGCACCGTCATCCCTGCCCTTTACCCGCTGGAGGAGCCTCGCTCCCTGGTCTCTTCTCCACCTGGGGAAGACCCTGTCTCCCCTTCATCTTCATCTAAATCTGTCATGACTTCACCACACCATGCGTCTAAGACCACTACACCCATCTCGTCTTCAACCTCGCAACCACCAACATCTTCCTCTCAGCCATTTTCCCGGTTAGTGGAGAAGATCGAACTTCTCCCTTCGAGGAAAGTGACGCCTCAGGTGTTGTGGGAGCATCTTAAAGCCCTTCAACATACCCGCGCCCTCTCATCACATGCCGCTAATCCTCCTAAGATAGAATCTCGTCAGACTCTTGACAAAGACCAGACTCTCAAACCTCAACCAAACCTGTCCAAACCAAAGCCTGCATCTGTCTCGTCTAAACCCATCAAGTCATTTGGCATTCATCCTATCTCCTCCCTCACTCACCCGCAAGTGAAGGTGGACCTAGGCCAGACCTCGACCAGTAGTAGTCTTCCAACCAAGGCGAAGAAGACTGCCAGACCACAGAAATGAACGCCTCCTTCTCCGTCACCATTGCCATCCATTTTGGGCCCCCATCCTTCGACCTTGGCTAGCATCCTTCCCACTCCAGCCTTCAACCAAAACTCATTGCCTCCTTTGCTTCCTCTGCCTATCTCCAGTCGTCCCTCTCCTAAGAAGGTGGTATCAATCATTAAGAAAGATCCATCTCCATCTGTCACCGCGCCATCAACCCATAAGGTGGTACGGAAACCTCTTCTAACCTCGCCTAAGCAAAAGTCACCAACCTCGCGCATATCAAATAGCACGGACCCTCTATTGGGCTCATACTCGTTGATATTGCGCCGACTTCTCCAGACTTCTGACATAACCCTTCCGCCCATCAAGCCTTTCCAACCTCTCGGGTCCAAGCCCTCCTGGTTCGACGATACGAAAATTTGCTTATATCATCGTATACTAGGACACGACACCGAGACTTGCTGTGCCCTCAAGGCCGTCATTCGCCACTGTATGGAGAAAGACACTCTTCTCCTTGAGGACACTCTTGACCAGACCCTGACTCCTTCCTGTCCAACTTCTTCAAACACGTCAACATCTCACTAGCAAGACATGACCCCTTCTTCGCCTCCCATTTTCGAAATCAATGCTATCCGTATAACCACTAGGTTGCAAAAGGACAAGGCCAAGGAAAAAGCTGCCATTCCTTGGACCTATCCCTTCGTCAAGCCACCCCTTGCGCCCAAGCCTAAAATCTCTATACTTGGCGCATCCCAACCTTCTTCGTCTTCCTCTTCTGGGCCAATTCACGACTCCATGCTGAAGCAGCTTCACCAGACACCTGTGAGGATGTCTCTTTACGACCTTATCCAAACCTCGCCTCAACACCGTCAAGCCCTTATCCAAGCCTTGCAGGCAGCGGAGGTCCAACTCGAAGACCCCCAACCACTCGCTGCCCTCGTCCATTCCTTGTCTCCTGTCGCTTCCATCACATTCAGCGATTCTGAGATTCCCACATCTAACACAAAAGATCAGGATGCCGCCCTCTTCATCACTACCTATGTTGATCAGACACGCATTAAATGTGTTATGATCGACGGCGGTGCTAGCATCAACATAATCTCTACCCACGCCTTTGATCAGCTGGCTCTTCCCAAGAACTGCGTCTCCAAAACTGACGCAATCTTACGCTCTTTCAACGACACCACCGCCACGACCATTGGCACAGTCATCCTCCACATTCACGTTGGTCTATGCACAGTCCCGGAGCTCTTCTATATTATTGAAGGAGAGTTTCAATACAACCTTCTACAGGGTCGACCTTGGATCCATGCCATGGCCTGTATACCCTCCACCCTGCACCGTTGTGTGAAGTTCGAACATGACGGGCAAGTCCACACCATCCCCGCTGACCCTTCATCCTTCAAGACTTGCAACACCACCTACCGTCCTAACGATGTCCTCATTCCCATCAAGCCGTCAACTCCGGCACCGCCTCCATTTGCGGAAGCTTCAACCAGTTTGCAATCAGTGGTTGCCCTCACCCCTCCTCTTCAAGCGCCAACCAAAGACCCCATGGAAGACATCTTCCAACGACTATCACTTGGGGAATATCGCTTGTTGACCCTCGACATGTTCCAAACTCTGCAAGAGTATGGACGCCTTCACATCAGTCCTAATTACGACCATCAGATTGGGATGATCGTACCTTATGGTCCTCCTCCCTTCCGAACCAACTTTGTCTATGGGGGGCTTAATCAAGCTCCTACCAACGGCACTTCCCTCTCTTCACCCCAACCTTTCACATCTGACTTCTCATTTCTTGGCAACCCTGCCTTTGCACACACTTACCTTCACAGGTGTGCATGGAAGGGTTTTGGTTTTGGACGTTATGAGCAGGGCTCCCACCAGCCCATCGAGCCGCTCAATGATCACGATGCCAAGAAACGGTATGGCCTGGGATATCATGACCCCACTCAGGCTCCTTCTGACCTTTGTCCCGAGCCAACCCTTGACCAATCTCTTCCAGACTCGCCCATTTCTCCTTCGTCACCTACGGAGTCGGTGGTTTCCATCCCTCCTAGTTTTTTTTTCCATAAACACCATCCGCCTGGAACCCCTGACCTATCAGCTCAATGGGGTGCCCAGGTCTCTCCCTCTCATCTTTCCTAGCATGGTAGAGGATGAGTCGGCAACCATTCACACTGTCCACTGCGTTGACGATGACGCCATCCTTTCCTACATGGGTGCTGATGACTCTTTCGTCCAGCGTTTCCTCCCTTCCGAGACCCAGGTTATGTTAAATGAATCCACCATTGACATCAACCTCCCTTCTTCTTCCGATGTTCCTCACGTCTTAAAGATTGGCCAATCTTTAAATGCTTAGGAGTAGCTTGACTATGCCCAGTTCCTTTCCAACCATAGCAAGGCCTTTGCCTGGACTTACAGCGACATGCCTGGCATCGACCCCACCATTGCTACCCATAACATTGTCACCAAACCAGAGGCTAAGCCTGTTAGGCAAAAGCTTCAAAAGATGCATCCTCGCGTTGCGCTTCTTGTCAAAGAGGAGCTTCAGCGCCTTCTTTCTGTCTCCTTCATCCAACCCATCGATTATCCACAGTGGGTCTCTAACATCGTCCCAGTTACTAAAGCAACTGGGGGGATTCAGATCTGCACGGACTATTGCGACCTTAACCTAGCCTGTCCCAAAGATGACTTTCCTCTTCCTAACATTGACCAGCTTGTTGATCTCATGGCCGGCCATGAAATGCTATCTCTCATGGATGGGTTTTCAGGATACAATCAAATCCTGATCGCACCGGAAGATCAGCACAAGACTACCTTTATCACCCCATGGGGGACTTTCTACTATCGAGTCATGCCTTTCGGCCTGAAAAATGCTGGTGCCACTTATCAGCGTGCCATGACCTACATTTTCCACGATCTCCTCCACAAAATCATGGAGGACTATGTGGATGACCTTCTCGGCAAGTCCAAACTTCGCCATGACCACTTGACCATTCTCGCAATCATCTTCTCTCGCCTCCTTCAATACAATGTCTGCCTTAACCCCAAGAAGTGTGTCTTTGGGGTCCTCTCAGGCAAACTTCTCAGCTTCATCATTTCCTTCCGTGGTATCGAGATAGATCCCGCCAAGATCTGTGCTATCCTCGAAATGCCACCCCCGACCAATCTCAAGCAGCTTCACAGTCTACAAGGGAAGCTCCAGTCCATTCTCCGTTTCATCTCGCAGCTTTCAGACCGCTGCCAACCTTTCCATCACCTCCTTAAGAAGGACGTCTCCTTTAAATGGGATAAGGGCTGTCAAGAGGCTTTTGAAGCCCTTAAAGGCTATCTGGTCTCTCCACCAGTCCTCATTCCACCTAAGGACGACCAAACCTTCTACCTTTATATCTCTGCTACCAACCATTCGTTAGGTGCCATGATCGCGCACCGAGATGAGCATCATCGCGAGCAAGCGGTTTACTACATCAGCCGAACACTGGTCGACTATGAAACTTGGTATACTCATACCGAGAAACTCTGTTTGGCATTAGTCTTTTTTGCTACCAAGCTCTGCCACTATCTTCTCAACCACAAAACCTTTGTCTTCACTCACACCAACCCTCTCAAGTACATGCACTCCAAGCCATATCAGAATCAATGTATGGCTCGGTGGCTCATGCTGCTTGCTGAGTTTGACTTCGAATTCATCCAACAGAAATCTATCAAGGGGCAAATCATCACTGACCAACTGGCAGATGCCCCTCTTCCCGACAACCAACCTTCACACTGTGAGTTCCCTGATGAGTCTATTGCCACACTTTCCACCGATGACACCGTCTACCAAATGACCATGTTCTTTGACAGCTCCAAATGTCAACTCGGCGGGGGTGCGGGGGTCATCCTCATCCCACTCGAAGGGGAGCCCATGCCTCTATATTTCAAGCTTGACTTTGATTGTACCAATAATATGGCCGAATATGAGGCCTTAATTTTGGAACTTCAAACTGCCCTTTCTCTCCACATCAAGTCTATCAACATCTTTAGCGACTCGCAGCTCGTCGTTAATCAGGTTAACGGTTCATATCTCTATAAAAATGAAGTTTTATAGAGGTATAAGAATCGTGCTGACATTCTTTTGGCATCTTTCGACCATTACCTCTTGTAGACTGTTCCACGCTCTACGAACAAGTTTGCCGACACCATGGCTTCTCTTGCTTCGCATATCCCATCTTCATCATCGTCATCCTGCCTTTTTGTCACAGTGCATCATGTACCTTTGCCTTCATACATCTCTCCTCACATCGACCATATCAACACTATCAATTCTAGCCCACAAGATGACTAGTATAAGCAACTTGTGGACTACTTGTCTCTTTCTGTCACTCCTCCCAACCTCTCTAGCAATGCGCGGCGAGCTTTCATCAAGCGCACAGCTCGCTATACCATGATAGGGGGTCTTCTCTATAAGCGAGGCTTCGACGGTCTCCTTCTTCGCTGTCTAACCGCTGCTGAAGCTTCTCATGCCGTAAAGCAAGTCCACGATGGGATTTGTGGTGGACACTTCAGTGGAAACTCGGTTGACAAGCGCATCCTTTGCCTGTGTTATTATTGGCCCACCCTTCATCAAGACTGTAGCGATTATGTTCGGCGTTGCATCAAGTGTCAGCAGCACTCTAACCTGCTTCATCTCCCTAGCCACGCCTTGCAAGTCACTCAGGATTTTTGGCCTTTCTCTCAGTGGGGCTTGGATCTCATCGGTGAGATCAACCCTCACTCGTCTCTTCGTCATCAGTCCATCATCACTGCCACTGAGTATTTCACCAAGTGGGTGGAAGCCATTCCTCTTGTCTCCACAAAAGCCGACAAAATTGTCGACTTCATCAGCAGCCACATCATCTGTCATTTTGGTGTCCCTCACAAAATCATCACCGACAATGGCAAGTCCTTCAAAAACAAGACTGTCCAAAAACTATGCGACTCATTTGGCATCAAACTCAGCTTTTCTTCGCCTTACTACCCATAAGCAAATGGGCAGGCCGAGGCTTCCAACAAAATTCTCACCAAAATTCTCATGAAGGTGGTCAATGATACAGGAAGGGATTGGCACGTTCATATTCCCTTCGCTTTGTGGGCCTACCGCACTAGCATCCGAACCTCTACGGGTGCTACTCCCTTTTCTCTCATGTACGGAACAGAGGCTGTCTTACCTCTCGAAGTACAAATCCCGTCTCTCTGCATCTCCCTGCATGACATTCTCTCCAATGATGACTTTCATCAAGATCGCTTAGCTCAACTTGAGTTACTCGACGAGCGCCGTCTGGCTGCCCTTAATCATCTCCATGTCTACCAAAGTCGCATAAAGCGGGCCTACGACAAAAATCTGCGAGAACGAGATTTCAACATCGGAGACCTCGTCCTCAAAGAGAATCAGCACGTGACCAATATGGAGCAAAGTAAATGAGGCAAATTCACCCCTAATTGGCTTGGACCTTTTATCGTCACGCACAAGTATGGGTCAGGGACTTATCGTCTGTCTTCCCTCGACGGACGGCTAGAACCTGAGCCTCTTAATGCGTTGCATCTTCGACCTTTCTTCTGTTAAGTCGAGTGCTCGATCACTTGACATTTTACTTGAGCTCGTCCCTTGAGCAATCCTCGTCCTCTTAATCCTCATCCCTTTCAACCTTATTCCCCTTTAACAAGTCCTCTACGACCCTTTTATGATGCATGGATGCTTTGTCCTAATAAAAAGGGCGTCCTTGAGCTTCTACAGCCTTATCCGTGACTCTCATTTCTATCAATAAATACAAATCAAGATGTCAAAATATATCCATGGTCACAAAATCAAAATCAAATCAAATCAAAAAGACAGACTGATCCCTCAAAGGACAGCTGTACTATCATTGCTGTATTACTAGACTGATCCCTTGAAGGATAGCTAGGCCAACTACTCAAACATTATTAAGCAAAAACATAGACCACTCCCTCGAAGGATGGCTATGACTAATCTGGCACTAAATAGAACTATTTTAGAAGCTTCCCACATTGATCAGCTTCGCAACATGACCATACATCAAATGACATCTCTATGTAGGCTTCCCGCATCGATCAGCCTGCACCAAAAAAAAAAAAAAAAAAAAAAAAAAAAAAAAAAAAAAAAAAAAAAAAAAACGAGTCACGGACATTGGCTTGTAGCTGTCTCAGGGTCTCCTATAAAAAGGGGCAAGGTTATTCCTACTCTTAAACTGGGTTACCCTATCCTCCTCCTATCACCTGCTCAAGGGACTTCGAGCTCACTTTAATGTCAAAGTGATTCGATTACCGTTCTAACACCATACTGGTCAATGACGTAATGCATGAACGGGGCTTTTGTTCTTATAACCCCTATCTATGCTTCCTTTCTGGTCCTTGTCAATGAAAGAGCAATTTTCCTTTCACCTTTTCTCTACACTTTGGTCACGCTTTGGCCACATCAATTGTCGACTTATCTCAAATCCAGCCATTTTCATCATTTTCAGCTGACACCAACCTCGACATTTCACATAGTTTCTATGAACACCAATACACATGGAAACTATCGACCAGACCCAATTTATGTTAAACATAAACCAATACTTGCTGAAGCATAAATAGACCTTCATTCATTTTTAGCATACATCCATCGTGACTATGGAAACTTGCTAGGGATGAAAGACTCTCGACCAATTTCTACAGAATACACCATCTGTAGCATCCTTTTATCCTCATCTTCCCCTCGTCATTTCAACACATGACCAATCTCATCATCGACCAATCTTCTCAATTCATCTGAACTACATTGGTCTGAGGCCCTATGACCAGGGCTATGTAGGCAGCACTCAAATACCACATCTTCTGAGGTTAGCTCGACCACCCCCATTTGTTCGTCTCTATGATGGACAAACCTTCTCTTCTTTGACTCTTATCACGACCAACTCCATCAACTTTGACCAAGACCAATCATTCTCTTTGAACCTTCCTCCCTTTTAGGGAGAACTACATCGGCCTGAGGCCCCTACGACAGGGGCTATGTAGGCAGCACTCAGTTGACATGGGGTCTTCTGGGGTTAGCTCGGCCGCATCCTTTCGTCCATCCATCCTCTTGACCAATGACCATTGGAGATCATGCCTATCTCCTTCGACCTTCGACCACTTCCAAGACGTAGTTGCCTTGGTTGTTTTTGCATGTGTGCTACCTCACGGCTGGTTAGCAGAATTGTCTGCAGACTATTTTTGACCCTTCACAAGTATAGGATCGTAAGCCGGTTGATCTGCACTACTTGTGGCTTTTTCGTGTTTCTAGGAGCACTTCCTGAGCCCTGGATACCTGGAACATGATGACCATTTGGAGCTTCAGCTTAGATTGAGTGACCCGATCAGTAGACGACTAAATGCTGGGGCCCGGTTACTTCAATTTTGGCACTCCTTGACCCTCGACATGCGACAATTTGACCTGACCCTCTCATGAAGTGGACTACGCGCAATCACGACTATGGCAACGTTTTCACTCACTCTCTTCTATCCATTTCTCTGTCAAATTGACACTCGATCTTCGGTTCCCTTCTCTCGACTATCGCTTTGAGGGGGGAACACCTCATCCTTTTTCTGGGGCAACCAACTCCTATTTTTGTCTTGCAATTCGTCTAGAACAACCAACAAGACAAAAAGGGGCAAATGTAGACACCGCAAACGTGTCTGCACCTTGGTTTTTCCCCTTGTCCACCTCAAACCCCTAATCCTAACCCTTGGCCTCCATTTGATTAAAATAACCTAAGTATTTTAATCAAGTGGCCCCCTTTCCACCCTACCCTTGCCACCTTGGATCCTCCCTTGAATCCCTCCACCTTCCCCCTAGCATTTATTAGGCCAAATCTCTTCATTATCTCCCCCCCTCGTCCATTTTGGCATCTTCGTGACCGTTTTTGCCATAACCCCTCGCTCGGCGGCGTGCAAGAATGGGCAGAGGCTATTTTTAGCCTCTGTCCCCATCCTGCGACCACCGACGTCGGCGACCCTTCGGCCGACGTCGGCAAAACTGCCGGCGTCGGCAGCCTTCATTACCCCTTTCTGCATCCGTTGCAGCCCCTGGACCCTTGAGCTCACAAACAGACTTCTCTTGGCACTTTGGATTTCGTCTCTCCTCTGTCTTGACCTCGTGCAACAGTAGCAATAGGTGAAAAGGCTCTGGATCAGGTATTCTCTTCTTGCAACAAGTCTTCCGTGGCTCCAACAACAGCACCTCCTTTCTTCAGTCAGCAAAAAGGTAAGCAAAGTCTGGTTTTTTTTATTTCATTTATTTAGTTTTCAGTAATCTATCCTATCTATTGTCCTCTGCTCCCTCTGTTCTTCCCCCTGAGAGGCAGCAAAGCCTTCTCAGGTCCTGTCCTCTGTGTCTCTTCCTCTTCCCCATCCCCCTGTCAACAAAGACCTTGCATAAGGCACCCAACCAGATCTAGACCACTCCCCAGTCCATCCAAATCTGTCCCTGAACTCTGTCTCAACCCCGTTCACGAACCAGCCCCATCCACAGTGCAGAAAGCAACTCAGACCCGACTACAGGCCACAACCCCGACCGACGCTGGTCACTTCCCCAACCGATGTCGGCAGGATAGCCGACGCCGGCAGATCAGATAACCGACGCCGGCGACATTTCTGACCTCGGCGACTGTCTTCAGCCCTACAACTCCTTCAGGTAATCATTTTGTTTTCTTCTTTCCTTTCTAATTTCTTGGTCACTTCTGTATTCTGGCATTCTGTCTTTTTATCAGTCACTTATCTTATCAAAATAGTGGGTTGACCTCCCTTAAGGAAGTTTTCACACTTCCGGGAACAAGCTTTTGCTTGGCAACCCACCGCCTATCCATCTAACGTTTTCTTGTCCAAGTTTCCTTTTTTCTTGCAGGTGTCATTCCTCCACAGCCAAAGAGGAGTGCTCACAAGCGTCTGGATTTACGGTGCGTGATCTTAGTCCAGGTACTTCCCAAGCCTTGTCCATTATTTCTTTTAGTTTCTTCTTTCTCTTATGATCTGAAAAGCGAATTTTGAGTAGAAACATCAAGAACCAAAAAGTCATCCTGAGGAGATACTAGACATATTCTTAGATGAACTATGGAATGATAATAATTTAGTTGATCCCTTGGAAGAAGTTAAAGAGAGGGACATGGGTGTCAAATACTTACATGAAGAGAAACATTCACTTCCATCCCTCATTAGACCTCAAGAAGATCCTAGTGGTTTATGGAAATTATTATTTGATGGAGAAAACATGGAGTAGGTATAGGTGCAATGCTAATATCCCCCTCTAATGACAAATATTTGTCCACCTATAGGTTCCAATTCAGTTTCTCTTGCAATGCAATAAAGTATGGTGGCCTTATCCATGGACTTCAATAGATTGGTAAGAGATGGATCAAATAATTAAAATTTTATGGGAATAGTGAGATGATAATACACCAAGGTAAAGACCAAAATATCACCAAGAATCCATTGATGAAGTCTTAAAAACATAAAGTGTGGGACCGAGTAGTTTCAAAGAACAAAAATGGACATGCTGATAGGTTGGAAACTATGGGAGCCCAATTTTATATCCTCAATGAGTTGAAAAAAACCAAAGTATAACCACATGTAAAAGTTGTGGTGAGACCATCATTGCTACATAATGAAGCTCACTAGCAGATCTTTAATAATGATAAGAAAATTTCATGTTTATTGTAGTAGGAAGTAGAGTTCTCTTACATAAACCAAGAAAAGTTTCATCATTAGTATGAGGTGCAAATTGTTTAATTGATATCCAAAAAGCTTCCTAAAGGGCTTGTCACCCTTGAAGATCTCTTCAATGAGGGAGATCATATTAAAAAATACAAGGTAGTGAGGTCAACCAATGAAGAGAACTATGAAAGAGTCCTTATTTTCAAAGACAAGATCCTCAATCTTGGAAAGGTAAGAGCTAAAGTTGAGAGGCATGCTTTTATAAAATTTTGTAAAGAATATGTAGACATATTTGTTTGGGAATATAGTGACCTGAGAGGTTTTGATCCCAAGATGTTCCAATACAATATAGAACTAGAGTCTAATGCCAAGCTTGTTAAGTAGAAGAAGAGGCATATAAACCCCAAAATTGAAGATCTTATGAGGAAATAAATGACCAAATTAATTGAATCTAGGATCATCTTTCCCATTAGGCACTCCTCATAGGTGGCCAATTTGGTACCTATGAGGAAGAAGAGTGGGTAAATAATATTATGTGTTGACTTCAAGGATATAAATAGGGTCTCCTTAAAAGATCATTACCCATTGCCATGCATGAATCAACTTGTTCAAATAGTTGTTTGTTCAGAACACTTCTCCCTTTTAAATGGGTATTTAGTTTACAACCAAGTGTTGGTAAGAGATGAAGATCAGTATAAGACTACCTTCATCACAAAGTGGGGCATATATTATTACAAAAATATGCCTTTTAGATTGTTAAATGCTGGGGCCACTTTCTAAAGAGCCATGGACATGGTTTTCCAAGCATTACTGAATCTGATGGTACTAGTTTACTTGGATGACATCATAGTTTTCTCCATGAAGGATAGTGAGCACATGGAACATATAAGGTTGATATTACAAATGTTTAGAGAGTATGGGATCTCTTTAAATACAAAAAATTTGTGTTTTTTATTCATGAAGGAAAACTTTTAGGTCACATTGTTTCAAAAGAAATACTATCCATTAACCCTAATAGAATAAGTGTTATCTTAGCGATCTCTTTACCTAAGAAAAAGAAAAGAATCCAAAGCTTCCTTGGGAAGATAATTTTTTTGAGAAGGTTTATACCTAGTTTTATAAACTTGTTAAAACCCATTAGTATCATGCTAATGAATAGCCAAGTGTTTTCTTGTTCAAATGAAGGTAGAGCAACATTTGAGGCCATCAAGCAAGCTATTACCAAAGTACCCTCATTCACAAATATTTATTTCTCAAAGTATTTCATATTGTACACCTTTTTTGATGTTGAGAACATATCAGCTATGTTGATGTAGAAGAATGGTGAAGGACTTGAGCAACCAATTGCCTTATTTAGTTAAGGGATGGAAGGATATGAGGTGAGGTACACTTTTATAGAAAAGATAAATCCTTACAAATTCTATACCAATTCTTTCCCACATCAAAATACATCTTATGG
The DNA here is from genome assembly GCA_037957365.1 of Torreya grandis. NCBI lineage: Eukaryota > Viridiplantae > Streptophyta > Pinopsida > Cupressales > Taxaceae > Torreya > Torreya grandis. The sequence continues at coordinate 1,538,187 of JARHVA010003241.1, forward strand.
TGTCTCATCCTAGATTTAGAGACTTCCTCCTTAACATATACTTATATGAGAAAATATTAGGCTCAATTACCAAGGTCATAGAGTATGATGTGGAAATCAAAGTCACCAAGATGGTAAGAGGCAAAGGGTTGTGTGAGCATATGGTAGATGATATTAAAAAAGACAAATAAGTTTTTAGGTGACATAAGACAACTCACAAATAGATGCACCTCAACTACATGATAGATGATTCCAATATATGACACATTTCATACTAATAGGTGAATGCCCTTGAGGTTTGGATAGAGAAAAAATAAGGTATTTCAAGATTTAGTCTATACCTTATGTATTAGTTGATGGTGTTATTTTTATAAGTGACCTCAATGGAGTACTCCTTAGTTTCATAGATGATAACCAAGTGACAAAACATTTGGAGGAGTTTTATTGTGGACCTACTAGAGGCCATTTTTCTCTAAACATAATAACAACAAAAAAAGTAATGAGGGTTAGTTATTACTAGCCCAACATTTTCACGTATGCCTATGTATGGGTGAGGAAATGTCAGAAGTGTGCTATATTTGTAGGCAAACAAATATTAGAATTTCTTCCACTCAACCCAATTGAGGTAGAGTAACCCTTCATGTAATGGGGGTTAGACTTTATAGGATTGATAAATCCACCTCCATGTATAGGACATAACTTGGTTCTCACTATAACTGATTAATTCACCAAGTGGGTGGAAGTAATTACCTTGAAAAAATATAATGAAATAGTAATATTGGACTTCTATGATAACATAATAACTAGGTTTAGTGTCCTAACTACTATAATTTTAGATAATGCCTTAGCATTTTTTAGTATGAAGGCAAGTGAATGGGCACTTAAGCTGGGCATCTACCTTAGTACATAATCCAATTACTACCCTCAAGGAAATGGACTAGTAGAGTCAAGAAAAAATAACTGGATAAGGATTAACAAGATAACTATTGAGGAAAATCAAAGAACATGACATACAAAACTAAGGACAACCCTATGGGTTGATAGACAGACTCCCAAAGCTACCATTGGAAATTATCCATATGTCCTTGTATATGGACGGGAAGCCAAATTACCCATTTATCTTAAAATACCTACATTAGATTTAGCCCATCATCTTGAGTTGATGGAGAGTGAGTTTATGAACTTGAGGATGATAAAGCTCATGGAGCTTGTAGAGACCAAGGACCTCGTAATGAAGACATTATAGTTACACCAAGTTTGGGTCAAAAAATCCTTTAACAAGAGAGCCACATCAGAGGACTTAAAAGAAGGGGACATAGTCCTAAAATTGGAATCAAATAAGGCCAAGATAGGGAACCATACCAAGTTTTATAGCTTGTGGAGTGGTCCTTATTTGATCCATGGATATAAATAACATAATGCTTTTTATCTTACCCAACTAGATGGTTAGGTATTACCCATACTAATCAATGACATTAATTTAAATACTTTTTATTAAAAGAGTTTCATTTCTTTTATGATATTGTAACATATTAGAGTAGTTTCTTGTGCTTTCCTCTAAGTACTTTGAGTACATTTCTTTTCTATTGTGTGTTTCCCTTTCAATAAGTGGCTTAGGCATAGTTGTTATTTTATTTGTTTTGGGTCCTTATTATTTCAAGAGGAAGTAACCCAAAGGGACAATATTAGGTTTATTTCTAGTAGATAGGAGAGAAAATAATATGAATACATGTACCCAATGGATCAGTTCAAGGCTACCAGTCTCTTGAATAGTAGGCATGCAACCCCAAGATGTCACCAAAAATGTTGGCCAAATTTGGCCCACATAAGAATATTTCACCTAGAAATGGTTTAGATGGATGAGTAGATATTTGAATGGACTGAGTGGACCAAATTTAAAATAAGATATCATATTGCTTACAAAGTTTTGAAACACTTTAAGGAAGCTTAAAGTGTAATTTTTTGATCCTTGGGAAGTAGGCTTAAAAACATGTTTAGGATTGTAAATTGGAGAAGATTAGAAGGCTTTCATGGTTTTTCAAGAATTCAATGGCATGAATTAGTCTACATAAAGTCTTAAAATTACATTGTATCCTTCTAAAGAGACAACAATTCCTTACATAAGTTCAAAATAACTAGATCATCACAAGCACATTACTCATGGACAATAGGCCAATCTAGTTATACATTTCATAAGTTCACATAAGAGGTTGACTAGAGCCAAAAGATCATGTAGACATGAATTTATTTATGCCTAGATCATGATCTACAGATTTGGTGTCTTAATGTGCTTACTATCTCAAGGTATAAAGCTTCAAAGTTAGACTTATAAAGTGAAATGTGTGCAGGGACATCAAATTAAAGCTATGGTAAATATCCATTTGAATTCAAATGTTCCAAGGATGAACGTGAGACTAAAAAGTGTATAGATCATGATGGCTTAGATCAAATATAATAGTGTGTAGGTGAGGATAGTGTTAATGGGTTTGGAAGATCCAAAAGTGAGCATTTGATCATACATTAAAGATCAATGGTGATCTTACAGTCAAAAGGTCAACATATCCTAAGATGAATGAGGGGTTGACAAGTTTCAAGATCATTAGATCTCAAGTGAACATATAATAGAGTGAATTATTTAAAAATATTAGTGGTCCCAAATATAACAATGGTGCATGATCAAGTATACAAAATTAGATTGATAATGAGTGATGGGTCAAAAGGTTAGTGAATATTGAAGACAAATGTGTGGGTGGCAAGTGTCTCAATCATGTTAAACTAGAAGAAGATATATGGATCACATCCATTTATACAAAAGAGAATCAATGAAAAATAAGAGGTCAAAGAGTTACTGTATCATGGGGACAAATATGTAGATGCCAAGTTTCACAACTGTGGTAACTTTTAGGTAAATCAATAGTGTGCATGAGAAGCCCAAATCAAGATCGATTGTCAATGTTAAGAATCAAAGCTAGGATATTTCAAATAGAGATTTTTTTTGACTTAGGTTAAACCAAGAGCAATGTTTCAAAGGGTTGTGTCACCATTAGATTCAAATTTTACTACAATCCTAGGATGAACCAGAGTAGATAGTTTAAGATTAAATGTCACTATTGAAGCTTTGTAGAGGTAGAATAGGTCTTTTCAGGTCTAATAGAGATTGAAGGTAAGCTAATAAGATGTTTTAGTAATATAAATACACCCAGGTGATTATTTTATCTATATGAAAACCAATAAATAATATTGGTTTTTACTCTATAGTAAGACCTATGCTTAGATTTTTAAAGTATGGGAAAATATGTGATTATGGAGAAATGTCTCACCTATCGACATAGTCATATATCCAACAAATAGATACCTATGGATACCCAAAGTAGATATGGCATGGATCTATCTAGATTTAAGGTATGAGGACTTTGTCCTTATATTTAAAGAAAGTGGAAGGTGGCATGGAAGATCAAATCAAAGAGATTTGGTGATTAGAGAAATAGTGGATCATTCATTTCTTCTCAAATCCTTTTAATCCTAATTAGATCAAAGATTGTTTAGAAATAAAGAAGGATGGTATCTCAATTAATGATCTCAGATGGAATTCTCCATCTCCCTCTCCACTTTATCCTATATCTCTTATTGTTTTCCATTTTGATAATCTCTCTCAGTTTTTAGAAGAAAATTTCTCTCACTTTTGATAAGAAATTTTCTCTCAATTCTAGAAGAGCAGAGACTCTTATTTGATAAAGATAAACCCTATCAAAATTTGTATGAAAGACATTTTGAAGAAATAAAGACTTTTTTTACCTATCTCTCCCCTCTAAATTGTGTGTAATAAATATTTTGTATGATGGCATTGTGAGGGATAATCTTACATGCTCATTGTCCTTCTTTCTTGCTCATTTCTAGGTGTTTTCAAGTTAGTTTTAGGTCTAAGTTAGTGTTCTTTATATAATTGATGCAAGCTCTTAGTGAGTCTTAGAACTCATCTTTGCCTTCATTCATTACTTCATAAACCTATTTTATGAAGCACTTATGCAACTAGATAGTTCTATGAGAACGTGTGAGCTAGCATTGTCTTATGCTTCCTTAGTGTTTACTTCATGAGTATGTGAGTTCTCATTTAATTTGGTACATAACCTAGTTAAATTTATTAGGAGCCCTTTCCCCCTTTCTAACCCTTTTCTCAGTGCAAAAATTAGTATAGGTGATCCATCAAGAGGAAGCTAGCCTTCTCTAGAGGTTCAACCCCATCATATGATACCCATAGCTTGGGTTTATTCCCATAGTGTAGCTCAATTGGAGAGATCTTGAAGAACCCTCTCTAAGGGTGAAAATTGACACTACAACATGTCAATATTGAACATTTTCATAATATCTTTTCTTTGAATTCTTAATATACATGCTAAGGATTTATATCCTTCTAATATGAAAATATGAGGTTTTGTTAACATTCCACACAAAGTCTTGGGTCAAATCAAACTAAACCTTACATTTAGGCTTAGAACACTACCTACAACATGTCAAGTTATTCTTAATGATCCTAATTACAATATATTTCTTATAAGACCATGGATTCATGTTATGCATGCATTTAAATCCACTTTATATTCATGTTTAATGTTTAGATATAAATGTCATATCTACACTAGTCATATGGATAAAGAACAATTCAAATATTTTCAACATACGAATATTTCACACAATTATATTACTTACATGGATTTTGTTATAGAACAACTTTGGTATACTATTCATAACTCACATAACACTCACAAATATACTTCTAGAGCACATAATAATAAGTCCACTTCTCCCTTTGCATCTAGATACTTCTAAAAAATGGGTTACATAAGATAGGGCCATCAAAAACATGAGCGATGAATCATTAATACCATTGAATCATATGATCAACAGGGTAGACAATGACTTGAATATAAAGATAAAACATTAAATTCTAGGTCATATCACCATAATTATTAGCATATTATATTTTTCCACCTATTCCATGGATAGATGATATAATAAACCATGTTTATACACTCTCAGTTGTTTACCCTAATCTTATCGATGATGTAACTTCTTTGGATCTACCTAATTTTGGTGAATTCACTAATGATGAGGCTATCTTATAATTATTGGGGGAATATGAAGATCTACATTTGTTATATCATAATAATAAGTTTTCTCATGCCATAAATTCCCAGGCATACTTTGGTGAGTGGTCAGATGATGAAGATTATATTTTACCTGAAACAGATGATATTATCCCTAAAACACCACACACTATGGATCAATTTATGTTACTTAATAAAGGGATAATAAAATTCAATTATGGTAGATATAATGATCCTCATATCATACTAGTGGTTATTGCCTTACATAAATAATAAGATATAGATATTTATCATATTTTAAAATATTTGTCCAAATTATTCATTTGGGCTTATTCTAATATACCTTGCATTGTTCCCTTAATCATAGTACATAAGATTACACTCTATCCTAATACCAAGCTAGTTAAATAAAAAATTCAAAAAAGGCACCCCAAAGTGGATTTTTTAGTCAAATATGAGATCAAATGGCTCTTGTATGTCAGTTTTATTCAAGTAGTTACTCATCCCCAATGGGATGCTAATATTATCCATGTTATAAAAAATAATGGCCAAATCCAATGTTGTTGTGATTCTAGAGACCTAAAAAAAGCATGTCCTAAGTATGACTTTCCCCTACCCAACATTGATATTATAGTCAAATCCACATTGGGATATGAAATTCTTTCCTTTATGTATGGATTCATTTATTACAATTAAATTAAGATCACTAAATAAGACCAAGAAAAAAATTCTTTTACCATAGCATGGGACACTTTCTACTTTATAGTCATGCCGTTTGGATTAAAAGATGAAGGTGTAACATCGAAGTGAATAATGACACATATCATTCATGATATCATTCATAAAATATTAAAAGATTATATTGATGATTTTATTTCTAAATAAAAATAATGACAACACCATGCCATAGACTTACAACATATTTTTGAAAGACTAAGGAAATACAATGTAAGAGTCAATCCTAAGAAATATGTCTTTGGGGTTTCATCAGGTAAAATTTTGGTATTTATATTATCTCAATATGGTATTGAGGTTGACCAAAATAGAGTCAGATTAATAATGTGCATGCCTCCTCCTACCAATTTAAAGTAAATTTGCTCCCTACAAGGCAAGATTGAAACAATACACCACTTTATAGCATAACTCACAAATAAGAATCAATCATTCACCAAATTAGTTAAAAAGGATATTAAATTTGAATGGGCCATCACATGTCAATAAATATTTTACACTCTTAAATAGTACCTACTGAACCCTCTTATCCCAGTACCCCCAACACCAGATAAACCACTTGTACTTTACCTCTTAGTGAGAGATCATGCACTTTGTGCACTCTTAGCAGAACATGATGATCAACATAAATAGTAGGTCATTTACTACATTATAAATACACTTTTTGATTATAAATTAAATTATCCAATAGTATAAAAAATTTGTTTGGAACTTGTATTTGCTACTCAGAAGCTTCGACACTATATGATTAACAATGAGACATAAGTAATTACAAAAGTTGACCATTCAAAGTTCCTCATATTGAAACCACATCCCTTAGGCTGTATTTAAAAATGGGTTATGTTACTCATAGGCTTAGACATTAATATCATATTAAAAATATATTAAAAGGTCAAATAATTATAGATCAACTGGTAGTAGCCCCATTATTAGACACAAATCTTATCCATGATGATTTTAGGGATGACTTCACAACATATAAAACCACTTCCAGTAATGGATAATGTTCTTTGATGGTTCTAGATGTGCATTTGGTGCTAGATTAGGAATTGTTTTCATTGGCTAACTTTGGCACATAGTACCACACACTTACTAACTCAATTTGTCATGTATGAACAACATTGTATAATATAAATCACTTATCTTAGCCCTTTAAGTAGCTCAGGTTCTCTAGATAAAATAAAATAAATATTAAGGGGATTTAAAATTAATTATCAATCAGGTTAAAAATGCCTACCAAACCAAATAAGAATTCCTCATTCCATAAGAGACTATGGTTCAATGTGTACATGCTCAGTTTGAAAACTTCTTTATTGAAAACATTCCACGTAAAGATAATCTTTATGCCAATGCAATGCCTAGTGCAACATCATTTATGCCTATTGAAATAGATTAAGGCTAAGATATATTCACGATAAAATGATTAAAATATCCATAAATGTCCTATACAAATCTCATATCTCTAACAGTTCTAGTTACCACATACAACACAATAACATCTAAATGGTTCTCTAATATATATAATTTTATACATAAATATCTTCCACTAGATACTTTTAAAAGAAATGAAAATTTCAAACTAAAGTGAAAATACTTTCAATATTTCATTATGTTTAGGGAATTATTAAAAATATATTTTGAGGGACATGTAATCTGATGTTTAATAACCAAGGAAGTGAAGTTAGCTATCAGACAAGTGCATGATAGTGAATACGATGGTCATTTCAATGGTAAAGTGATGTCACATAATTTACTAAGATAAGGTTATTATTGGCTAACCATGGAATGAGAATGCTAAGAATATGCCAAGTCATGTGATAAATGTCAATGTTATAGCCAACTAAACCATGTCCCTTCATAACAACTAAAACCCATAATATCCCCATTACCATTCAGTCTATGGGGTTTTGATCTAATCATTAAGATAAATCAAGAATTAGCTAGAGGTCACAAATTCATTATCAAAACTATATAATGATTTAAAAAATGGGTGGAATCCATTCCAATACAATTCACCAAGGGAGAAGATATATGTCATTTTCATATGACCAATATTATTTCCTAATTTAACCTCCTAATGACCATCATCATAGATAATAGAACTTATTTCAAGAATAAAATAGTGATGAAATTTTGCACTAAATATAAAATCTGGCACACATTCTGTACTCTGTACTACCCATATGGTAATGGTCAAGTAGAAAAAATGAACAAGATAATTAGTAGTATCCTAAAAAAATAGTTACCAAATTTGGTGATGATTAGAATAATTAACTCATCTATAAACTATGGGCTTACCCCACTAGTGTTTGTACACTGAAAGGATATACTCCTTATTCACTAGTATATGACATAAAATAAGTTATCCCATTAGATTTAGAAATTCCATCCATATGGGTCTCCTTAAAATGGCTCATCACAGATGATAAATACATAGAGAAACATCTCCATGAGCTAGAATAGTTTGATGACATATGTATTCAAGCCAAAAATCATATTAGAGAATATCAGAAACAAATCTAGAAGACCTATATTAACCATGCTCATAGTAGGGGATTCAAATTCAATGATCTATTTTAAAATAAAATCTTAGAAACATAAACACTAAAGAAGATAACAAATTAAACATCAAACACTTAATCACACAAAATATTATCCCAAAAGTATACCATCTAGCTTGACTTGATGATAAGGAAATCGAAACCGCATTGAACATCATGCATCTAAGGAGATTTTACATATAAAATCAAAGACTCTTTTAATAGTACTTGTAAATATTCTATATCCAAAAAATACAAAAAAATCTAATATTTTCAAAAAAACAAAAACTTTCAAATATTTACTTAGAAAACACAAAATTATAGATTATATGCATTACCATGTTTACACTTATTATATTTTCTAGACACTACATATGTTATCTATCTTAGTATAGTCATTTTAATCATAGAAAGATGCTTCACTTGTTATTTTTGAGTGCTTGCAAATCGCTGACAAGACTCAGATACACTACACTAATCCAAATTTGGTACTATCTACCCATTGGTGGCATATACATAGGTACATAGGTTACTCATTTGACACATTTGCCCATTTGGGGGATTCCTCTACATAATTTTGAATACTAGGTTACATATTTATATACTCTAGATCACAACTTTAATATTGTTATATCTTGATATTGATCATGCTACACTTACTCAAATTTTTTACCAGCTGTTACTAATTTAGACTCAACATATGTACATCTTAACTCATGCATAGATTTGTATTACATGTTCATACATACTTTCATTTTTATTTTTCCTAGTTTAGACTTTATTATATCTCTATGCTTATTATATTTAATGGAATTTGAATATGACATTACTCTTTGGCTCTATGCCACTTAGTTTCATAGTATGTATGCTTCAGACATGTGCTCATGTCCTTGTGTGTGCTTTCTCGATTGTGTATGAATTCATTTGAATATTCATTATATATGTATTTACACCAACT